>OX439002.1:43701511-44099011 GCA_949316495.1 Amphiduros pacificus | reverse complement strand
AAATCTGTGTCCAAGCTGAGGCTAAACCGCCACTAATACGCAAGACAAATGAGAACGAGGCTGAACAGCGAGACAAACATGGCGGCTCGCACATGGCTCGCCTATCATTATCAAACATTTGCTACCGTGCTGAAAACAAATGGGTAAAGACGAGCTACATTTCCCGTCCTGTGCCCAAAATAAACCATTTTATCTTGTACGTGATTGTTGTCTTGCTGCCTATGATGCACAGCCTGACAAAGTTAGCCTTTATCTGCAGGCTTTTATACAAGACACGAGACCTCAAGGCACAAGACACAAGACGCTTATGACAGGACTGTTCGGCTCGGGGACGCTTGACAGAGGGCCCGGAGAGGTCTTTGCTGCGGGACCTTTACAGAGATTCTCCAAGCCTGTACAGCGTCTGATATTGAGGCAAACATACCCAGATCGACTGTTTGGTTTTTGGCTTGGCTTCAATTGTGTATACTTATTGATCATAATGAGTGGATATTTATGTTTCAAACGGTGTATTGTGAATACACGTAAACCCTCAATATAACAGGTGATGACTCTGTATAATCGCTCATGAGTATTATTACATCTGAAACATATTGAAGTTGGTATAGAATTCTATATTGATAAAAAAAGTTTAAACTTTGTGATAATCAGGGTTTTTCAAACGCAAACTATTTCTACATTTTGAATGACTATAAGATTTATATTGTCATTCCAATATATATTTGAGTAAAACATATCAAACTGATCCTTATCTATTTCCAAATGGGTTCTTTGTTTCTTTTTATACCATTACAGGTTTATTAAAAATGTTTTAGCAGCCATTAATATGAGTATAATGTTTGAGGATTTCAATGTTACAAGAGAAAAAGTGTCATTGTGGCGTTCTTATTCATCAAGGAGAACGATTAGTTAAGGGATGATTCACTGGGTTAATCAGTTTGATCTCTCAACAATTTAGTGTGATTGGAATGGATTATTGCTTGATTCGTGTAAATCACAATGGAATTGACCTCTATGGGGAAGGGTTTGAATGAATGGTGTAGCTGCACTGTGTCTAAAGTATGGAATGGGTGCTTGGGCCAGGAAATAGCGTATTGAAATTCCTCACATAATAGTGCTGGTTGAATCATATCCTGTGATATGTATTTTTTTTAATTTGGTGTTATTCATTTTAGCCAGAAAGCGATGTTAATAGACAGCGCAGATTGTATTTTTCTACCGCCTGTCGCCCTGGATCGAGCCAATTTCACAAGCAAGGTAGTTTCTTTAATTGAAAGCTCCCTGTCATGTTGTATGAGAATAAGCCAATCAATACACTTGCAGTGACAGCGATCTAGGATGTAGCCAATGATTAGAATATCTTCAATGCAAAAGGGAGCCGAGGCAAGGCATTTTTGTCCACAGAGGTAAAAGAAATATCAATATTGTGAAGCAATACTGTGTGCAAGATTGGTGAGAGGGAGATGTGTGAATGATTATATCCCTGATAGCATGCTTGGTATGTGTGTGTCTCGACGTGTTGACCAAAGCTGTTGAGAACACGTCCCCTCAGGTCCCTCAAAGACAGCTCATCACGTGACCATGTCTGGTCGTCTCATCAAGCATTGTGATCCCGCTCCTGGTCAACATGGGTCACACTACAGGTTTTCACACCTTTCCAACATATTGGAACACTTCCCTAAAACAATAAGGGAATGGAGCACAGCAAGAAAATTAGGTTTGAGAACCTCGGGCCACAAACAATAGCACTCGGCTGGCTGAATGCCAGAAGTATTAAGATAGATGATAGTTTATATTTTATAACAAATATTATCTTTCTGCTTGTATATAATCCGTGATATTGTTGGAATGCTTTATTGTCACAAATTTTCTGTCAAATCTGTGATTTCTTATCGCTTTCAGTCACGGGATGAATATGATTTATTGGTGGTAATTATGGAGGTTATTCCTTATATGGTAGTGGAGAATGTGCACAGCACCCATCGGAGCCCCTCAATGGCGCATTGCATTGCGGGAGATAGGAGGATAGCATTGTGACCTGTGTGGTTCGGTTGGGGTGGGTCACCTTAGATGAATCATGTGCTGTGACCCCCTGAAAAGCGCTTCGTTTCATGTGGATGCTGTGTGCAGTGCGGTGTAGAACTGTCATTCTATTCCACATATTGATTGTCCTTCACAAGGCTTGGTCTCCACAGGCAAAGCATTCAGTCGTCTCCCGTTAGAATATCATTGCCTCGCTGCTGGCTACAATACACCCTCAGTGATTATTCAGGGACAAATGCAAAAATCAGCTTGTTTCTCAGATCAGCATTCTGTCTTATCTGACTTTCAAATGAAATGATACCGAAGCTTGTGACCGACAGCCGACATAGGTATTATAAGAGAGAAATGTGCGAGTTGAGAAGGTTATAGGTTCCGCACAAATATGGCGGCACCTTCAACACAGACAACCTTATGCTCTCCCTGCCTATTTTCAGACAAAAATATTGCTGCGGACTGAAATATTTGCCTTGTAGGGAGCACTAGCGAAGATACTGTCATGTTTTGAGGTGTCTTCTGAGATTCTGTCTGTATTGATGTATGGGTAATAAGAATGGACCTCATGGGACCGCTGTGGTGCCGTTATTTGCAAAATGAGTTATGAATAATGTCTGCAGGGCTACCATGTTAATGTAGAATTACCTCTTTGGTTAGCATATTTTGTCATATACATTGTGATAGTCATGAAATAATTTTTGTCTTGTGAAGAAGTGCTAATTTTGAACATCAGGAAGGTTTTTTTCAATTGGCGTATAAGGTTTTACAATTAACATGAGCTAATCTTATTTGACCTAATTTGAGACCGAATACAGAAATGGAAACCTGGAGCTGCCGGTAGGTGGCACACATGCAACCCAGGAGTCATTACATGGAATTACATGATTTTAGATTGATTTATTATTCACGTTTTAAGTTTTATCAGGGTAACAGATGCCTGTTACAAGGACACTTTTATTTTGTTGAAGAGTGGCTAGGGACTGATCTTTTGCAATGTCACATTAACATGAGATAACAAACAACGCCTTTGAAATAATTATTTTGTAGCAGTGGGTTAGAAGGAAAAACAAATCATGATTAGATTGCTGACCCAAATGGGAATAAAATTCCGACCACATGCACGAGAGACAGCCATCTTGTGAGTGAGTAACTGCTTCTCACCAATGGTAAAACCAATATCACTGAAGTGCCATTGTTAGGAAAGGTATCTGATCATACACAGACTACTTGCTAGATAGATACATAAAGTAAAAGATGAACGCTTATTAAAATTAATTTCCAAGAAGATGAATATAGCATTTACATGCAGATATCAAAGCAAACATGCTTACATCTTTAAAATTATGCGTGATGGTGAAATAAATGTGTTTTTATCATTGAATGATATATCAGAAACCGACAATTACCATATCAAAAAAAGTGTAGAATGAATGTAAAATGGATATTACTTGCAAATATTGTAGTGTACGGAATGAGCATTGCTCTCCGCTGAGTGTGGTCATTTCACTTCACCGTGAATCTCTTTAGCAGAGGTCTGGTACAAACCTTGTTTGGTGACGTATCGGAGTTATAGGGATTGACCATCGATCACTCATGTGAGGGCTTATAGGAAAACTGATGAGAATTATTGCTGAGAGCCTTCATTAAGTAAAAAAAATTGAGAATAACAACATTGAAGGCGGTGGGGGGAATTGCTCTGATTGTTAGGATAGAACGATTTGATCTCCAATATTACAGGAAAAAAATATGGGGATGCGCCAATTTATTCCCTCCTTGCAACCTGAATAGTTAATGATCCATACCTAATGAAGGGACAATCTTATTGATTATGTAAAATGCGGTAAAATGCAAATATAATTCTGGTAGATAACAAATTATATTCAGAACTGAGGGATTTGTACAAGTGGCACTCATTCATGTCCATTATATTCAATCAACATCAGCTGGGACCAATAACTGGAGTCGTTATTTTGCTTTAATTGCGATTTTAATGCACATTTGTGAGAGATCAGTTTCTTCATTTGGGCTTAACTTTATGCGTGTGTTGGCAGAATAATGGTGTGAAATGCACTTAGTATAAGAGTAGGTAATAGTAAATATCGAATAAGGAACTTAAAAAAGATGACATACCACCCACAGTTGATCATGCATTGACCATGTAATGAGAGGTCATCGTGTAAAGTGAATGTGTCAGTGAAAGCAAACGTTGACCATTCAGAGCTCTGCAGGTATATGTTGATGATGTGATTCGACTTTAGTTCATTTCCTATCAGGACTGAGGCGTTGTAATTACAAGTAACCACAGGTGAAATGTACAGCCCTGAGCCAGCTACTGACCTGTCTCGCTTGTGATCATCCACGCTAAATGAGTGAAGTTCCATTACCCTTCACATCCATCAAACCCAGGGACAATGGAATTAGGGAGGGCTTGGGCGGAAATGGGAGTGATAGCGGCTACAAATTGGACACATTGAACTATGGCTAACTAAAACTACAACAGCCAGTGGACTGCATCTTAGCGGGATCGCTTGGTGTGTTTAGAGACCTAATCTTCACAAGAATAGCCATTAACTTGTAGTCACAGTCCAGATATTGATTATGCCTTATGACGAATGTATTATGTCTTTTAATGTTTTCAGATTATGCATGTGTGAATAAAATAAATAAAAAACTTATCTAATATCCCCTATTTGTAATATTGTTCATCTATTATGTTACAGCATACAAGAGACTATATAATCTTTATTGGAAGTCATATTCACACAAAAAACAGCCTGTTGCGATCTGCAAGAATTCACAATGGAAATTGGTAACTGCAGGTTGCTGCAGTAATGTTCGCTTGTTGAGCACCTATGGCCGACAGGCAACTATGTGTAACTCAGCGTGATGGTACATCCTAAAGCACCAGACCGGATTCTTAAAAATCACTCCCATCTATAGAAGTGTGAGCTGCTAAATCTTCCATAAGAAATATATTTCATTTAACTGTGTTCCACAGTGACCAACTCAATTGAATTTGCACGAAGTGATACTCTGTGGATAACGTTGTATTTTTGCAATTATAAGAATTGCATGACCTTGACATTTCTCAATTGGAAAAAATTGGATGGACTGCTGTAAAATACATTATATGTCCATTCTGTGTATTGTGCTGAGGACCAGTGATGTGATATAGTGATCAGGTGTACCTTGATTGATTTACCCCGTCAATCCAGTTATGCTTTCAGGCAATACCAAAATCATCTTTTGCCTTCTGGGTACACTTTATCCAGACAATATATTTTTTTACATGAATAGTATTATGATGTTTCTTTTCTCAGAGAGGTACAATAGAGGTTTTGAATACTTTCTGCTCTTCCATACTCCACGTAAATGCTTGACATTCAGAGAATATTCCTTTAATTTAAATAGAGCAGTCGAAACAGTAGTTTTATGTTCAAATGGAATATTTTTATGGCACGAATGTGATTATGTGAAGGTACGACATGAAGTAATAAAGGGAATTGCTTATTATATTGACTGTCTAGAATGTCTGTGGGAATGATTCATAAAAGCTGACATAAAAGAAACGAATGGGTGGGTTTTCGGCAAAGATTAAAGTGAGATGCTGTCAGATATACATGGTGTGTGTGATGTTGACGTGTCAAGTCAACATCAGAGTCTCTCGCTGAGAAGCAGTTATACACAAAAACCTGTCTAGACTGGGATATTGAGTAGAAGACAATCTGAAGCGTGATTGAGCTGGAGAAGTGACATCCTCCGTGGCGCGTCCAGATCACGGACAAAACGGGAGGTTTGATTGAGAACGAGAACTGACATTCCCAGTGGCGCATCCAAACAGAGGAGTAATCATCAGTGTCCATATCCAAACCCGCAACTAAATATATGATAGAGTTGCATATCTAAATATCACATCTTGATGATTTCTGAGTGGCTAGGCTTGCTATCACATCCTGAAGATTTCTGAGTGGCAAATCTAGGTAGGAAGCAAATATATTGAGATGTTCTTGACAATAATTCGCTGAACACACACACGCACAACTAATATTTCCGGATGTGGCTACCGTTTTCTCAGATCAATTAAATTTTAATTCAAAAACGGGTGAATATTGTTATGCATCTAAGTTTAATAATACTAGTGGCTTTCTAAATGAACACTTTTTGGAATTTTATAGAGTACTTTAGTGTCATATGTTAACCATTACAAAGGTAAATGTAAGACTGAGACTGAAAATATATCCATATAAAGTTTATTTCTGGACAGGGGCAGCGATTGCCCCCACAATAAGGCCGAACATGATATGGATTCCTGGGCCGCCATATATATATTGTTTGAATTGAGGAACATAATTGGTCCTAAAGCAGCAGTCACAGAAAACTGTAATAAAATAGGAATTATAGTTTTATTATGTCGCCTTATATGGTCTGTCCTCAATCATCGTTGACACTCTTATATTATATAAAATTGAATATAATTGCATCTTTATATTTGCCAGTCAATACATTGATATTTCCATGAAAATAAAGTGGACCCTTCCGGACCCTAACTAAATTACCCAGATCCCCGAAGTTTAAAGTTGATGCATAACATAAAGCAGAACAGATGTTTATATGTATCTTTATGAAGGAATTTACATTGTCCGTGGCAAAGGCACCGATATTTACAGAACACGAGAAACTCGCCAGAATACAATTTCTAAGTGATAATTTACGTGACAATTAAGTCATCCTCAATTATAATTAGATTTACTCTTCAATTCTTCCTGGCCAGTATGTCATATTCAATAAAATTGCAAGCTTGAAATTGGACAGTTAGCAGAAAGGCACATTAAGACAAAAATTATATGACATATCAATGGACCCACATCCTGAATAGATTAAGTAACTAGTCTAGTCACATGCGATGTGACCTGTGCTGTTGGCAGTGAATAGTGACTACTAACCTGTGATAATAGTTGTGACTACTAAACTGTGCTGTTGGTAGTAAGTAGTAACCTGCCATGGTTGTAGTAACTAGTGACGTTGGTAGTAACTGGTAATGACTGGCAACGTGTGATGGTTGCAATTGTTTCTTGTCTCTTGTGCTATCAATGCTAATAGTCTGTGATGCTTAATAGCTTGTTGTCTGGGAGTGTTAGTGGCTAGTGACATGTTAATAGCTAGTTGTCTGGGAGTGTTAGTGGCTAGTGACATGTTAAAAGCTAGTTGTCTTGGAGTGTTAGTGGCTAGTGACATGTTAATAGTTAGTTGTCTGGGAGTGTTAGTGGCTAGTGACCGGTAATGGTGACCATGGAAAGAGGACTGTGATGGTTGCAGTGGCTAGTGACGTGAGATGCTGTCATTGATATCAATGCTAGTAGCCTGTGATGGTTAATAACCAGTTGTCTGGGAATGTTAGTGGCTAGTGACATGTTAATAGCTAGTTGTCTGGGAGTGTTAGTGGCTAGTGACATGTTAATAGCTAGTTGTCTGGGAGTGTTAGTGGCTAGTGACATGTTAATAGCTAGTTGTCTGGGAGTGTTAGCGGCTAGTGACGTGTGATGCTGTCATTGCTAGTACTCTGTGGTGGAGTTAAAAGCTAGTTGTCTGGGAGTGTTAGTGGCTAGTGACATGTTAATAGCTAGTTGTCTGGGAGTGTTAGCGGCTAGTGACGTGTGATGCTGTCATTGCTAGTAGTCTGTCTTGGAGTTAATAGCTAGTTGTCTGGGAGTGTTAGCGGCTAGTGACATGTTAATAGCTAGTTGTCTGGGAGTGTTAGCGGCTAGTGACCTGTGATGCTGTCATGGCTAGTACTCTGTGATGGATTTAATAGCCAGCTGTCTGGGAGTGTTAGCGGCTAGTGACCTGTGATGCTGTCATGGCTAGTACTCTGTGATGGAGTTAATAGCTAGTTGTCTGGGAGTGTTAGCGGTAGTGACTTGTGATGCTGTCATGGCTAGTAGTCTGTGATGGAGTTAATAGCTAGTTGTCTGGGAGTGTGAGTGGCTGTGATGGTGATGTTGGACTCGTAGACTATCTAGTGGCCTGTGCTATTGATACGGGCTAGTGACCTGTGGTGAATTTAGTCTTGTGGTCCACTCACCAGGTTTTGCGATATTTCATATAGTCTAGTTGGTCTAACCACTACGTGCTTATAGTCTAGGTTGGTGTGCTATAGGCTTTGATGTGGTCTGTCCGGTCCCACTCGGCTAACTGCCAGTCCGCTGTCAACATATCCTGTTTTGGCCTCAGAATAAGGGCAGACCACTTAATCTTGTAAGGTGTACAACGTGAAGGCTCAAGTCGGTTGCTATTTCCATTCTTATACACTTGTATAAAAAGGGACATTCAAACATTTTATACATGGAAACACCAGACTCGTGTTTTATAAGACATGAATTTAGTTGCGAATAATCTTTATGTTTTACTACCCAAAAACCTCATATTTTTCACATAGTCAGGCCTACCTCTGAGGCTGACATTGTACTCTCACATCTTCCAAAAAATAATGGCATCATATGTACAAGAGAAATAGTCCAATAGGGCGTCTTACAAAGAAGGTCTCCGTCCTGTACTGAAGAAGGTAATAATGGGTGTCATGGGGCCACATGTTATTACCTATTCTATTGTATGTAAAGACATAATCGACTGTCTTTGATTGTTAATCAATGAACACCTGTAGTAAAACAAACTGAAATGGCCTACATGTTAAGCCCATTGACCTTGCATATGCAAGTGTGTACGTACATCAAAGGCACATAGCATAGAACTGAACCATTCTATCAGTCTTGGGTTTATGGACAAACAGAATCTAATAAGAGACAGCGATACAATGGTGCTGCTCCATTATTGGAGAGATACGATATTTGTGATAACAGAAGCATCTGTATTATGGGATATAAAGGAGCAGCAGACAAATAATTGAGGATAAGTTGTATTGCCCTATTGGATCTAGGACTGCATAGGATACTTGTGTAAGCAGGCAGCAGAAGTGCCTTACACAAGGCATGTAGTCAGGCACGATAATATATGTGTACATATATCTCAGGTTGTCAATTGGGCAAAGAGGCTTGTACTCAGTATGGGCATTCAATATGCTGGAGAGTAGGTGTCCGTCTGCTACCACTCATCTGTATAGTGGGCATTCTGTAGGTTTCAATGAGAACCCATGAAGGAAGTTTAGGCCATGGCATTTGGCCGACTGCGGATCAATGCAGTGAGCAGCAAGACAAGATGAAGGCATACGTTGACATCTGTCCATAGCAGTACAATGAGAGGCCTGTGGGCACTGCAGCATAGGTTGGTGAAGCTAGGTAAGGATGCGGCAACAGCTGCAGCAGCAGCAGCAGCAGCAACAGCACACCATATTGTGTCTCATAGTGACTGCAGCGGCCGCTTCACCATGTTGTCCCATATTGTTCCAATTAGCAACAAACCTCTGCTTTCAGTGTAGCAATATTCACAAGGAAAGTATTTTATAACAACGATGGATCACAGCACTTATTCCTTGTTGGGAGAGCTTTGAGTTTTTCTCCTTTTTCATTGATAAAATAGTCCATAAAAAAGGTCTCAACATAATCAAGGGATTGTTTCTTGTTCAAATATGTACCGAGGTGAATTCAGGAGAAATGCCTTACAAAATGTGATATATACCTTGTCATTATGAATAACAACAGGAATCGTCCTTGGAATCAAAAATATTCTTGAGACTAAAAGTAGTGGGAATTACATTGATAAATAAGCGTACTGAACATGTCCGAAAAAAGAAAATGGAAAACCATATTGTTTCAAGGGAAACAAGTTTCAAGAAATTAAGAATGTAAATTTATTTACTATTTCAAGGATGAAACCCTGACAAGAGCAGTAGGTGAAGATGTGTTAACTATATTCACAATGTCGGATAAATCGGCACTCGGTTGAGAAGATGAAGGGGAAACCTTATTGTGGTAGTCAGGACAGAGGGAATTGTAAACTATATTAGGCCTGTCAGAAACAAATGTATTCATAATAATATTAGACTTGTCAGGAAATGAAAGCTGTGAACCAAATTGACCGGGTTAGGAATAATAGAATAGTTTACCATATAAGCCTCAATGAATGATAAACCCTATTGCTCCTGTCAGGAAAGCCATCGGAGGGAAAGAGTAGATCGAGTGACCTTCCCAACCCCCCCGGTCTAGGCAGAAAAATCACGGAGGTAATTCATTCCTCATTTGTGCTGTTTTAGGTGGGAACTCTTAAATTTGGAAATTTCATTCTGCTCAGATCTTTTTCCAGACAGACAAGTCAGTCACCCCTTAGATATCCTGTTCTATACAGCCCAGTCCTTTTCTAGGAAGCCCATTGAGATCATGTTCAAGGTAGAACATAGAAGTCCTGTCCTATACAGTCCCTAAGTATCCTGTTTCAGGCAGTTAAAAGAGATTATATTCTAGAAGGCCGAAGACGTATTGTTCTGGGCAGTCCATGAAGATCCTGTTCAAGGCAAACAAATCATTTAGGAGATTCTGTTCTGGGCAGCCCACAAAGATCCTGTTCTGGGCAGCCCACAAAGATCCTGTTCTGGGCAGCCCATAGAGATCCTGTTCTGGGCAGCCC
This sequence comes from Amphiduros pacificus, assembly GCA_949316495.1. NCBI lineage: Eukaryota > Metazoa > Annelida > Polychaeta > Phyllodocida > Hesionidae > Amphiduros > Amphiduros pacificus. Next base: position 44,088,397 of record OX439002.1, on the reverse strand, counting down.
ATAGAGATCCTGTTCTGGGCAGCCCATAGAGATCCTGTTCTGGGCAGCCCATAGAGATCCTGTTCTGGGTAGCCCATAGAGACCCTGTTCTGGGCAGCCCATATAGATCCTGTTCTGGGCAGCCAATAGAGATCCTGTTCTGGGCAGCCAATAGAGATCCTGTTCTGGGCAGCCCATAGAGATCCTGTTCTGGGTAGCCCATAGAGACCCTGTTCTGGGCAGCCCATAGAGATCCTGTTCTGGGCAGCCCATAGAGATCCTGTTCTGGGCAGCCAATAGAGATCCTGTTCTGGGCAGCCAATAGAGATCCTGTTCTGGGCAGCCCATAGAGATCCTGTTCTGGGTAGCCCATAGAGACCCTGTTCTGGGCAGCCCATAGAGATCCTGTTCTGGGCAGCCCATAGAGATCCTGTTCTGGGCAGCCCACAGAGATCCTATTCTGGGCAGACACGCCATTGAAGGCAGTCAGCCCACATAGATCCTCCCTCAGGTGATGCCCTCAGTGCTGAGCAAAGATGCCATCGCAGTCAGTCAATAGACACATTTTGGGCTGCAGATGGGTGATCCCATAGGAGTGTGGCCTCACACTAATGAGCACTGCATTATTAACTTGGCCTCTTCGTATTACACCAAGCCTGTATTGTGACCGGGCAAGATGAAACGCAGAGGTGAGGCAAGACGAGGGCATATATCAGGCTCGCTCCAAGGGCTCCACCAGAAAATACCGCTCTGCAGAGTAAAGGCAAGATGAAACCATATGATGAATGTAACACATCGCACTCACGGCAATACCAAAAAACATTGCAACTTTAACTGTGAAGCAAAGCAAGCGAAATAAAATCACATGATGAATGTACCTACCAGACGATAGATATACAAAACTAAAAATGGCGAATAAATGCGAGTCAAACATCATCTGCTACAGTTATTTATTTGTTTGATTTATTTCTTTTTTTATTGGTGGACGGAAACCATATACTGCTATCTAGAGTTTGAATATATGGCCGTTATAACAGATCATTTCCATCCTCCAATGTCAGGTTTGAATATATATGACAGTTATAAAATGGTATTTATCCCATCCCCTTAATGTCATGTTTTGATATATGGCTCTTATAGCAGACATTTGACCTATTCACCGATGTCAGTTTTGAGTATATGGCTGTTATAATAGATATTTATCTCATTTCCTGATTAATATGGATCTTGTATTGTGTGTAATTAATTCATGAGAATGTTTGTTCCCTGATCCCTTCTACATAACAATGATATCATGATAGCAACTAATATAGCTGCATATGACATGCGAACGCCCATAAAACTACTCTTGTTGGAATAATCCGACTTGTGTGCATTTCTACTTAAATACTTTTAAGCATTATTTTTAGGTATTGTTATGATATAATGGAATAATTTTGTAAAGGTTTTTATTATATAAAAGTCTTGTTTCATTTGAGTCTATAGAAATAAGGATATATCATAATGAAGATACTTGGAACTATACAATTTCTGAAATAGTAAGACATCAATTAACAATGCAACCCTACCTTGTCAACAAAACAAGATGAATGATAAATGCCGAAATAGTCAATTAATTAGATAGGGTGAAGCTACAGCGCTGTAATGAAAATAATACAGAAAAGATTCAAAGGACTCAATGGGGTTTTAGGTCATAATCTTTATTACCAACCCCTACAACGATCCTCATTTTACTTATATAGGAGCTGTCCCATACTATGTAGATAGTATTCCTTGTGTTATCAATCATTATTTTGTATCAACAAGCGATCAAAGAAAACATAAATATAAATCTGAAGGCAATTGAGGCAAACGAATGTCCGAATTCACGGATAAGTTCATGTGTAGTTTGAATAAAACACCCCCCCCCCCCCACCAGATTCATTTAATACTATTGGGATAATTTTGTCAACAACGATATGAGGAATACTTTATTTACCCATTCCACTTCTCACTACTTTGCGTTGTTCTGTCCTTTCAATAAGAACGCGTTGTCACTATATGTAGTTGAATCAATTAATGACTTTATTCAGGCTGTCATTATAAGTATTAGTATTATTAACGTATCACTAGAGGTAAATTATAGCATAAACACGGACACCATTGAATATATTCATTAGAAAATGATGTTTGTTCTCTCAAGGTGACCCAGCATATTTATAAAACCTGACTGGTGCTGACATCATTCGGCAGAAAGAATATTGTTGCACACGTTGTGTCGGCAGCGTGTGCATCATATGCCATATGTGAAACAACATTCTGCCTGCCCATCGTCTGCTGCTGCCAACATTTCTAGTTATATCCCATGTCCACTGTTTGCATTGAAATGATATGTTTTTAAATAATGGAAATTAAGAACACGGATCGAGTTAGAAAGGAGACAATCGGTTTTATTTTGTTCAAATAGGTTACACTCAAATGATGGGATCTTTGCAATGTCGATCATGAGAAACCTTATTTCTCTCAAAGCTATTGGTTTTGTCCTTAACCATTATGACCATCAGTTGCTGAATATTGTTGCAACGAATTCAGTATGGATAGATAGGTGCTGGGATATATTCATCTGAGTTTGTGTCTGTGTCTAAGGTAATAGGGGGTGTTAAATTGTCGCCCCAAGCGCTATGATTTTTTAGTAACATATTCTAGCTACACAGTTATTTTTATAATGTTTAATGTAAAAATCAATTAAAATCAGACAAGAGAGTCTGCAATAGGAAGTCTCCCAAGGAATGCTGAAATAGCGTTTACCACTCCACGGGGACAACCTTGAGCCTGGTGACAAAATTATGACTCCTTGCACTGCACAAAGAGCGGTTGGGTGTTGCTGACACTAGTTCACAGCCACAGCGTGCTTACTAAACACGAAGCCTATCTAACATAGCATGACAGGTTGGCCTGCAGCTGACCAGCAGCAAGAAGTCACGGTCTCCAACACGTGTGGTACCAGTCAGCAGCAAGACACTGTCCCTCAACAAGTGTTGTCCCAGCCAGCAACAGGATACTGTCCCTCAACAAGTGTTGTCCCAGCCAGCAACAGGATACTGTCCCTCAACAAGTTTGGTCCCAGCTAGCAGCAGGACACTCTACCTTAACAAGTGTGGTCCCAGCCAGCAGTAGGACACTGTCCTTCAACAAGTGTGGTCCCAGCCAGCAGCAGGACACTGTCCCTCAACAAGTGTTGTCCCAGCCAGCAACAGGATACTGTCCCTCAACAAGTTTGGTCCCAGCTAGCAGCAGGACACTCTACCTCAACAAGTGTGGTCCCAGCCTGCAGCAGGGCACTCTACCTCAACAAGTGTGGTCCCAGCCTGCAGCAAGGCACTCTACCTCAACAAGTGTAGTCCCAGCCAGCAGCAGGGCACTCTACCTCAACAAGTGTGGTCCCAGCCTGCAGCAGGGCACTCTACCTCAACAAGTGTGGTCCCAGCCTGCAGCAAGGCACTCTACCTCAACAAGTGTAGTCCCAGCCAGCAGCAGGGCACTCTACCTCTACAAGTGTGGTCCCAGCCAGCAGCAGGGCACTCTACCTCAACAAGTGTGGACCCAGCCTGCAGCAGCAGGACACTCTACCGCAACAAGTGTGGTCTCAACCGGAAGTGGGACACTCTACCTCAACAAGTGTGGTCTCAACCGGAAGTGGGACACTGTCCCTCAACAAGCGTGGTCTCGGCCAACAGCGAGACACTGTCCAGCATAAAGTGTGGTCCCAGCCAGCAGCAGGACACTGTCCCTCAACAAGTGTTGTCCCAGCCAGCAGCAGGATACTGTCCCTTCCCTCAACAAGTATGGTCTCAGCCAGCAGCAGGACACCATCCTCCAGCAAGTGTGGTCCCAGCTAGTAGCAGGACAGTGTCCCACTACTTGCTAGGACCACACTTACTAAGGGATTATAATTGACTCTTTTCATAACACTTTGAAACCATCACTTTATTTTTTTGTGTTTAGACATCAAGATATTGCAACTGATTAACGTCATGTATGATTTAAAATGTAAAGAAAGAATGACAGTTTTCCCTTATATTTCTGTATCTCTTTAATAAAAAGGTTGCAGCCAACCCTGTGTCTAAGCCTGTCCAATATTTTGCACAATACCTCACAAGGCCCACGCAGCAGTATTGGCAGTGTCCATTGAACGGACGAGGGTCAGCCCCAGGGATGGTATCGATTCCTCCTCCAATAAGTCACTTTGACTTATCGCGCCTCTTGCATCACTTTCTACCCACACTCTCTCAGCTTTTAAAGTGGGTAACATGTTTCACAAATATTCTATAGATAGCGTAAGGTGTTCTCTGACTGGAGCTAGGTTTGCATTGATTTTCCGGCTTTTTGCCTCTGCCATGAAGTGGTCAAAGTTGCTACAAAACAAATATGAGGTATGCCGGCCCTGTTTTTTTTTCAAAGATCAATAGATAAAATTCTATCGCTTCACATGATATTCAAGTAAAGGCCATGAAGGAAGTTTGACTGTGATGAAAACATATTCTGCATATATTTTCCAAATATATATGATACTTAAAATTCTATATATGTTTTCCAAACATATATGATATATAAATTTGAAAATATTCACAGCTGTCAATTGCTATTTAAATCCGTTCACTTTGTCATGGGTTTATTGACATGATTGTGTTGTATATAGCACAGCATTGCCACAGAAAAGCTTTTACTTCAAAATGTCATCTCCATAGACTATTTTATTTCACAAAATACAGTCATTTATAAATGTTAAAATAGTTGTGCAGTGAATCATATATAAATCAGAGCTAAAATATACATTTTTGTCATAGTAAAGCATACACACATATATTCTACATTAAGAAAAACCAAAAAAAAAAAGAAAATCAATAAAACCACCTGATAGATTGGCAATGGGCCAGTTCTTTGATAAATTGACAGTTGACAAGGTATTTTTCCATATTGGGTGACATTGTAATTATCTTATGATGTATGATGATGTCCGGTGCAATGTAATAGTTCAAAGCTTTTTGTCTCACAGGCCTGATTATATTTAAATTCATTCATATCAAGATTGCTCACTCAACATTTTATCTGGATCCATATTTTAATATAAACAAGTGATATATTCATCCTTAATGCCTTAAGGTTATGCCAATTCATCTGAATACATACCTGCAAACATCACTTATTCTGGTAAAGAGTATATCATTATTCCAAAGCAATAATATTCAAGATTTTCAAAATGTAAGTGGTTCCCATTTGCCATAATGAAAATCAACAAGTAACATGTCACCTGTATGTAATGAAATCTAATATTAAAATTGACTTTTGTTCACATGCCTCCTGGTGGGTTGGTCTGTATTGTCCCCATGCCCCTCAGTTGGTTGATCCCTCTGCGTCTTCCATTCTTTCTGGTGTGTTGGTTCAGCTGGCTCCCATTCTTCCTGGTGAGTTGGTTCAACTGGCTCCCATTCTTCCCGGTGTGTTGATTCAGCTGGCTCCCATTCTTCCAGGTGTGTTGGTTCAGCTGGCCCCCATTCTTCCTGGTGTGTTGGTTCAGCTGGCTCCCATTCTTCCAGGTGTGTTGGTTCAACTGGCTCCCATTCTTCCCGGTGTGTTGATTCAGCTGGCTCCCATTCTTCCTGGTGTGTTGGTTCATCTGGCTCCCATTCTTCCTGGTGTGTTGGTTCAGCTGGCTCCCATTCTTCCAGGTGTGTTGGTTCAGCTGGCTCCCATTCTTCCAGGTCTGTTGGTTCAGCTGGCCCCCATTCTTCCAGGTGTGTTGGTTCAGCTGGCTCCCATTCTTCCTGGTGTGTTGTTTCAGCTGGCCCCCATTCTTCCAGGTGTGTTGGTTCAGCTGGCCCCCATTCTTCCAGGTGTGTTGCCTACTCTGATTCCAATTATTCCTGGTTGGTTAACTGCTGTGGTTTCCAGTCTTTGTGCTGTGTCAACTATTCTGGTTCTCACAACTGTGCTTCTCATTGTTCCTTGTGTGCCATTTACTCTTACCCCATTTCTTCCTAGAGTTGTAACCACTCTGGCTCCTATCTTTCTGGTGTGCTGTTGCCTCTAGGACATAAACTAGCATCTTCATTACAGAACCATTGCCAGCGGTTACAATACAATATACAATACTGCATTGTCAATCTTGATCATGCTACTACGAAACAAGCACAGTATGGCGCCTGTCCGATTTTCAATACGTAGCCATTCGCCTCAAACGTTATATAATTATGTGATAAAATACATCTTTTAGTGGAATCTTTACTTATTAAGTTATACATTGCCCATTATAATATGTATCTTTTTTATAATTTCAGATCCGCCAAAAACCATTGAAATGCAAGGTAAGAACAAATTTTGTATTCACCTGTATGCTTCCATCAGATAATGTATAATGCAATAAGGCTATACAATTATTAATGCAATTAAATCAATACTTTGGATGAACCCTTTAGTGTGATCTTTAGGTCTCAAAGTTTTATCTTGCCACCATGAATGTCTACTGAAAGTTCATATTAATAGCAATTGTGAATGATGCCTGTCTAATACTGAAATTCAGTTGTTTTATGACACTCTTTCCTTTCTCGTCATGATCAGTGAATTATGTGAACCATAGCATGAATAAGGTTATGACATGAATGGAACTTTTACATAGAAATGATGCTTTATAGCGAAAATAAACTTAAGGGAGCAATTAATTCAGGATCTCATAGAAATATGACATGTGACATGTGTAACCAATCACCTTTAGTCCACAGTTGATCAATTAATATCGGGATAAACATTACTGTATGAAATATAAAATGAATATCAGTGAATTCAAGTAGTAATATAAGAAGAACATAGATAATCTGTGCGCTGATATTTTTACTTACCTCTTGTTGGCATCTTGTTGTATCGCTCAATATTATCATCGGCAGTAGTGACAAGAAAACGGCTCACTGGCAATGAAATGAGCATTACCATTTCAGTTTCTTACCATTGGTAAATTGGTCTCACGGAATTAGTTTGGTTTGAGACAATTTGGATGTAACAAATAATATTTGAGTTATTGATGAATTTTATGGTGATCACGATAAAAAACTTGGGAAATGATTGGATTCACTCAACTTTTTGCAAATTAAACCAATAAAATAGTTTACATCAATCAATAATGAAATATTTATAAATCATAATTAATTCAAAGCAAACGTAAGTAGTGGAAAATTGTACCATTAATGATACCATAGTTTATGTTTATCAAAAACATAAAATCAGGAATGTGATATTGTTCACTCAGGTGGCATACGTTTTTTTACTGAAGGAATGATTATTATAATATACATTCCGTTTCCCATATATTGGTCATGTCCAGATATCTAGATCATAGCCTATTTAGAGATATGAGATAAGCATGCTGGCTATGGCAGGCTCTTTGTAAAGGTTTATTGAAAATAAATATAATAATAATAAGTAAGATTTTAATATATTTGGCACACAGATTGTACACCAAACTATTTAATCCCCCTGATAAGTTTGAATATATCAATTAAACATTTTTCCTTCTTTTCAGGACATATATGTGATTATATCAACTACTTTGAACACTTGGACCGAGACGGGTTAGGCCCTACTGATGCAATATTAAGTAAGTAATAATATATGTGTACATATATAAACAAGAATGCTTTGTACGATCCAGATTAAAGGTCACAATATGAGAGAACCTGGTCTTCCCCAATATTAACGTTTATTAAACCATATTGGGCTGTCTACTTTCTGTACCTGAGCAATATGTTTATTTGATACAGACTTGGCTAGACTGTAGATTTTAGCCTGATGATCTGCACCGTAATGTGCCCGGATAATATATCACATGGGTTGTCAGGAGGCCAGCATAATTTCACATCCATTTTCTCATCCTGAGACTGGAATGCTACCAGCACAAAGCACAAACTGCATTACATAATATAATAAAGTCAAGACACAGTGCAGCATTTTGCCAATCAATTTGCCTGCTGACACTTCCTCTTCCAACACCAGATACTCATTGTATGACCGCAGCACGAGTAGAAAGACAGCCTTGACGAGGAAAAATTGTGTGCATGAGGACTGGGCTGTGACTAGGGTAGTGTATCAGGAATCCTTGAAGGGTGTCAGCACAGCGATAATTGGTGTGGTATTGAGTGTCTTTCTCAGTCCATTACTACCATTGAATGGTTCGTTTCTACCAGGTGCCTCGCCCCTCTATAATCCATCTACTCGCTTCATGCCAACACAATTAATCATGGGCCACAGCTAGCATCGGAGCTGCTCAATGCTCGCCTGACAAACCGTCCTTCTCCTCCCCATCAACTGCTCACCACCCTACTCAACATCTCCTACCGTCCTGTCGCTTCCCTCAGATGTATGTGACAATCAATTGGCAGCATGTTCAAGGGATGAGCACATCAAATCCCCGCAGCACACTATGGACCTTCAAAAGAACATGCCTACCATATTGCCAATCTTCCACACAAAATTCAAAACATCTTCTTTTCAATAATTCCTCGCTTCCATTCTCAAAACAGTTTCTATTCTATTGTTCTCCTTCAATTATGTTCATTGCTTACCTTTCATTTTCCAAACACAATTCTATTGCTTGCTTCTTTCAACAGTTATTCCATTTCACAAAATCTATACCCGATTGTTAGTCCATTAGTTACCTTCCATTCTAATCTGAATATTTAATGTCATGGATAAGACCCATTTCAGTGTGAAGACCAGGTCTTCCTGTGAGATTATGGCAACATGATATCTCCATATGCGATAAATCAATGAGTATTGAAGTGCAATCTATATTCAGAGATCACCAAAATGTCTATTCTATCCCAATCACGAGGTCAGACTATATTCTAATTAAATCTTGCAAGATGGAGAAACCACTTAAGAATCTGTATAAAAAAATTGAAATAAAGCGTCGGTTTTGAGTGTCAGTTTATAGATCACTTTAAAAACAGATATTGACGGTGGATTCCCCTAAGGGTAGGCGACCGTGTTGTTTCCGAGGTTTGTATTTTTGCTCAGCTAGATGCATAATTGCAAATAAAGAGGGATTCATTATTTTAACACCCAAATGAGAAGATTATTTTTTGTGAATTTAATTATGTTGAAATAGGCCTACAGAATATTAATTTCATTATTATAATCATTAATGATAAGCTCGACATTGGCAAGAAATAAAATACGCTTTATCGGTATAAATTTCTATTTTATTTTAATTTGTTGCCTCTCAAACTAAATAGGAAAACACAGATTTCAACATCATTCAATATCATATAAAGATATGGCTCATTTTTCAGAATGTGCTTGCGGACATTAAATCAGTGCAGCTATTCCATAACTGAGGCCTTCATCTAGTGTAATTAACGTCATTAATTATTTGGAAGCAGAGAGATACTCATTAAAATTTGTTTGGATGCACACCCTGGCTTGTTGTAGTGGTTAGCAAAAAAATCGCTGTGACAGTGTATATACTCACATTGAAGATAATTTCCAAATTTATCTGAGATCGTAAGTCAAGCAGGTAATTCCCCAGCAAAGCAGATAATCTACATTTCTATAAGGAAATAATGCCATCTTTAAATATGAGACCATTATTGATTTCTCAAAAGACATGCTGTCCCGCATGCTATCATATTAGATCAACATGTTTTAATATGCAAGCATGTGTTAGTGATGAGGTGTCCCATCACAAGCCCCACATATCCCCATTAGCTACTCGCTTCACATCGCCATGATTTACGTTTTTATATTAAGATAAATACAACGTTCATGGTTCTGTACTTTTTTTTGCCAATTTTAATGAACATCAGATTGGGTTGGATGTATATTCCTTGAACGTGATATAACAATCAAGCTGTGGTATTGTGTGACTCTGGTCTCGGTGCGAGCGCTGTCTTACACGTGCGTGTGGTGCGTTGACGGAGGGAGCGGTCAAGCCGGGAGAGCACGCTCCCGATGATGACGATCCGGTGTGAGCACAGATGAGCGTGATGCATTGGAATGACGGCCAGGATGAATATGTATGCGCTTCGTGGCTGCTTAAGGCCACCTGGTGTCCGCTTCTCACGCTCATCCCCATCCATACCACGCATACTTTCCACGTCCAGCCCGCCATTTGGCCGCAGCGATTTGCCGGTAGTCTGGTAGCGCCGAATGGCGGGTCACAGACAGGGCAATGCCAAAGGAAGCCCCGTAATAGACATGGCGGTAGCTTCGGCATCAGCAAGGGGCTCTGGACAGCAACGGCCCCATATTTCATGCGGGCTTGGCGCTCTGTGAGCAGGCTGTACCACTCTTGTCAAGAGATTTCTTATTGAGTCACGTCCCAACACTATAGAACACCAACGGCTTGTTTTTTCCTCACCCAGCCAAAAGACGCGAGCACCTTTATCTCATGGCTGGTGCTATCAAATGAGTTTGAAGAAAAAAACATGGTTTGAGATCTCACTTTGGTATCATCAAAACAGCTCTGGCCTCAACTACAAAAACAAAGTATATCATTAGAAATGAATATATTAATTTTACTTCAATTATTATTTTGCGTATAACATCATAGGTAAGCTGTAATTATCATTGATGTTAAAGTCATGTCTCACTCAAAAACATCAGGTATAAATTCTCATGAAATGGTCAAATAAAACATCACGCAAGATTCAAATCAAATACCACACAAAAACGTCAAGTCAAAACGCATGCAAAAACGTCAACTTGAATATCACACAAACATGTCGGGTTCAATATCAGGTCAAATGGTCAAACGTTATATCATACGATATTGTTTCATGGCCATTTACTGACATATATTTGACAACTTACCAGTATTGCCAATACTATCACCATTATATTTAGATATTACTTTGTATTAAATCATTTCATCCGAATGTCACCGTAGCACCTGACAGGCTTAACACCCAGTGCCACCTTGTGGTATTTTCTGAGTAATATGTTTCTGAAAGCAGTATTGTGGTTTGTTATTCAATCAACTTTAAAAAAATCTTTTATTACCTGTCTTCCCAAAGTCTTATACACAAAGGTAGCTTTTATGGTTTGTTTTGGCAGCTGATGGAAGTGTCAGATGAATATGTGCTGAAATGACTTTGATGAATTTTACATACCTCATTGACTCTCCCTGAATATAAGTAGCAAGTCCAATAGGCGATCTACTAGTCATGCATGGCTGCAAACGACTTCATTCTTTTGCAACTGATTGTAGCTCAGTCAGCCTGGGCGAAGTGGTGCAGCGTTATTTCATTTGAATTTTGCATATTTTCATATTCATTCATGTTGCAATATTTGATCATAACGAGGATTACACCTCTAGTGTCATCTTTGATTATCAACCTACGAGCTATAATCAAATCACTTCAGGGTATTGTTTCATAATGTATCAGTGAATTCCCGATGTATCAAAGTTCATGGACTTTATTCTGCGGCATTCGCCAGAGTGCTTAAAGTTGTCACATGGTGTCATCATACACCACCTTTATAACGTTAAGTGTTCACAGAAGTCAATTTTGTATATCTCAGAGTTTATGAGTGAGTTGAAATATGTTGCATAATCATTTATTCAAACGTCCATGTTTTTTTTTATTTCAGAGAGTTGTAATATGTTGCATGAATATTTTTCTAATGATTGTTTTTTGTTTGTTTCAGTATCCATGCGACGGGCAACGTTGTTTCCACTCATAAGTCTACTTATTCTGCTGATAGGGGAAATAGTGTGTTTCTTAGGTCATTGTGATCATAAAAGGAAGGTTCTAACTTTTGTAGCGGGCATCTTATATGTTGTGGGAGGTAAGTACATACAACTCAATTTAAACATTACTTAATCTAAGAAGTTATCTTAATTTTTATATTAATAATATTTATTTAAATGAAAATAATGAATGGTGATATAATGTCACAAAACTACCGAAATTCATTGTTCTACATGGAATCCGTGATCATTGATATAGATCAGATTACAATATAAAGCAAATGTCGCCAATATTCTCCAGAGGAAATGCTCATATAATTTAATGGCGGAAGTCCCAAATGTCATTTTTCATTTAGAACATAAATCTGTTGATATCAATATTTATTAACTTGACTTGTTCTTATTACGTTCCTTGACTTGCAAGATGTAAGGGAATGTAAATTAAATGATTAGAGTGATAAAGTAAGAAATAGGACAATAGTAGCGCTTCATCTTCTCATCAATATAGCCCCACTGAATAAATACCTGTCCTTGCCTGAATAATGAATGACTGTAGCATATAAGCTGGGGATGCAGACGGATTAGTAGCAGCCAGATATGGAGTTTACAATTAATTTCTGAAATAATGTCCTACAATATTAATTGTACCTTTAATTAAGAGTAGCGGGGGGATATTCTCAGTTTAAGCCAGCATGCCCATATCGTATGACCGCGAAGATGATCCGCCATATCGTGCTTCAACATGCTCATCAAAGTGACAATGATTATCACTTCCCATAAAATAACATTGCAATGTATTTTGCATTCCGTATCTCTCAATTTTTTTTCGTTTTTCACTAATGGAGAGGACAGTCTGCCATTTTATTGAGTTAATCAAAATTTGATTACACTGAGCATATTTCAACACTAGTCTGGAAAATGTTAATTATCAGTGAAGGTACCCGGTAATATACGACACAATAGTACTAATTATTATCAGCTACGAAATGAAGTGAATCTGGTTATGGCAGTGTGATACGTGAATTTTCATTTTTTTTAGATAACAAGTCACACAGAATTACAAATGTTTCCTGATCTGTTGGCGTTTCAAATATAATATTCCTAGCAGTGTTGGAAAATATTGGCCAAGAATTTTGTTAACACTGGTGCGTTCGCGGGTTTGGGGTACACCTGGCGCCCATTGACAAATGATTGACTGAAACATGTGGCCCGGCTCATCCACCAATCAATCCATCAGCCCAGGTCACATGACCACCTGTGTCCTCCATTGGCTAGACCATCATTTTGAACGGGGGATCAGGTTGATGTTATTGCTATCATAATTTCTTTTACTTTCTAAAGGCATTAAGTGACATGATTACAAATTCTGAACAGGAACCCTAATATATCAACTTAAGGTGTTAAAATATGAAAATATAAATGAAAAGCGGAAATGTCTTTGTGCTTCCTGCATTGATGCAGCATACCAGGCAAGAAGGTTGCCTTTTTCCCCAGGAGAAATGCCTTCATGGTAGAGCGCAATACATGCACACAGGCAGAACTGAGATTGGGTTTGCAAATGTGTGAGAAGCTCAATACGCAGGCGGGGCCGATATGAGGCATGTTAACCTGTGAAAAGCCTGGTACGCAGGCAAGGCTAGGAATGGGTTTGTAAACCTGTGAGGATCTGAAGATGGAAGCAGGGCCGAGATTGCTTTTTATTTTTTTGGGGGGGAGGGGAAGAGTATCTGTGAGGAGTCCAGTTCGCAAGCCTGTGCGTAATGTAGGCCAACCTGCCTGCGTCGGTGAGATTTACCTTCACCAACAAGATACATTTTGAGATGATTGTCCCATAATGCAAAATAGAACATTGCTGGTTGCTGAAATCATATCAAATGTTAACATATGGTCAATGCTGCAAAAGAAGACTCTCGAATAAATAGAGATATTTTCCAGGAAATTTGGAAGGCTTTATCTCCATATTGCAATAATAATCTATGTGTCTTTAAATATCCTTTCTTCAATGAGGTCATCATTTAGTCAAGATGAATGACAAATTACATTTTGGTTATATATATCTAAGTTTGTATGTGTTAGGTACTTTTTGTTGGCGATGTTATATTGGCCGATACGCATTCCCTTCATTGTCCACAAATTCATATCTTGTCAATGATTTATCAGCTTTGGAGATTGTCAAGGCAGGACGTCAGAAAATAAATTACCTTAACTCTGATGTACTATTTTTTACCTCCTTATTCCAAAAGTATATTTATTGAATGTTCAATATACAAGAAGAAAACCAAGCAGAGATATTTATTTAAAGGGGCATCTTTATGCAAAGTCTTTATCCGAATGAGTACATTTGTGAAGAAAAATGTCTAGTGTGTTGGACAGTGTCTAAATACAGCCGACAAGAGGATGGGGGATATTGCAAGTGGGGCTTTGTGTTGTGTTAAGTAGAGGGGAGATGGGCTAGCTTTCCTGCGCAAATGCTTCTGCCAGTGACATTATGTGTGTGCCCATACCAGGCAATCTACACAGCTTTCGTCTGCCCCTCAACGTCCGAGTGGCCAAACAAATATGAATTGACCAGCACTTTACACAGGCTCAGTGTGCGCACATAGTCACTATTAGGGCTACAAAAGTTGCCACCACAGACATTGTAAAGTGCACGTGGAGAATGCCAAGGTCACTAAGATGTTTACTGGACTGACTGCCCGCCTAACTGGCAACTTTTCTTACTGCAGACCTGCTCTCAAATAAGAGTTACTTGCTTCCTATCCTGTAGTCCCCACGCTCCTATGGACCAAATTTTAAGAAAAAATAAAGTCAAGCCAATGTTAGACAATATGTTGCAATGAAAAATTTGATTTAAACAGTTGAAGCTATAATACATGGATATATCTTACATGAAATATTTAACACTCACACACATACACAAAAAAGCATATTTTTGTAATAGCCATCTAACGCCAACGTTGATGTTATTATTGGCGATGATAAGCATATGTATCAGGTTATGATAGTGGGACACTAAGGCAATGATGAACCATCGGCTCACACGTTATATGCCAAAGCTGCCTGCTTCGATGTTGAACCGTGTGTGTTACCCTGAGATATCCTGAGATAATATTGCCATGGCTCTTGCCTTATGTGCCAAAACGGGCTATTTCAATGTGGAACCCTGTGTGGTATCCAATATACCACTTATGTTGGCAATATGACTGATATCTTGTAAATTTGTCAGCTGAATAATGTCAGGATTTAACTTGGCTATTGCAATACTAGTATATAAAATCTCACCTGAGAATGATTCCGTATACTCTCCTCATATTGAATATTTTGGTCTGGTTATACTTTTGTTGTTCTGTCTTCGGAATTACCATTCTTATACCTTAAAATTATTCAAGGAATTTGAATCAGATCAAAGATGCAACTTTTTCTAGAGGTGTACTTGTCCTTATTTGTATTTTCTCAAGTAGTGCTACCCCTGGCCACACTGCTACAGCATATTTATAATGTACCCTGTACAAGGTCATGATATGGCCTCCATAACATCGAATTTATATAATTCTGCTTTATGGTATTACCTGCCAAAATCGCTCTGACATCACATCCGATGCTATAATTATCACGAAATCATATTGCTATTACCTTGGAGTAATTCATAATTACTCCAAGCTATTACCTTTTAAGATAATGCAACTCAAAATATGACAGTGTTATTCCCTTCACGATATTACATTGATACAACCTTTATGATAGTACATTGTTATGACCTTCATGACATTACAGGGTTATGACCTTTTTCATATTGTAGTGCTATGACCTTCATATAACAGCGCTATGGCCCTCATATCATAGTGCCATTGTACTACACTGCTATTTAAATTTAGCACGATCACGGTCGTGGGACATGTAGGGCCCTGAAACTAACATTTACATTTTCATTCAACTTGAATTGGAATGAAGAAGTCATATCCAAAGTTATGGCCATATAATTATGATCTTAACCCTCATAATTCTTATTTCCTCATTATCATCAGTGTGTGTTTGTGTATGTATATGTATTGACAGCAGGTATTTATAACGTATTTTCTTTCTCTTTGCAGGGTTATGTACGTTAGTGGGTATTATATTATTTATTGGCGCTATAACAGAGGAGGTGGGAAACAAGCCCAAAGGAGGGGTTGATGAACCCAAGTTTAAATATTACTATGGATCATCGTTCATGATGACCGTAGGATCTTTCATAGGATCCGAACTTACAGGGGTATTCTCAGTATATTTGTATATATCAAGGCACAAACATGCTTACAGGAAAAAGCAGCAGGAACGATTGACAATGATGGACGCAAATGAGCGACCACATCACAGCCGAGGATATCGGCGTCCTAGTTCTCGCTCACGTGACCATTCGCGAGAAAACTCGCCATCTCATTCGGACACGTATTACACATATACGCCTGTGTCAGATACATCAAAAGAAATGTCAAACTACACACTGCCGCGAGATCCTTCCCGGCACACCATATCAACAACGGCTGATACGCACCTATCGAAGGAGCACTCCATTCACTCGGTCAGGGAGCTGGACACCTTTAGAAGAACAACTCCCGTATAGGCATTTTCACGCCAATTAGGAAAGGTTTTGCACGTATATTTTCCAAATGCTTGTTGTGGGGATTCTGTTTGTTGCAAAGGCCCGTACCCCCTGCCCGCGGCCAGCACAAGGATATAGTGCGAGGGGCGGCCGCAGCACCCCCGGGCACATTCGGCGGCACCGTGCCTCTGGGGGTGGGGGCAGGGGAGGCTACGGGAGCAAGGAAACATGCACGATGTGTCTGCCTCTATTGTAGAATATTGTAGGGGAACATGCGCAGGCGCATGCACAAATGGTTTGTCTACATAAATGTCATTTAAGCAATGTTTCCGGGATAGTGGTCAGCTAGTTTTGTTTGCTGACGTCATCAGTGTTGGATTATCCCATTTGTGGGTGGAGTGCATCTCACAACATGTATACTTATGTAGAAATCATTCAAAGTTTTATAAGTGGATATGATAAGTGGCACCAGCGAAGTACCATGATGGTGATTTAACCAAAGGATTAGAATGCCTATTGGAGTTACTTGTTTTTTTTTCCTTGTGGGAAAAGCTGTTGTGCCACATTTGACCCAAGCTGATTGGTTTATACCAAGCGACGAGTCTGCGCGTGCCCAGGCGCAGACTCAGTAAACGCGACGACCATGCGGTATGGATCCATTTCGTCTTCCCGCTCTGCTGATTGCACATGGAGCTGTAGATCCTACATTGCAGTTGTCATCACTCGATCACGGACACTGCACAGGAATAGTCAAGCTACACAACTTATCATATTGATAAACCTACTCACTCGATCACTCATCTTTTGTACATATTTCTTTTCAGGTATTTTATACATTACTACTTGATTTGTTTGAATCCTTGGAACATGTTGCGTGTACACTGAGTAATTTGGCGTACTAACTAATTAGAGCCCGGTCAGTTTGTTTGTGATTATAAAGATGCCCTGCTTCGAAATGCTTTGTCTCCGCAAGCTGTTTGACGCACTGTTGCTTCTTGTTGTGTCCTTCGTGCGCCAAGTTGGTTGTACCCTTCGCTGAAGCAGGATAATGAAAACCAAGTGAGACAAGACACTTATCACTGCTTGTTGATGATCAGTGCGTTCGTTAGTTGAGTCGTACATGAGCGACACCTGTCAGTCATCTAGTAGTAGGTTTACATGTTATGAATCAAGGACACGTGCACTTGTCTCCTTCGTACACTGGCGACAATACTCTCATCCCATACTCAGCATTTTATTTGTAATTTGTATACAAACTTTTCTGTTGGTATGTGCAGAACAATGTGAACAATGTTAACTATTGACTTGATGTACATATAGCATATAGCACGAACAATGATAAATCAATAAGTGGTGGACCAAACAGTATTGGAGAAAAGACTTGTGTATAGTAAACTAAAAAAAAACCAAATTGTAATACACGAGCGGTATCTCTCTCTTTTGGTGTGCACGTGAATGCGGAATGAATGGTTTGTAAGATTTTTCCAGTTGCCAAGAGAATTTTAATGTTAAGCTGCAATCGGTTTTTAATTGAGTTAAAACCTTAAAGACACTGATGTACAGATTTACAAGGTGTAAAGAGAGAGTGTTGACCGGGAACACTGCCAACACAAAACTACCCAGAGAACTCACTTCTCCATATCAACAATCCACTCACATCGTAGATTGAAAGTGGCACTATTTATTTATGTAGAGAAATGCGTGATTTGCTAGATGAGAACTGAGGGTGGGAACACTACGTACACTGACTGCATGTGGGGTGGCTGGGGGTGCGGGCAGTATATGGTACAAAGTCTCTGCCTTCTTCTGTGCCGTGTTTGGACATCATTGGTGAAACAAAAACAAAAACTAAAAAAAAAAACACAAAAAAAACAAACAAAAGCTGAAGGAGGAGCCAGACCTACCACCAGGGGAAGCGACATCCACCGTGTTCATATTACCCAATACCGGCACAAGTAGTATCACTCTATAATGGTGCTTTTGATCTGCATTATTTTTGTAAGGGTTTAGATAGAGATCGACAACACTACACCTCATTATGAATAACCAGTGTGCTGATTGACAGCTGAACATCTAGCGCCCCCTGTGGACTTCTCCCGTCATCCCAACGTGTCAGCATGACGTCACGTCTCTTCTGATTAACCATGGTCATACCCCGCATGTCTGTGTATTATCATGTTATTGTAGAATATGTCCGGTCTTGACGTGTAAGATTGGCATCATTTATTGAGAATATTGTAGATTATAAGTAGTGTCCATCGTATTGAAAGTGGACTTCACCATTACCTGGGGAGTATGTCCATGGTTATTTCTATCTCTCCAAACGCAAACAAGTATCCGACTGTAATGGTACCATTTGACTTTCATGTTATGTTTGAAATAAAACATTTAGTCTTGCCATTTCCATAAATGCCTTTTGAGTGTCTTTTTTCGCCGTACTTGTTTGTCACGAACACCTCTCCTCTGTTGTGTGATACCAGGCAGATGGGGACTTTTCCTTTGTAAAATAGTCACATTTTTATGACCACGTGCACAGTATATTTAGTTAAAAGAAACGGTCAGCGAAGCTAAATCTTGTATACCTGTCAAAGGGAAAATCAGACACACAAAAATACTGCTAAACACTTGTATGTTGAAAAAAAAAAACAGCTTAGGTTTTTGTTTAAAAATTCTTTCTCTTTATGTATTGGAGTTTATCAAAAGGTAGAGGGTGTGTATTTTAGTTGAAGATGTAGGTGTATAATGTTATTGTTATTGCTTTTATTTCGCCCATGCCTAATATATATTGCATATTAAGATGAAGTTAAATGTGTATAATTAGCTTATCAATGATTAGGAATAAAGAGCATTTTCTAATAAGATTGTCATCCTACTTTCTGTTTTACTGCGGTAGAAAAGACCCAACGCGATATGAAAGAAAATATCTATCAGCTTCAAATCCATCATTTTCAGATATAGAAACTTGAAATCTATCACCTAAAGATCTATCAACCTAAGATCTATCAACATGAGATATGTCAACTTTAAATATATCAACTTGAGATCTATCAGCATTAGATCTAACAACTTGACATCTATCAATCAGTTTAGATCTATCAGCTTAAGATCTATCAGCTTAAGATCTATCAGCTTAAGAACCATCAACTTGAGATCTATCAGCTTAATATCTATCAGCTTGTGATCTATCAACTTGAGATCTATCAGCTTGAGATCTATAAGCTTAAGATCTGTCAACTTGAGATCTATCAGCTTAAGATCTATCAACTTGAGATCTATCAGCTTAAGATCTATCAACTTGAGATCTGTCAGCTTAAGATCTATCAGCCTGAGATCTGTCAACTGATAAATATGATCATTCTTCGGATAATATGCCCAGATAAATAATCAATATTTTCACCATATAATATTACGTTTTTAAGGCATTGTTTACGCTTCGTTTAGTCAAAAAAGTTATTGTTTTACTATTAGATTCAATCTGGATTTAATCAAGAAAAATGAGTAACAAAAAGTACAAATAACCACCAAATCCAGCACAAAATGAATCCTAGAATGTAGCTTTTTATTTCATCTGCAAACCCTTTTAACCTGTTTTATCACGCCCCTTTAGCTAGTATCTCCCTTGATATACCACCAATAGAACCCCCATCAGTCTGCATTTTTCCAAGATGTAGTATATTCGATAATATGTGTCCGAAAATCCTGATTAACTTATTAACTCAATGGCTTATAATGACAACCCACACAATCTTTCATCTACAGTATCAATAAGCATATTATTCAGATTGCAATCTTCTTCTTTCTTCGAATATAAATGTCACCTTTTTATCAATTTTCGTAATTTCTTGTTTTGATCAAATAATAGATGGTGATTAAAATCTTAGAAAATGAATCATAGAGGATTTCTAGATTTATCGAGCACTTTGGCTCCGAGTTTGAATCGAACCTGCAGATTGTGATTATCAAACGCTGGAACAGGTCATTAAAGAAACTTTGAAAGATTGAAGGAAAGAGCGGACCTTTTGCCAATCATTAATTTAATTCACATTTAATGCAAATAAGTTGGATGAGATGACCAATTCCATTAAAAAAAAGTTGGAGTGAGATTACTGAATCCCTTGAGATAAGATAAATTCAATTTTAAAGTATTGCTGTTTTTTAGATATAGATAATGATATCTGGGTCTAATGATATGCTCTACTGTACTGACATATTCCTTTTCAAATTCCTGAAATGATGGCTTTGATTTGATCCAACAAAATACCTCCCTGTCGAAACAAATAACCAAACGTTGAAATGTTTTTAGTCATAAATAATTTCACATTTAGAATTAGACACATACACGTAATAAAGGTCTGAGGATTGAAAGGAATGATTTGTATTCATTCCGATCTTAGCTTGTTTGAATAGGAAATATATGATAAGGTGACATAAAAAGTTTACTTATCAAAAGAACAAATTTCATTTATGATAGAATAATTGAAATACTTTGACGGTTTGTTATGTGAACATATCATTAACCAAAAACCATTTTACAATAGTGCTTGAACAAATAGTAATATGAGTCTAATTCGGTGTGAGCACTTCTAAGGATATTTACTGCCACCATAACACCTCAAAAAAGGTCTATTGTCCATCGTGCAAGTACATTCTTGTAGATAGTGGTCATTTTGACTTGACCTGAGGCTTGAGCAATCTTATGGATACAATGGTCATTTGACCACTTGGCCTGAGGCTAAATGGTTATTTTGGCCTAATGTGAGACTGAAGCAATCCTGACGATTTGTTGGCCACCTAACTTGAGACTAATGCAATCCTGTAGATATACTGGTCATTCTGGCACCTAATCTGAGACCAAAGCAATCCTGTAGATATACTGGCCATATTGGCACCTAATCTGAGACCAAAGCAATCCTGTAGATATACTGGTCATATTGGCACCTAATCTGAGACCAAAGCAATCCAGTAGATATACTGGTCATATTGGGACCTAATCTGAGACTAAAGCAATCCTGTAGATATACTGGTCATATTGGCACCTAATCTGAGACCAAAGCAATGCTGTAGATATACTGGTCATATTGGCACCTAATCTGAGACCAAAGCAATGCTGTAGATATACTGGTCATATTGGCACCTAATCTGAGACCAAAGCAATCCTGTAGATATACTGGTCATATTGGCACCTAATCTAAGACCAAAGCAATCCTGTAGATATACTGTCCATATTGGCACCTAATCTGAAACCAAAGCAATCCTGTAGATATACTGGTCATATTGGCACCTAACATGAGACTAATGCAATCCTGTAGATATACTGGTCATATTGGCACCTAATCTGAGACCAAAGCAATCCTGTAGATATACTGGTCATATTGGCACCTAATCTAAGACCAAAGCAATCCTGTAGATATACTGGTCATTCTGGACACCCGACCTGAAGTTCCTGTAGATAATGGTAATTCTGGTCACAAGTCACTATAGAAATCCTTTGAATAATTGACAATATGTTCACTTGGCTAAAACAGGGTTGCTGTGTATAATTCTCTTTTACTATCGACCTTCCTATGGATAGTCCAATCTAAACAAAACAGTAAAGATCCCTGTCCTCTACAAGCTACAACGAATTGCAAATATTGATTAATCAGATTTATTATAAACTAAAAATAAACCAATTAAAAACCGATGAAACTAAAATGCTTTAATTTATATTCATATCGTCCAACAAGTTGTCAAGATTGTTGGTCATGAAATAACTATAACCATAACCTAACAATATTGATTGCCGAATGTTTACGGTATTTGAGTGTATCCCTCACGGAATCAAGTCATTGAAGGCAAACAAAACATTTATTTGAATGTTGGGATTGCATTTAACAACTCATAATATAGTTACACCAGAGGAGTGTGCCCTTAACCCTTTCCTTGTGATAATATAAATCAGTTCAATTATATCAGACAAAATAAATGCATCGATCAAATATTTCAAGACTGATTAAAAGGTTATTTCATTCTGATTCTTCTCTTAAGGGAACTGTCAGATATATATATATATATATATATATATATATATATATATATATATATATATATATATATATATATATATATATATATATATATATATATATATATATATATACATCACAGGTCAGCGATATTAAATCAAATCCAGGGAACCCCTCCCCCACCCCGATTTTTTGCATCATACGTATTGACATCTGTACCTGAGCTTGTCACAATTTAAAACACCAACATGGTGACAAATAGTTTGAATGTAATATTCAATCCATCTCACAATACGTCTGTCCTTAATTCATAATTTAGGCTTGAGAGACTGTATTCATTATTATTAAGAAAGTTTGCCGTCTATCCTATTAAAGCTGGATGTCAGAAAGAAAATAAGATAAAAAGACCTTTACAGCGGTCCAGTGGTTACCATGTTTTCCTTACAATTCAAATGTCACGAGCTCAAAAATCGTATCAGGATGCCCTTTATTCTATTATTTTGTTATCAGATTGTGAATTGTAGTGTATGAGGTCCAATGGGTCAAAATGTCTTACAAAATATTGTCAGAGTCAATCATTAGACAGTAATCTGAAAATAGCTTTCCTATCACAGAGGTCAGTCAGGATCACTAGATTCATGTTTTTGTAAGCACATAGAATATGTGAGCACTGAAGTAATTGAATAGATGGCTTCTGAAGGGAACATTGACACATTAAGATCATTTTGTGCCTGCTGGAATGAATTAAAATCTATTGCAAAAATGATTAATGATAAGTTAAACAAGACAATATACAATCACATTGCTAAAGTAAATAATTAATAAAAGAAGATATAAATACGTGACAAAAAAATCTCTTGAAAAATCATTATCACACTATTTCCGGTATGAATGGTCCATCCATTCAACTATAGGAGAACATTTATCAAAGTGTAGGGGCACTAGTGGAAGAGAACTTAAAATGTTAATCACCGACAGACTGACTTGCAACCTAATAAAGGGGACTAACAAATATTTGGGACCGCTTTCCAATCCTATCAGATTTTTCTTATAACTAAAAAGCTATCAACTATCCCAGCCAAGTATATATACAAAAGCTATATCAACTATTAAACTAGGGGAAGAATTAGCATCTCTGCTTTTTATATTTACCCATAAATATGAGCTAAAGTTTCAAACATGGCAGTAAATATTTCATATCATGCTCATCCAAATTTTCTATATATTTGGTTATAACTCATATTTTAGCCATGTGAGGCCCTTCTCTACATTTCAGAAAGACGATTATCTATATCACCAAAACTGTATCTTGCATATGCATCCTATGTTTTGTAGGTGAAGCCATTCCAAATATTAAGATAGTGTGAACTTAACAATGTCTCTCGTGGTCAAGCGTGTGGAATGTTTGCCTTACAACCCACATACTACGAGATCCAAATCAGCATAAGGAAAGATTTTTTTTATTTCTATCAAATTATTGGTGAAATTTTATAGTGTCCGTTGGGTAAAAGAGTCGAAGAATAGTATCAGAGACAAATATAATCACAGTTAAACTTTATCAGAGTCAGACTTCTATTGCATTAAATATGCGTCATGACAACTCTTAAAATAAAATAAGGGCATTGAGTCCAAATGGCAGGCTTGATATAGCTTTTATATGGCCCCTGCTATGATAATTACCTGCTGCCACCGGATTCGATCAGCCTTAAATTGGAAGAAAATGGATAAATCATCAATTATGGGATGTTAAATGAGGACATCATCAAAAACAGCGTTTTGGTTTGAAACCTGCCACCAAAGGAAAGATATATCGAATTTCTGAAGCCTATGGTCAGCAAAGAATTAATGCAGTCAGATATGAGGATAAGCCTGAAGGAAATGCATTGTAAAAAGGACGTGGAGGAAGAGTTTAAGCTGAGAAGGGAGCGGTCATGATTAATGAGTGGGTGGATGGGAGTGGTGTCTGTGTCTGAGGTCAGGTACCCCTCATGTTCTTCACACTATCAATGGGTAGTAGTGGTCTGGATTTATGATTGATTCCAAATGAAATACCAGATGACCTACTGTCAAATCCCCAACTTCAACAAATTAGGATCGATTCCTAATGTGACTTCTTAAGCTATTTGCCTTGAGTGTTTTCCACCCAGGCTGGTTTTCAACGACAAATAATACCTTCAGAAAAAGGAGGCCAATTAATATCAACCACTTTAAGCAATATCATGATATCTTATATTTAAATAATTATTTGTATTTCATTCAAAACATGAACAGAAAACGCAAAATCTCATATCTTTGGCTAAATATGTAACATTGTGAAATCATTGAATCAGACGACTTTGAACATTTTGGATTATATAATTTTGGAATTGAAACATTCTGATCTGTTTAAGTGTGCACCATACGTTGTATATTTCCAGTTAGGAGTCCAGAATAGATGGATTGCCATGGAATGTAACATCATTATAGTCTAATACAGAGAAGACCACATGTTATCATTTGGCAATTAACGAAGGTGGCGAGAAGGCAATTGCTCTCATGAGCTGTCTGCAAACCAAATGATAAGAACAGGTTTGTATAGTAATACTAAATATAAACTAAGGTCATGAAAACTCTCTCATCACATTTCTGCCAATCTGTTGTTTCAAATTAGGTTACAAATAGTTATGTACATCCTAATATTTAAAAGATATGATCCATACAATGCTAGGATATCAAAGCATTTTTAGAAAATCTAAACTTAACCTTATGCTTTTTAAAAATATTTATTTCATGGAGTTGAAAATTGTGTTCGAAGAGAAATAAGAAAAAAAAACGGTGATTGAGTGGTGGAACACCCTGTAAATAATATCATTCTCCAGGATATTTACAAGTTGTGTGCCCCCTTTTGTTTATTTGGCCACAATACTTGCAAAGAACTACAAGGCATTGTCACACCCTACTGACCACAGGATTATAGTATTCAGTGAGACACTATTGTTTTCCATAATTCACTCCACTGAATCACAGACTTTTCTGAATATTAAAGAAGTCATCTAGGATTTGGGCAAAAATATTAATCAAGGTAAGACTAGGCTTAATTTTGAAACACTGAATTTAAGGATTGTATGAAAGAAATGTCTACACTTTCAGGTCACGAAAATAAAATTAATAACTTAATGCCTGGATTAAAATGTATTCATCCAAGGTTGTGGTTATAGCTTTCATCCCTTTTCTTGTATAAGACAGGAGGGAAATTTTACATTGTATTGGTCACACAATTTCGACACAATCTTAGCTTTTCAGATTCCCTATGGTTGCTCTTGTTTGGTTTTCCTTTTGTGTGCCATATAGTAGCGTTGATATATAACTTAGTTTTATATATGAATCACTGCACAAGAAAATATTAACTACTTAACAGTATTTAAATGAGATAGTTTTATAATATTAGTGATTCTACGGATTTAAAAAGTTCTTTTTCAGAGGTAAAATCTGGGATGAAATCAACAATGCTGTGCAACTCCCAAACTAGATTATTAACAATTATTAACATACACAAGCATAAGATTTGCCCAGCCTGTTGCATTTAATTGCTCAATTGCTTAAATCATATCCCTATATGCAAATTATTCAATGCCATGATATATACATATGGATGTTAGGTCCAGACTAATACCTCAGTCACATTTGCGCCGATTTCTGCAGAAGATGCCCGGCCGATGGGTATTTTTTACAAAATCAGCCAGCAGTTCAGATTGCCGTGCGGGCACCGGAAGATCATCGGCCACAATTGGGCATCTTTAAGACGTCGGACGGGTCATCGGAAACTTTTAGTTACAACATAAAAGTTGCCGGCGTTTCCCAGATGTCTTATCAGCAAATATTATCTTAAAGTGCACGGCAGGGTCCTGGCAGGGTCCCGGCAGTGTCCCGCAGGCACATCGGCAGATCATCTTAGGCTGCCGGTGGCATCATGTGATGAAAATAGGATTAAATATTTTTTTAAAGCCTACCCAGACGTCTTAAAAACATCCTACAGACGTCTGTCATCATGAAACAGACGTCGTAAAGACATCCTGCAGACGTCTGTGCCATTCAGTCTTGCACGTGCCGTGCGATGTCCTTTGATAATGTGACCACAGCTACGGCATCTCTCAGATTGTTGCTGATAAACTCCCCAGCGCCCGGTAGACTGTGAAGTCGGCCGATTCTTACTTCCCGGCCGGCGCCCGGTGCAAATGTGACTGACGTATAAATCTCCATAATATTTGCATGGTGTATTGAATTTTCTATTAGCGGTGAGTACACATTTGTCAGTGAACAGTTATACTTCTGAATTATATGTATTTAACATCGTTTATATCCGTGAATAATGTTACAGAATATACAATGTTATATTGTGACATGACAGAGAGCGTGCAATTGTCCTTTGTAACATGTGACAATATGTACAATGATAGGTAAATTAACAGAACATTAAACAGTGTATACAATGGTACACGGTGAGGCACGTCAGAGTTTGCAGTGCATTGTGATGTTTGGCTATATTGATAGGCTAAATGATTGACATTATGGATTAGTTTTCACAGTCAATTAGATACTCTGTGTATCATTTCCATTTTATTCGATTAGTTCAGCTTCCTTAAGATTTGATCAATCTTAATATATATATATATATATATATATATATATATATATATATATATATATATATATATATATTCTAATTTATTGATTAAGAGAAATATGTCCACAACATTTCAAAATATGAAACTGAATTCTCACATAATTTTGATTGTCCAGAGGTAAATCGGCTCGTGTCCGATTTGGACTAGAATGTGTTACTTGTAACAAATCAAATCTGTGGCTCTCTCATAAAACAGACAGTTGAGTTGGGCCAGCCGGCCCGCCGGCCTGCACACAGCTCCGTGTATTTCATATGAATATTTGCAAATGCTTCAGACGAGAATTGTTATGGGACTAAAAGAAATGAGCGCGTGTAAACCCTTACCAACCCCCATCAATCTTAATGAGGGATTAATATGCTGTCTCGTGGCCTGTATCTGAAGCCCCAAATGGTATTACAGACGGCGTGCACATGTAGCGTTGTCGGTGTGAGAGGAGGTGATGGGGCATGAGGGTGCGTGTAGCCTACTCTATATGCCGCCTGCCTCGTCACGCTCCGCCCCTGCCCCGCCATGCCTACACCTGCTCTCACCCTACTCCCAGCCCTCTCTTCCCTCTACTCACAATCAACACCGCCACTCGCTCTGTCAATATCTGTGATTATTTCATTCAATAATCACATTCTTCTTGTGGATGTTCTTATTTCTCGTTTTGACTCTTCGATTTCAATGGTTTTCTCATTTGGGTTGACTGGATGTCATAGAGAAAAGCTTATCATGTATCAATTTGCTCCATTTTCTACCCTCCAATCTAACAGTACTCAAATTAATTTCTATTGATTGTTTTCTGGAGAAACAAAACAAATAACACTGTAATCGGCAAGATTGTCTCCACAATATTGAAGCGGCCACTAATTGCATCTGGGAAAAAATGAAGAAAAAATAAAGGAATAATTGGCAAGCTTAGTCAGGATTGAGTTTAAAGTTCCCAGATTTCTCACTTGTGTGCCAAAATTAACAGAATATGGTCTTTTTAAACGATTTTGTCTGTCGGAAGTTATGGTTGTTATGATCCAAACCTCTAATCAACCTAATTAGAAGTTAGTTTGCAGTTAACCTTTTACTTGATGTTCCCTTATTAGGGATTCATATATCTTTACGTTCCCGTATACACCATGATGTTCCTCTATACTGTGATATTGTTTATGCGCTTGTATAATTCAGATCTGAAGTTCCCCTTTACCTCAATGTTTCCAGTTAAATCAGAGTTTCCCTCCACATTGATGTTGTCATTGCTGCTATATTCCTCCATACTTAGATGTTCCCACAAACTCTGATGTTCCCACAAACTCTGATGTTCCCACATACTCTGATGTTCCCACATACTCTGATGTTCCCACATACTCTGATGTTCCCACATACTCTGATGTTCTCACATACTCTGATGTTCTCACATATTCTGATGTTCTCACATACTGTGATGTTCTTCCATACTGCGATGTTCTTCCATACTGCAATGTTCACCTATACTATGATATTCTTTCATACCGTAATGTTTCCCTATACTGTTATGTTCCCATGCACTGTGATGTTATTCTATACTGCAATGTTCCCCTATATGGCGATGTTATTCTGTCCTGTGATGTTCCCCTATATTATGATGTTATTCTATAATATGATGTTCTCTTATACTAGCATGTCCACTTTACCTTGATCTTCGCACATACTTTGATGTATCATCTCCGAACACGCTTGATCTCATTAAAGCAATTATAATCATTGGTCATTGGTCATACACATTCTGCCAAACAGCCATGTCTGGATCTTAATTTTACACTACCATTGCCTACAGGCCTGGTTTTTCCCAAAAAGACAGGCCTGTAGGCAATTATTTATTATTCATAAATAACCTCACTTCTAAATCATGGTCTATTTGATAAAAATATCTTGGGAAAATCATTTTGCAGTTAGCGACTCATCTCTTATTTCTGAACTGTATTTCACTAAAACGCTTTCTCATTCCCATTGTTTCGGATATACATCATGATTGTTCTCTTTTTCTGGAGGCTGTTTCGATATAGAATCATTTAGCCAGGGTACCTGCGCATGTCATACAGACATATGTAATCTACACATGTTCCATATTGTAGCATTGTCTATTAATCTCTCCGAATAACAACTCACAGTTGATTTCATTGGCTGTTTGATCTGTTGTCATGTGACCCAGGGTCTAGGGTCAGTACCAAAGGTCACAGACAGGAAATGACAGTGTCAATTTTGCTGGCCCTATCACTCATGTATATTTCATAAACTGGGCGTTGTTGAGGACCAATATGCTTGTACCCGGGGCAGCAGTTAATGCAATTGCTTATCATATCGTTTTCATACTCGCACTGCACATATTGCAGTTCATCTCATAAAGATTTAATATGTATCCTCATGCAACCAAACAGTAATATTACGTTGCCCTTTTTACATTCCTTATGTTTTGCAGTGTACCACCCCGAACATATCGAAACATTTGCCATACAGGAAAACATAGGAAAATTTGTTAGGGAAATATTGTTGCTGTTACAAATTTCAGCGTTAGTCAGAAAGATAAGATAGTGATTGTGGACAGATCTCAGTGGAGTTAAACATCGATCTAACAGGATGATATCTCAGCTTTGCCATACAAGAAGGTTGTGACAGTAAATATTCTCGGATTTCAGCAGAGTATACAAGAAGTTTCTGATAGGAATAGTCTCAGATCTCAGCAGAGTAAAACCAGAAGGTTTTGACAGTAAATTTTCTCGGATCTCGGCAGAATAAAATCAGAAGGTTGTAACAGTAAATATTCTCTGATCTCAGCAGAGTGAAATAAGAAGGTTGTGACGAGATACGTCAACAGAGTAGGTAACTAAATTATTTTGGGAAATATGTGCAGACCATAAAACAGGTTTGTGACAAGAAATATCAGATTTAAGTGAACGATATAAGGTTGTTAAATGAAGGTATTTTGGCGGAACTGAGCAACAAAGCGGAACTGAGCAACAAAGAGAAATATCGAAAGCTAACTTAGAATATTGGTAGATTTTCGCAAGATAAGACTGGTGTGATGTGGAAATGTTTGGAAGATTTGAACTGAAGCAAACAAGAACTCTCAGGATGAGAGAGTCAGTCTGCGTCTTGGTCCATCTGCAACTGTGCTGTAGGAAAC
The DNA here is from genome assembly GCA_949316495.1 of Amphiduros pacificus. Lineage (NCBI taxonomy): Eukaryota > Metazoa > Annelida > Polychaeta > Phyllodocida > Hesionidae > Amphiduros > Amphiduros pacificus. The sequence goes on along the minus strand of OX439002.1, from coordinate 44,058,312 downwards.
AATAGAGATAATTGTGAGGTTGGTGGAGGCAGGGAGCAGGTAAGGACAAGCTGAGGTCATGCTGCAGGCTGCTGCAACCCCTAACCTCGTTATGACTTTGTCAGAGGTCACATGCCGGCCACTGCATTACCACATAATGTTGCAGCAATCTATGCAGTCTGCTTGCTCCATCGCACCGGGGTCATCATTTGCTCTGATCCTTCTACATATCCCAACATCCACCAAAACTTCCTTCTCTCAAAGTTTCTTTTACAAATATTTCCTTTTCACGAAATGGTTAAGACACTTGTAAAAAATATAGTGATCTTCGTGTGAGATTTTTGCTCTGTGAGAAGATGGTTCATGTTTTGGAGGCTTTATTTGATCTGTTTTATAGAGTGGTATGCGAGCGAGTGAGGTTTGTGCGGTATGTTGGTCAGTCTTACATTTCTGTATATGTTGCTCTGTGACGGTGACTTTTGTGCTGTGCTATATGAAAGTGAGAATTGCTGTGTACTATATGAGAGTGACATTTATGGTATACTATATGAGAGTGACATTTATGGTATACTATATGAGAGTGACATTTATGGTATACTATATGAGAGTGACATTTATGGTATACTATATGAGAGTGACATTTATGGTATACTATATGAGAGTGACATTTATGGTATACTATATGAGAGTGACATTTATGGTATACTATATGAGAGTGACATTTATGGTATACTATATGAGAGTGACATTTATGGTATACTATATGAGAGTGACATTTATGGTATACTATATGAGAGTGACATTTATGGTATACTATATGAGAGTGACATTTATGGTATACTATATGAGAGTGACATTTATGGTATACTATATGAGAGTGACATTTATGGTATACTATATGAGAGTGACATTTATGGTATACTCTATGAGAGTGACATTTATAGTATGCTATGCGATTAAGATACTTGTGGTATACTATATGAGAGTGGTATGCTATTTGAGTGTTATAGTTGCTAATCCCATATGAGAAAACTAGTTGTGGCGCGTTATGTGATTATGACATATGTGTTATGCTAATGGAGTGTGACATTTGTGGTAGCAATGCTGTGTGGTATCGTGGTGAGAAGTAGCAGTGTTTGATTGTCATGCTGTGGCTATGTTTCTGACGTCCAGAAGTTGTCTTTCTGACTTCTCTACTGACCTTGCTTGAGTCCAAACCCATAGCACTGCCGCATCGTGACAGGGAGTCATTCAAGGCTCACTTTTATGGCACTTTTAGATGTTTATAGTGTCACCATAGCATTAGCCAACATAATTAAGTCCGGTCTTGCTATAATTGGGTATTCCTCTGGCAAAACGAGCCAGCCTGAAAAATTAAGCAACTCCCAGATGAGATATGCCAACTGACCTTATCTTTACTGAGGCTTGTTTATCTCAATGACACGGTATACACAATCAGTTGCTGTAGAGATTGGAGTTTTGCATTTTTATTTAAATATTGGATATTTTTTTATCATATTATGGAGCAAGGGAGATGTCTATGTAACATTGGCATTCAGGAGTTGTTGGGAAGGGAATACAAGAGATACCGAGGGTATTTGCTATTGTCACAACTGTAAATCACTGCTCTCTCACCTAACTACTCAGCCCCTCGTCCCAGAGATGTAATGGTATGCTTTTACTGGCTTCTCTCAACCAAATAAAACTACTACGGTGGCCTTAGACCACTTTAGCAACCAAGTGGAATGGGGTTGTTTTAACATTAGCCGACTGGTAATGTACCTAGAACCAATCCTGTATAAGAGTCTTAAACAAGGTGACTGCCTTGAAGAATATAGACAAGTCAGTCACATGAAAAGTTGCCCCTCTATGGTGCCGTGTGTGTATAATAATCACCTAATTATGACGAAGGTTTTTGAGAGGGGTCATTGGTACATATGAGATAATGTATTCATTGATACAGAGCTAAGAATGGGACAGCTTGTTTCCCGTAACACAATCACCGTCCACGCGCCCATAATTGGTTCATGCCTGGATGGCAGTATTGCTCAAGACGATGGCAGCAAGAAAAGATTGCAATACGATAGTGGTAGATGGATGATATTGAGGTGAAGGTTGGATGCTGGTTTGTAGTGTCGGTTTCCACTTTATAGTCTGGGGGTTAGCGATGGGCCGGCCAAGGTCACGGCGTGACAAACTACCACCGTGGGGCGAGGCGGCACACCGGGCCATCCGTGGGTCTCAGACGCCGGCCCAATGCTCGGGCTCCAGGCACGATTTACAACCTCAAAGGGTTGCTAAACTTTAGATGTGCAGTTTGTATAAGCCCGGATATGTTGCAAGCCCAGACTGCCATCTTGGGTGTAGTGCCGGGCTGAGTGAGAACAAACGATTTGCATTGGTTGATTTGTTGATGGAGGGTTGTGGTGTTATGTGTCCCCTGTGTGGCGTATCACGGTTCCCAGCCTCTCCCCACCCTCCACTAGTCAATATATGATCAAAACCCACCCCACACATTTGTCGTCACCTATATCAGACCGTCTACAACACGCAGGCAACTCAATAGATATATACTACATCACATATCTGTACACACAAGCTAGACAAGTCTATAGACAGCAGTGCATATCTCAATATGGCAGTCTGTGACCAATGCTGCACATGCGCTCTCGTTTCTTCTCACACTTCCGGCTGCTCCTTTGTCAAGCAATCTTTTCCGCAATAACACACCACCCCCACATTTCTCTGCACCTTTTTTTCCAAGCTGTCTGTAATAGATCTAACGCATTAATAAAACCGCTCAATTCGGTTGCTTGAGTTCATTGTGTATCTGAACATGTCAAAATGAAACAATTTTAAGAGCAACATTTCTATTCGAAAATTTAGGCCATATTAGATAGTTGACTCTCTCATTATGTTCACCCAGGCCTTGTTGACTGACACCACTATTATACTCTCTACTCCAAACGATGCTAACCACAAATATTAAACAATACATGCAAAATCTCACATAACATTTCCATTAGAAATGTTGAATATTTAGGCTTATTGGTCTTTTGGCAGTAGAAATCATTAAATGATGCCTGTATTGTTAAGGTTCCAAATAATAACCATTACATTAAATAAATTATGTTCAAGAGTGGAGGCGGTCTCAAGATGACACTCTCTCCCTTTTACAATTTGGGATGAAGATCAAGATTATTTTTTTTAATTAATGATTCCCGTGTTGAAGGCACTCATTATTTACTTATCTACATGGTAAATCATATTAATTTTGGCACAGATAAATTTCAAATCATATATTTTTTTTAATACTTAGTGGTAATAATTGACAGCATCTAATATTAACACTGGGTCACAATGTGGTTGGTGATGCAAAACTATTTGTATGACACTTAACAAGAGTGTAAGGATGATAATGGATTGATGCAAAAACATAAGAAGTAAACTAAAACGATAAGACTGATACCGAAATGTCAACATAGCAAACAAAAGGTAAACAGTTATGTAAGAACACCAGTAAAATATAAACATGGTGAATTGACAAGATATCTGGAGGAAAATATATTACGATAATGTAAGACATTCGGATGTAAGCAAGATATTTGTATGGAAACAGCTGACCAGAATTTAAGAAATATAGTCTTGGTGTAGGCAGAAATCGGGGGTTGGAGAGATCTGAAAGGTGTCGGACTGATAAACTGAATTATGGATTTTATAAAATAAACATCAAAATGTATATTTGAAATAATATCTGGTTGTAAGTTGGTCTCTTGATGTGGAATTATCAGAAAGTAAGCAAATTATTTAAAATATAGACAGAATTCTATGGGTTAGCAGAATACGAGGCGGTATACAAGACACCCGGATGTAAGTAGAATAACAGGATGTATTCATGGCATAAAGGCATTCAGGTTGAATAATACTCGTTGAATGATTAAGGTTTAAATCTTACAATATGGGCCTATCATGACGTGGTCTTCCATGTGTGTAACCAGGAAGGGAAGATAAGATTTCAGGTCTATTTTATCAAAACGAACTTGATCGTGAGGTAGACATCCAAAATATATTAAAGGTACATCACACACAATATAGCTGTAAAATATCTGCATGAAAGGATTTGCTCATTTTATTATGTTTCAGTCGGAAAAGGTAAATGTCATTGGAGGGTTAACCCTATGTGGTTACAGTGTGCTTGGGGAGGGTTGCTGTGACCAGCTTTGTTTGTGACACCGGCCCAGGAGCTCAGGGGACCTTCTCCTACCGCCACTTTCACATTGAGTATTCCACACACTTGGCCTATGGCATACCCTGCAATCTGGCATGGAATTAAGGAATAGAAGCAAACGACCCATCTCCCTTTTCTGTTCATCCCAAAGGTGTGAGCAACTAGCCCTAGGAGATGTGAGAAGCTTGGGGAGAATACCGGTTACACTTCCGGTTGGGATGGGAGCGAAACTTCCGGCCACTGCGTCCATCCCTGTCACGTCATTACTATTCCACACAGGAGCGCTACGTCTCTTCTGTGTGCGCTGCGTCTCATCACCACTTCTTCTTCCTGAATACACTCCCCTTCCTCTGCCCAGTATTCTGCGCCATCTGCTGCTCAATCAACATCACCACCAAAACTACAAATGATAAGCGTATGTTAAAGACATTAGATGCGAATCAAAGCAAAAGGGTTAAGGCATCGCTGCGCTAAATCCCACCCTTCCCAGATATTTCCATTTGGGATTGCTTGATGACACCTGTCTGTTCTTTCTCAATCGTTACGTGCCTGCTAAATTTATAATTTTAATGAAAGTCGGAGATTGTGTCATGAAATGGTTTTGGCTTGTAAATAGCAGATGTATTAGTATCACATTGAGGCGTGTAGGATTTATAATTTATCTGCTCACGTCTGTGGAAAGAGACGCAAACAGCAGTTGTTTCACCAAGCTACGAGCGCAGCCATTTCAGAGACACTTTCATTGAAAAAAGCTGTGGACATAATGAATGCTGTCACCTCATCAGACTGAAGACATGTTGCCCATGATTTATGAAGCAATGTGGCAATATTGCAGGTTATTGCCCATTAGAATAAGGATTATCAAGTATGGTATAAATCAAATACTTCAAAGGGAGCAAAAGCGTGTAACCTAATATAAGGAATGGATAAAGTGGATTGGGAAGATTAGCACGTCTCATCGCCCGCCATCTTAATCAATAGATTATATCGTTGCCGATATGGTCCCTAGTGTTCTTAACACAGGTCGCCCAATTTAAAGCATTTATTCTCTGGCCTAAAAGTCATAGGTTAGGTCATAGTTGGACCATGGAACATTTTATTATATTAATCTTGAGAACATATATGGTGTGGGTTCGTCCACCACGACATGTTAGCACATAAAAAGTGCCCTAACAACACATAAATGACATTGTAAGATGTACAGTAGGTAATGACAGACAATCTCATTGTCTATAAAATTGAAGGATATCCAGCATGTCCTTAATATGAAAAATTCAATAGTATTTTAGCAGTTAATGTAGATGTCCTAAGTGTGAAAAATAATTTTCAGAAGGTAATGATAGATGTCGTAAATGTGAACAATTGTTTGACTTTCAATAGGTAATGACAGGTGTCCTGATAATATGAACAATGTTGTAGGTCTTTCTCTAGGTGATGGACAATGGTGACAATTGTCCTTATTACGAACAATGGTGTCGGACCTTCAATAGGTAATGACAATTGTCCATATTATGAACAATGATATAGGACCTTCAGTAGGTAATGACAATTGTCCTTATTATGAACAATGGTGTAGGAACTTCAGTAGGTAATGACAATTGTCCTTATTAAGAACAATGGTGTAGGAACTTCACTAGGTAATGACAATTGTCCTTATTATGAACAATGGTGTAGGAACTTCACTAGGTAATGACAATTGTCCTTATTATGAACAATGGTGTAGGACCTTCAGTAGGTAATGACAATTGTCCTTATTATGAACAATGGTGTAGGACCTTCAGAAGGTAATGACAATTGTCCTTATTATGAACAATGGTGTAGGACCTTCAGTAGGTAATGACAATTGTCCTTATTATGAACAATGGTGTAGGACCTTCAGTGGGTAATGACAATTGTCCTAACTATGAACAATGGTGTAGGACCTTCAGTAGGTAATGACAATTGTCCTTAATATGAACAATGGTGTAGGAACTTCAGTAGGTAATGACAATTGTCCTTATTATGAACAATGGTGTAGGAACTTCAGTAGGTAATGACAATTGTCCTTATTATGAACAATGGTGTAGGACCTTCAGTAGGTAATGACAATTGTCCTTATTATGAACAATGGTGTAGGACCTTCAGAAGGTAATGACAATTGTCCTTATTATGAACAATGGTGTAGGACCTTCAATAGGTAATGACAATTGTCCTAACTATGAACAATGGTGTAGGACCTTCAGTAGGTAATGACAATTGTCCTAACTATGAACAATGGTGTAGGACCTTCAGTAGGTAATGACAATTGTCCTAACTATGAACAATGGTGTAGGACCTTCAGAAGGTAATGACAATTGTCCTAACTATGAACAATGGTGTAGGACCTTCAGAAGGTAATGGAAGACGTTCCAGTAAAACCATATGTTACTATGAAAAATATGTATAGATAGACAGTAGGTGATGGCAAATGTCTAATCAGTAGATTCATGATAAATATCTACACTATCGATTGGGACAGGGATAAGTGAGATGTGAGATTCATTATACTCTTTCATATTGAAGATAACATTTGGTATTTCCAATCACTCAAGAGGCATACCAGAGATTGTATCATATATCTAATCAAAATGGTTACGATTATTGATGGATTTATGCTCCAGAGGAAGATAATGAAAAATATCTCATATTTTGCCCAAGATTGGGTCAAGATAGTGAGATACCTTATAAATGATATATATATATATATATATATATATATATATATATATATATATATATATATATATATATATATATATATATATATATATATATATATATATATATATATATATATATATATATATATATTTATATATATATATATATATATATATATATATATATATATAATATATACATGAATATATATAACACATTCTTTTTAAAAGTAAGTTGCTCTGTTTGGTAGGAAAGAAAAAATATTTCATTGATGGAGGAGAAATAGTGAAATTGTTTTGCACAGGAAATATAATGATTGTTTCTTGTCCTTCAGGCCTTACCTTAGCATGGTGACTGGTATAAGACATAATTGCACGGTCTCGGCGTTCTAACAGTGATGGCAGCCTAAGCTAGTATGAAAGATTTCTTTAGAAATGAATTCATAATGTGCTGCGAGCATTGTATAAAGAATCAAAAATAACACAGCAGATTTTTGGTGCAATAGCGTTTTTAGAGCATTTTTGACAAATGCGTTTTATTTTTTCTCATTTTGATACAAATACATGTTTAACTCAAATGTGATAGTATTAGTATTATTGTACTATTTTAGATTACAATTTTGAGTGAAATTTTATTTATCGATCCACCTCGGGCAATATTAAGATCATAAATTTTAAGGGACATATTGTATGATAAATATAAAACAACAAACCCTAAGACTTGATAGCACATACTGTATTATAGGTCAATGGCAGCGCAGTTTTTGGATGCGAATGATATTCTTTCATGTGTATTTAAATATTATGGAGTAATTGTCATTCGCCTTTGGTGATTTACTTACATCAGTGATATCACTGATGCCAGTTCCTTATTCGGCTTTATGACGATATCATACTGTCTTGAACTCTCAGAACAGTTGCCAAGATAAGTTGCCAATAGAATTAGTAATTAATAAAGAATTTGAAAATATAAAGGTTTGCTTCAATAAGATATATCATTTGATGTTGCAGTAGTTTTTTATGTTTCATACTCTCTGATGAAAATATCTCAGACTCAAAATAAAATGATATTGGCCTCAAACTTCATTAGCTTTGTTTATCCATTTCACAAGGACAATCATGTAGTAGATTTGTTACCTTACAGGAGATAATTGCTTGAAAACATTTTAACAGATCATATAATGATCTTATTTTTGTTAAATTGACATTGTTGAAATTAGAAGACATTTACAAACAAAAACAATTGTAATTCTACTGTAGATGTATTTCTCCGTCATTATCTCCAAACCCGACGATTTAACTAGGTCAGCAACAATTAACTTACTAGAATTCAAGATGAGATCCGTCAAAAACACACAAATTTACGTCGGTAAATTACAAAGCACAGTGTTCTTAATCCATTCCTTATTTCATAAAATGATATTGAACATGCTACATATTCTTTAATCATAGGAAGGTCAGGGTAGAGATTCATCTCACAGAGGAAGAAGCCCTGGAAGTATACACAGCCTGATACCACACATTGTCAAGACAATTGGCAAGATCAGCTAGACTAGACCGGCAGTTTGGTTTTGGTGTACAATACAAAGGATAATTTGACTGTGAAATTAATATTCACTTTTGCAATGGCTAGAGTATTTGTCTTAAAGTCTCTTACATCAGCGTATGAAACACCACCTGCCAGAACCATTCAAACAAATTATTTATAGACGGAGAATAAAGCCAGTGTAGCAACAGCTCGACAATCGGGGACATTCGGGCTGGGTCGGTTTGCCTTATGAAATTGCGCTTTGTGCATCACAGAAACGTACACGATAAATGGATGAGCGTTTTCTGACAGATATTTATCATATAGTGACAATGTGACAAATCGTAATCTATGTAAGGGAAATGGTGCGCTGGCTTCATAGAAAAGAGCAACATGCAGTATAATGTTGATTGACTGTTCACAGACCTGGAGAGCGTTGACCCAGACTGTTCACGCCCTCTGCTTGAATGTCAAATGTCTTTATTCAAGTATCGCCCTGAGGGCGGTACAGCTCCAAGCCCTGTGCTGAAGATGTGGTGCAATATTCCCAACAAATGGCACCCAGTGGTTGTTCATTTCTAACATCAAACATTAAACAATGTGGCCATTTTCAGAAATAGACAACTAATCCTGTCCATACATTCCAATTTAGACCTGAGCAAATAGCCTACCTTTTCATATTATGTCATATTGTCCTGAGTATGTATTCAATCCTCTGCATATATTGACCTGAGTTTATAGCCAACCTTTTCATATTTTGCATGTTGACCTGAGTATGTATTCAATCCTCTGCATACATTACAATGTTGACATGAGGAAAATGAGAACCTTTTCATATTTTGCTTATTGACCTGAGTATGTATTAAATCCTCCCCATTTATCCTGATATTGACCTGAGTATATAGCCAACCTTTTCCTTCTAACATTATCCTCTTCAAACATTTCTGTACTGACCTAAGATTATAATCGATCTTCTCCATACATTCCAATATAACTAGTGATCAATAAACTCCTGAGAAGTGTGATTTCATCTTTGAAAGCAATGGGAGACATCATGATTTTAATATTGTCTTCACCTACTTATGAAATCCTTTGTGATTTATTCTCGACAGTAAGTTTCCTCAGCTCGCTAGCTGTCTATGATTTATGTCTCATTGTTTTGACATTCTTTTTTCCTCACCAAAGGCTATTCTATTGTGATACATGCATCAGTGACCTTAACCCTGCAATAGTCTTCATTATCACGTATTTCACACAATATTCACTGATACAATATCATTTTTAAAATTAGAGATGATGCAAAAATAGATGGTGGTAATCTGGTGATGACAAATTTTTAGACACCCGGACTTCGAATATCCCAGATCCAGTTTCAACAAAGATATAAGATATCGCGCTGATTTAAATTGAAAACGATACATTGTACACACATCTGTCATATATATGAAGCAAACACCTGCAATATAAGTCACATGAGAATATATTTGTTGCCATGGAAACGTTTAAGTCAAATCTATATATATATGCTGTGCGGATATATTCATATTGCTATGTGAAATACGAATTAGTGTCTTGCTGCTAATACGGCGGTGGAGACGTGGTCCCGATCGCCCAGCCCAACAAGAAGCCGAGCACAACCTCCATGCGGCAGTTACCGCGAGAACCTCGTCCTAAGCGAGAATAGTCATGCCAGTCAATTCACATAACTAGTGATAGCTAGATATGTATTGCATTCACATTATAACATATCTTGCCAAAATTAAATATATATAAAAAGATATGAAAGACAAATATTTCACTTAAGTTGAGCATAACGATATGTATGTTTGTTTTTAGCCTATACCATAATTATTGCATGCACTGGTATTTATGAAAGATCACGTAATGATCTTAATATATCAAAAACGTTTGATTGGTATTCTTATATGACCTCAAACTTGAATGAACGCGCCTACATTTCTGAATGAAGGTTGAACATGTGCCATTTTCTAAATAAAATAATGTCATGTTGTGTTTATGAATTAGGAAAACCACAAACCCTCAAAATATATTACATCTTAGTAACATTCAAATGTCAGAGAAATTCCAGATTATTATGTGTATTACCATGTTCTTAATTATCCAGCCTTCTCAATAAAAGAGAATGCCAAGTAATGCTTAGAATAAACCTCCTATAAATAGTGATTTGCATATGGATACCAATACATAAGAGAGAATAGCCCCCCCCCCGTGCTTACAATCGAGCAAAGAACCTTGCCCATGCTCAGTACACTTGATAAAATATTTAATTATTGACATAAAACATATTCACACCAAAACTAAGTTATGACCTTCTCAAACCACTTGTCCTACAAATGACCTACTCACACGCAGATCAAAGGTTTGACCTACTCACACTAAAGATCAAAGGTAAGGCCCCCTGACACTCAGATACGCTGCAGATCAAAGGTATGGCCTGCGAGTTCATGCACATAGTATTCAGGCCACCGCACATGAACATATTACAACTCTCCCACAATACTTCACTTCTTCCTGACACAGGAACTCAGAGAGTTGGCAAAAATTCGATGGGTATTTCCATAGTGACATTAATTTTGATGTCAGTGGAGCTCCTTTCAGATGCGAATATGCATCTCTTTTAGACGTTATGCATAGATGTGAGGGTGGGAGCAGTGTGGGCCCTCAGCCCCTGTGCCCACAACTCCTAATACCCACCTCAGGGAATCAATAGTAATGCTATCATACGGGCAACTATTCTGTCTGAGTCGCCATGCCATTCAAATTGGGCATTTCTCTGTGGCAAATTCTCTTGGATTACCATGCCATGGTGTGTAGAATTTTAAATCTGTCTGGACCTAAGCGTATTGCAAGAAGTTGGGAAGCATGTGTGACTTAGATGTAGTGCTCGGATTGGTTCTTGCTTCTTCCACAGTTAACATTAATTAGTGGCCCGATAGCAGCAACTGAGCCCCGCAGTGCGCAGCTATGTGGTATACGGACCTATAGCCATCACAGAGCCTTGTCAAAATGTCTCCTTCCCCTCCATGTGAAATCACTATACCACGCTCGTGTTTCACTCCAAACCAACCTGCGTACAGATATATTCAACTATGTGCCGCAGCACTGCAGGTAGACGGCCCTTATTTAATTTTGTCCTCTCAGCGAATATGCTAAATCATTTGACTTACTATATTACTTAAATGTAAATGGAGGCCTCAAATCTATCCTGGTGAATGGTGATTATGGGGTGCGAATTTATGGTGATTGGTGATTTGCCACTGGGGAGGTGGGATGCTCCAAAATCTTTGTCATAAATTCTATGAGAAGTAATTCAGTGCAGGTAAACTAGAAGTTATTATATACGTGCAGAATGGCAAGGTTTATGCAGGAGAGGTTAACATTGTAATAGAGGGCAGGAGGGACGGCTTGAGTGGCGGTCGGTGTCACGAGGGGCCCGGTGGGTGACAGCGTGATGAGAGAGTCCAGTCAGACTCGGCCTTCTCCTGCTCAACGCTGCTCAGCGCTGCTCACCGAAAACAGAGGCCCACTCACAGAGAAATGCTCACAGAGAAATGCTCACAGAGAAATGCTCACACAGAGAGCTACTCAGAGAGATGCTCACAGAGGGCTACTCACAGAGGGCTACTCACAGAGGGCTGCTCACAGAGAGATGCTCACAGAGAGATGCTCACAGAGAGCTACTCACAGAGGGCTGCTCACAGAGAGATGCTCACAGAGAGATGCTCGCAGAGGGCTACTCACAGAGGGCTGCTCACAGAGAGATGCTCACAGAGAGATGCTCACAGAGGGATACTCACAGAGAGATGCTCACAGAGGACTACTCACAGAGGGCTGCTCACAGAGAGATGCTCACAGAGAGATGCTCACAGAGCGCTACTCACAGAGGGCTGCTCACAGAGAGATGCTCACAGAGAGATGCTCGCAGAGGGCTACTCACAGAGGGCTACTCACAGAGGGCTACTCACAGAGGGCTACTCACACATACTCACACTATCTACTATACAGAGAACTGTTCACAGAAGGCTACTCACCGAGGGCTACTCACAGAGATATGCTCACAGAGAGATACTCACCGTGCCCACCACGGCACACACCCAAATCTGCTCACGTTTTATGACGGGACAAGCAAGAATATTTGGAAGAGGTATTGGAAGGAATGCATGTATTGGATGATAATGTGAGGACAGGTAGCATGTGAGCTTGTATATGGCGCAGACAGCCTGCGTATCTTACCGCCTCAAACACTTCGAAGGTGAATATTTCACAGAGAATAAAATGATTTGAGCAGTCGACCCTCTCTTGTTCCCATTCATAAATGTTTGTGGATTAGCCCTGAGGTGTGATCAATAGAAGTGAGTGGAGCCAGTCCCGTGCCCGGCCTTACAATCTCAGGCCCCAACCACTGCCCACCACACTAAACTAGGCAAAAATCATATTACGCCACTCGACAAGCTGCACTTCTACTGACTGAGAATTCCTTAGTGATCCGCAAACTTCTCCACAAAATCAGCACTATCCACCCGCGCAAACTGCAAACTAGCTACAGCTAAATTTAGAGAAAATCTCATGACAAACAACTTGACACGAAGTCCACTCAAGATTCAATGAGGCCCATGCACCGGTTACAGATGTGTTGTACTCATTATTACCATATATTAAGGTAGCACTTTGCACTTTGCTACATTATCGTATTAAATGGTCCATATACAATTCACCACCCTCCCGACATATCCACAATAGTTACATTTGCATGTGCATGAATGACCATATTTCATCTACACCTAAATCCAAGAACCTTTGCATTAAAGGACCTTGTAGGTGCAAACTGCAATAATGGTTTCTTTATTTGTAAGTCATGACAACCGGGTTTAAATTTACAATCCTGTAGACCAAAAGGACCAGACTTCTTAGTTTGTCTGCATGAAATAACAGAGTACAGCAATTGCGATTGTCCTTCATAAGTTTGAATTGTAAGTAAAGTAATCATATTTTTTTCAAAACTTTTCAAATCATTTAATAGGCAATCAGAGCATCTGTCTAAATCAACATACAATGATGAATATGTAAAAAACCCACAGTAACAGTAAAAGGCATACACTACAAACAAGCAATATACATTATGATGAATAATCATATCAACAAAAAGCACTGATAAAGATATTCATTTTATTTATTTGACATTGTTGATCATCAACAGCAAAAGAATGAATTTGTTTTATAAAGTTTGAATGAATTTGTTTTATAAAGTTTAAAATCGGAGAGAAAAATTGTAAATTGTCATATTTTATGGAGTATGTCTTAATCTATTTATTTCATACATATGCTTCCTTTGGTAAATCTAAAACACAGTTTTTAAACAATACATGTTAACTGAGGAAGGAAAAAAAACGGTATCTCAATTTGTATAGAAATGTATTTACTTCCAAAAACTTTCCATGGGATGTTTTTTCAAATGTCAACCATGGACGAATGTCTTTTTAATCCCTTGTTGCTGTTTGTGGTAGTTGAATTTGTCCAACGTTGAAATGGGGGTAAGTGTACCTAAATGATTTAGGAAAACATCTTATATCATTTTGCCAATTTTGCCAAACTATGGTGACAAATACATTGTGTTAATGCCGATACTCTCAGAAAAGAGCTCCAATGTTTGAGCTGAGGAGATCATTCAAGATTTTTTCCGTTATAAACATAATGTTCTACATTGTCATATTTAATGGAACAAATGGTAAACAGGTCAACAATTTTTATGTAGATGATGTTTATATTTATTTATATGTAGATGATGTTTAAATTTTATGATAGAATAAGTCTTCAATAACACTTCTTTCATTCCTTTTTTGAGTGAAATATCAATGTTTGTTTTTGCAAGGGTAAGTACACATAACATAATAGACAAACATAAGTGAGAAGGGTTTAAACAGGGAGGGTTTCTGTTTGGTCCTTTTATTGGCAATATTAACTAATCTAAATAAAACAAACATGTCATTTCCTTCTTCCACACAGATTGGCGTGGTGTTCTATGACTGCTGTGAGGCTTGGAGCAGGAGATGATGGAGGGATATGGAAATGTAGAGACATTATCACCGCCATGATATGTGGATGATAAGGAGACGTGGAGGATACGGGGTTAATCCCCGCCATCATACAGCACCAAGACTCCATTATGACAAGGATTGAGCACTAGGCATCGCGCTGTATTACATGGTGGCAATGACGCTGCCTTGCTGCCTGGATAGGGGTTAACCTGGGCCCGACCGGACTGGTCTGCTCTACTGGGGCACGGGGCACGGGTTAACCATAGCCATGTGACCAGGTAATGGCAGATTTCTCTGCCTGCCAAGCAGGTTTTCTGCTTCATTTACCTGACACAGACCAACACAATCACATCCTACTCAGCTCATTGACACAGACATCCAGCACCGCACCCTCTCCCTGCACACATCAGATTAGCCCGTAGACACACACTAACGGCCGCCCAATCTGCCGCTAAACTACTCTGACAGCAACAGGGGCTCACATCACGTGATCAACCAACATTTACCGCAGCAGAAAAGTGTTAGGTTTGGTTAGAGGTCTAGCGTTGGACATTTTGAACAAATATATTTCTATATCATAATGCAAAGGAAAATGATATACATACAATAAAGTAAAGTCTGAAAGCTTACATCTTGAAAAGTCAGTGTAGCCTAGAAGCAGGTAAGATGCGTTGTATATGGAATACGATATTAATCGGAAAAAAGGTCTGAAGCAAGATGTGAGTAGCGTAAGCCTAGTGCAGGTCCTGAGTATGAGGACCAATGTTAATTAGAATGATTCTACAATTTACCAGTACACGGTATGAATGCGGTAACTCTGAGTAAGGTAATACTTAACATTAATCTAATTACTTCCTTTCTGCAGATATTGTCAAACTTTTAGAGTTCTTTTCTTCATAATAAACATCCGTGATTGTAAAGTTTTATATCATTATATAAAATAAATACATATATTGGTGAGTCACAGACTCAATGCAATTTTTAAAGAGAACAAACTAACAAAAATCAACTCCTGTTTGCCTTCACTGTTATTTAATTCACAAATG
The DNA here is from genome assembly GCA_949316495.1 of Amphiduros pacificus. Taxonomy (NCBI): domain Eukaryota; kingdom Metazoa; phylum Annelida; class Polychaeta; order Phyllodocida; family Hesionidae; genus Amphiduros; species Amphiduros pacificus. The sequence goes on along the minus strand of OX439002.1, from coordinate 44,042,797 downwards.
ATTGACTTTTTTATACGATTTTACTTCAATAAGACTTAGAATAATATTCCAGATTATGTATGTTTTAACACCCAACATTTACAATTCCAAATAGTTATTCCTGAACAGGTGTGTTTTCAGGCTTTTCCTAAATATATCCACTGAGACACAATCAGGTAGACCGTTCTAGAGTGAGGGCCACGAACAAGAAAGCTATCTCTCCTATTGTTTTCATTCACATTTGAGCTACCACAAGGTCCAATCTAAAATTAGACCATTGAAATTTACATAAAGAGTCTTCCAGGTGGTTAGGAGGATTTTGAAATTTATTCTAACCTAAACTGGAAGTCAATGCAATTCCATTAATTTTTCATAGATATGATCAAACTTCCTAATCTTCCCCACTCCACATGCTGCAGCAGGGGTATGTCTAACTTATCATAACGAGGGGTACTATATCCCATCTTGCGAGGGGTACTGTGCATGACTTGCCCATCTGATCTAATGTGGGGTAATGTGTCCTCATGAGATATTGTAGCTTTTAATACGCTTTCATATTCATGCCTGAGACAAAAGTCAGTGTCACCTATTTGCACTGAGCCAGTGTTATGTCTGACATGGGAGCCATTCCTCTTGTTAGAGAATATATTAGCATTTCTGTCTTTCCACCATTGAGTTTCATCTTATTTGTGACCGAGAAGGTTCTTGCTTCATTTATCCACTTTAATTGCACTAGTCCAGATGCGTCTAATCTCTGTCTTCTCGTCTGATCCATAACAAATGCAGATCTGAGTGTCATCAACACAAATATACTCTGCAATGATATAAGCGAGGGGAAATATGTGGACAAGGAATATGATATTGGTCTCAGGACCGATCCTTGTGGGACAAGATACTTTGGATTATACGATGGACCTGTGTGTACCCATCATAGCACGCTATTTCCTGCCCATTAGGTGTGAATTATTCCAGTTGAGGGCATGACTAGTTATTTGAAACTATTCTCCGGTCTGGAGAACAGCATCTGATAATCAGTAGTATCTAGAGAACGGTATCTGGTGACCAATAGTATCAAATACTGCCAAGAGATCAAGTAGCAGTAGTATTACTGACTATCTGTTGTCAAGGTGACGCAGGATGAACTCAGTGAACTGAGCAATATCAAATCAAGCATATTTTGACCGTGCTTCATTTTGCGTTACAACAATTTTATTTGTCAGGGGTTGTAACGAAGCAAGAGCAAGTTTGTTTTTTTAAAGATTTGAGTTGATATTGCTAACTTGATTATGTAATAACGTTCTTAATATTGAAGATAAAGCAAGCATAGAGGAACGATCCCTTTCACACGTCTTGAGATAGTGGGCAAATCACTCCACATATATCTCAGCATTATTACTACACAAATCTCTTCACTAAATCATGGTTTTATTTTTTAAAAATGTAATATTTGATATGTTTTGGAAATATTGAAATTCATATTCTATACCATCAATACTAATAAAACAGTGAAATAACCACAACAATAGAGAACTACTCCAAGAAGTTATCTGTGCACATGTAAGCTCTTAGGCACATACAGGTGACACGTGACTTGTTGATATCTAACATGGCTGACATGGTCAAATGACAACACCACAAATTGAAAATCATGAATATTATTGTTTTGGAATATTAATTGGCTGATATGATGGACTCTATACCAAGTTGAATGTGGTTTACAGGTATGTGTTTAGGATTGATGCATTGCCATGATATCTTTATAGTCCTTGTTTGTATGGAAATGTGGATACAGGCAAAATGTTGAGTGAGCAATCTTTCCATGAGTGAAGGTAAACACACATAATCAGACCTGTGTTTCATGATACAATATTTGGAACTTTTGAATTGCACTGGACATATTCATAGCTCATCTCAGATTATTTTAGTTTCATCCTATTTATATTTCAGCAATTGCAAAATCTTCAAAATGAGCAAAAGGGAAGTTGTTTTTTATGGTTTGCTTTTTCTTTACCTTTGTGCAGGTTACATCTATCTGCTTCAATATGACATACTTATGTATAATAGATTCATGTATGGCACACAGTATAAGGCCAATCTTAACTCCTTTCTGGTGTATGATTCACTATATTTTGCAAAATGAAAAATAAATGCTCTTCTGTGGAGGCATAAAATGGGGTAAAGTAATGTAAATAACAATTGTCAACTTGCTGTGCTAGGGTGATATATGGCGAGTGGGACTCTTTCAATGCTTATCAGATGTATGTCAATTCTATTGATCATTTCTCTGGTGAACCACAATATAATGAGAGAGGCCACCTATTGTCAGATTTGTATAACTTTTGATTCCGTTTTGCATTATTGATTTAAATGATTATTAAGGCAGGGTATGACACATATTATGTTCAGTGAATAAAAAAATGTATTTCAATGCAGTCAGGTTCAGTGTAACCACGTGTAATTCAATACTTTGCAGATTCAAGTTAAACCTGCTGAAGGAAATGAGCTGGTGAAGATGGAGATCCTTTTTATGAGAGGTCCACCTGGGCATTGTGTGTGGCAATATTGTATCACGATGAATGAATGGTTGATGAGCTGTGCCTTTATAGTGATTGGCAAAATATCCTAATTGCAGCCTAAGTTTCAATAGTATACTTAATATTTTATTAAGATAGATTCAAATGTTATACAAATAGATTGTAGGAAGTAGCTAAATCATATTGATTGAATGCTTCACAAATCTGAAACACTATTGCCTTGTCAATTTTCGTCAGGTAGGTATATAAGCTAAACATAATACTATATTAGATTGGAGGGTCAAGTGTATATCATGTATATCATTATATAATGTCCAGACATACAGTATATTACTGCCATATTACTGCCAGTCAGTGAAGTAAGTGATATCGTACTCAAGGTTCGGGTATATTTTTCCGTAGGAGTCATATATAAGTAGTAAAGTAGTCGGGTGTGATGCTGATTTAAAGGGAGCTAATATGTTGATATATACTCAAAATAGAAATCAAGATGGCCTCTTTGAGGAAAGTACATTTCATGGGACAGAATTACATCTTTTCGAATTCAACGCTTTTTAGAAACAAATTAAAATTGTTGATCCTTAAAATGCACTCTTTGTTTTGAATGGTTTGGAAAACACTCTTAATGACCAACGAAAATTCATTCATTTATTGCCAACAATAATTATAATCATCTTTTATGATTATTTTTCAAACAATTCTCAGTATCAGTTACAAATTAATGTTTTTATTGTTAGTAGCCAATATTTTATTGACCTTGACAATTTCTTTGTGTTTACATCAGATCAGTCAATTATCACAGACTCATATCACATAATGATAATATGAACAGGAACAATACAGTCATTAATTAATCACACAGCCTCCCTCAACCTTTGGCCTGTTCAATCTGAAAGAATATTCAGAAGGGTAAAAGGGACAGAATTTACTATGATGTGTAAATACCTCAAGAAAAAATACCAAACTTTGAAATGACAGTCTTAAGTGTGGGAGTAATGTGGGAGATTAAAAAGTTAAATAGGTTATACTTGCGAGTGCATCCGCGCTTATTATGTTCAGGTCAAAATGATTTGTGATAGCGATTGCCAAGTTGTGAAAGCATTGAAAACATGGTGGCTGTATGTTAGTTGGCAAATGCCTTAAAATCCCTGACACGTGATGCATTCGTTTTCTGATTTGTCAAAATTGCAAAATAGCTTTCAATCAAACTGAGATGCCCTCTTGTGCAGAATAATAGCTCTGTGTATGGGTAGAATGTGGCTACTTTGCCACATTTTGGGAATATGTCTTCATATATAAGCTTCTTCATTGGTAGAATTGGTAGAACCTGTCATCACATAACTTCCTTTTATTGGTATACCTATAAAGGGAAGTTGTGTGAATAAAATGTGGTTGCCTTGTCATTGAAACCTGTCATCAGAAAACCTCCTTTTATTGGTAGAATGTGGCTGATATATCATAGCATCAGAACTTGCCATCAGATAACTTTCCTATATTGCTGGAAGGTGGCAACTTTGCCATATTAATGGAACCCGTCATATGATAAACCCCGTCCGTGTATGGCTAGGATGTGCCAACTTTGCAAAGTATTGGGAACCTATCTTACTATCACCATTCTGTTTGTGACAATATATATTATTGGTATTGTCACCAGGTTTAACAGCAACATCCTTAATCAATGTCATTTCATCCAGGCTTTTGCTATTCTTGTAGTTAAATATAGAATTGAGTTAACATGTAACCAAATTGTAATTTTTTGACGTATAGGATATTTAGCACAAAACTGACCTTATATTGTTACTTTTCTTGTCTTTTTCTTTCAATTTTATGGTAGTTTTTGACAGATCAAAATGGAGAAACAGTAACAGTATCATTATGTTTTATAAGACAAATTTAGACAGATATGAAAAGTGTACATATGTATGTTGGGCAGAAGCAAGCCAGTGTTTGGTTGGCGTGGTGGAATGGTACCTCAGGAGTCGCCGCGAGTGATGGCAGCACACATTGTGTAGAATGTGTTGTATGCAGGAGAAGGTAGTGCATTGTCCTAGTGGGTGACAGGCGACCTGAGCTTTCTGCCCTTGCCACCCCCCTTGCTGACACAGATAGATCGGCCGCCAAACTCCATCTGTGTGAGCGAGCAGCTCTCGCCTCGCATAAGGTATATGGCAGGGCCATGCGGTGCTGACTTATACGACCTCCAATATAGGCGGGCAGAACCAGCTGCAATATGGCATCAACTAATTTACAAGCCTTCTCTGTGTGTAGATGTCTTATTGAGACAAGCGGCAACGGGTCCAGCCCTTCCCTCAAACCGCAACATTCCCATGAACACAAGGCAAGCTGCTTATCACAAGACCTGGGGCAACTAACACAATTTACAGAATCAACCCTGATTACATTACGTGTTCATGAGAATTATTTTTACATTAAGTTGACAAATGGTAACAAAGTGCATTTTCTTTAATCTATTGAAAACATGTCACGTGACTGTGTGGTGCCATTTAATCCGCAGCTCAGGCGATCATGCAATGCCTAATAGCAAGGTCAAACTGCGTGTTCTACCAAATACTCTAATGGCAGCAAATTGCGATAGGTTTTGCTGACATGTTGATTCAATATACAAATCGCGTTTTAAAGTCAACTAAATGAAAAGCGCAGATTGATTTACAAAGTTGAAGTGCCACATGTATAATACGATCTCTTTTATCACGATAAACAAGGAAAACTATTTCGTTTTAAGATATTTCTATCAATCTGCCCATCAACTAACTTTTGTCAAAGGAAACGGATCTGCTATTTTAGTCACAGATCATGACGTCAACAGGGAAAAGCATTGGTGGTCAGTTATTGGTCCTGTAGTACACACGGATGTTATAAACCCAGACCTTCACAATAATCATAATACAATAAACAATCTCATTGTAGAGGTAAAACAAAGCTTGGAGCATGGGTTCGTAGTTGATAGGAAATATATAAATATTTCAATCAATATGAACAACTATTAGATTTTAGTGACATATTATATTGTTTGTCATTTTCCTGAATAAACAGCGGTTTGTTTGAAAGATTTGTCTACCTTACATTTTTTATTATTTTTAATGTAGCTCATATTCTTATTATACAAGTTTTCCAGAATAAAATTGAATATACTTATGTGTACACCAATGTATCCATCAAAATTATATGTATTTGTAAAGTTTCCTTTGAGTAATTAAATGCAAATCTTTGAGTCAAACCTAGAATTCGTGTATTTATACAGGGTGACTATTAATGTTCACTGATATTTTTCATAGCTTCATATAGATAGTTGACATCAATGTCTAACCATCTATGTCATGTCTGTATTAAAAGTATCAAAACATTGTCATTTGCTCACGTTCATTCATTATGTGGTAGGCCTTTACGATATATTGAGGCGAGTTTGGTCTTTTCAGCCATTTTGATTTCAGTCATTTCACAATGAATATTGTTCTTGCTCCCCAAACAAAATGTAAGTATGTGCTCCATACACAACAATCTTAATCTTCGACATTAGATTTCATTTCCAGTTTGGTTTCTCCCAAAGAACCCGAGAATCTACTGTAAAGGATAAACCCATCATGTTGACAAAACAACTATTTCATGAAAATCACTTTGTTAAGATTATGTTTTTAAATCAATTGTGATTACAAAATTCAGGATATAGTTATGAGCTAACAACCATTGATCGAATATTTAAAAATTAATATTGACGTTGTTTACTAGATAATACTATTTGATATACATTACCAATAACATTATGATCTTACACAAAGGAACAAGTTATACTTAGGATATTAAACCGATATTTCAGGGTATATTGGCTTATTGTTATCAAAACCCTAATCTTAAATGCATAAATGTGGTATGAGCGAAGCCAAGATTAAATAAAACATTCAATCATTTAAGCAAACAATAGAATCCAATGTTCCTTGGCACAGACAATAGAATTCCAATGTTCCTTGGCGCAGACAATAGAATTCCAATGTTCCTTGGCACAGACAATAGAATTCCAATAATGTCCTATGGCAATAGAGTCCCATGGTTCCCTAACAGGGACAATAGAATCCCGTTGTTACCTCTGCAAACCACCTCACTGTGTGTCCTTCCTCCCCACATACTTCCATAATATTGTTCCCCATTTTCCTATTTGAACTCAGTCAAAGTCTACTTCCTGTTGAGTGGCACTGAAAAGGTTCATAAAATGATATATTGGGCACAAAATCTATATGTCACCATCATAATCACGCACATGTTTGTTACCTTATTCCTTATATTCCAAAACCACATTTATTTTGCCCCTTGTCTCCCCATACCATTTTCCCATGTCCTCTTCCTTTATATCCCATCATTCTTTATTTCCCATCATTCGTACCCATATTTCCCTCTCCGTCTGTGATTCACTTAAATCTGTAATTTTGAGCCTCCATCTTTGATAACAATGGCGGCAAACATCAAGAGAGCAAGTTCTGATACTTTGGCAAGGAGATGCTAGAACTACATGCTATAGTGTCGAGAAATAACTTTCCATCCATGAATTGGTCAGATGCTGACCCCGTCACACAGTCACACTGCGGCGATGTTTATCAAAGAAATCTCTGGCGAAATCCTTCAAAAAAACATGATGAGAAAATATAAATATCATTTTCAAAAAGGAAACTGTATATAAATTCTTTAAAAAAAAGATTTTCTTGTTATGCTATCGTGATGTTTCCCAGCCAGAACAAATACATATCATGGGTTTCCTTTTGCCATGTTCTTTCCTCGGGTGTGTGTTGGCTTTTGATTGGTCAAGACATGTGAAAATAAATCGAAAAATGAACTTTAACTGGTCCTCGGAGAGAACCCTCATTTCATCACCACATCCTGCACTCAGTGAGAACCCCCATCCTATTACACATCCCAAACTCAGAGAGAACCCTCATCCCAATGCAAATCCTAAACTCAGAGGGAAACCTCATTCCATTACACATCCTAAACTCAGAGAGAACCCTCATCCCATTACACATCCTGCTCTCAGATATAACCCTCATCCCATTACACATCCTAAACTCAGAGAAGACCCTCATCCCATTACACATCCTAAACTCAGAGAGAACCTTCATCCCATTGCACATCCTAAACTCAGAGAGAACCCTCATCTTATTACACATATTGCAATCAGAGAGAACCGTCATCCCATTACCACATCCTGCACTCAGAGAGAACCCTCATCTTATTACACATATTGCAATCAGAGAGAACCGTCATCCCATTACCACATCCTGCACTGAGAGAGAAATCTCATCCCATTACCACATCCTAAATACAGAGAAGACCCTCATCCCATTACCACAGCCTGTGCTCAGAGATAATTATTATCCCATTACACATCCTAAGCTCAGAGTGAACTTTAATCCCATTTCACATCCTGTACTCAGAGAGAATCCTTATCTCATCACCTGATTCAGAGAGAACCTCCACCTCCTAGCCTTACCATATACCCAGAGGGAACCTCCACCTCCTAGCCTTACCATATACCCAGAGGGAACCTCCACCTCCTAGCCTCACCATGTATCCAGAGAGAACCTCCACCTCCTCACCTTACCATATACCCAGAGAGACCCTCCACCTCCTAGCCTCACCATGTATCCAGAGAGAACCTCCACCTCCTAGCCTCACCATGTGTCCAGAGAGAACCTCCACCTCCTAGCCTCACCATGTGTCCAGAGAGAACCTCTACCTCCTAGCCTCACCATGTACCCAGAGAGACCCTCCACCTCCTAGCCTCACCATGTATCCTGAGAGACCCTCCACCTCCTAGCCTCACCATGTACCCAGAGAGAACCTCCACCTCCTAGCCTCACCATGTATCCAGAGAGACCCTCCACCTCCTAGCCTCACCATGTATCCAGAGAGAACCTCCACCTCCTAGCCTCACCATGTACCCAGAGAGAAACTCCACCTCCTAGCCTCACCATGTATCCAGAGAGAACCTCCACCTCCTAGCCTCACCATGTATCCAGAGAGACCCTCCACCTCCTAGCCTTACCATATACCCAGAGAGAACATCAACCTCCTCGCCTCACCATGTGTCCAGAGAGAACCTCCAACTCCTAGCCTCACCATGTGTCCAGAGAGACCCTCCACCTCCTAGCCTCACCATGTATCCAGAGAGAACCTCCACCTCCTAGCCTTACCATGTGTCCAGAGAGACCCTCCACCTCCTAGCCTCACCATGTATCCAGAGAGAACCTCCACCTCCTAGCCTCACCATGTACCCAGAGAGAACCTCCACCTCCTAGCCTTACCATGTATCCAGAGAGACCCTCCACCTCCTAGCCTCACCATGTATCCAGAGAGAACCTCCACCTCCTAGCCTCACCATGTGTCCAGAGAGAACCTCCACCTCCTAGCCTCACCATATACCCAGATGGAACCTCAATCTCCTCACCATACCATGTACCGAGGGAGAATCACATCTCGTATTGCCCCCCATCTACAGATAACGCGCACCTCATCTTTCCTACTCAAAGGCAGGCCTACACTCCATGATAGAAATTTCTATTGCATTAAGCCCCACGGGTATTCCACACTGTGATCATCCTGAAAGGTTTCTAGCAGATAACCTGATACAATGCTTTCAAGTGCCCAATGATTTTCTCAATCCTCCTCAGCTGCATGAATCTGAATTTCATTTCTTAATTAAACATTAAACAGGAAACAATGGACTCTAAAGAGATGGTAGATTTGACGTATAAGGAATAGATACATATGCATATTGAGATGTGCTCATCAGATGAACTGGTGAAGATATTCATCATCGGAAATGAAAGACATTTTCCGATAACATTTTTCCTGTATGGAAAACATCTACAAATGCTGCATGACTGATTGTTGACCTTTGTAGGCTATTTTCATAAAATATTGCCAGTGACCTTTGAATGACATTGAAAATGAAATTCCTATTTTCACGAATTTCACTATAGATTTTAAAATTCAATCATCTGCATCTTTCAAATACCTCATAAAGTCAAAATCCGTTATTAAATAATTTCATAAATATTCAAGAGAAAATAGAGGAAATAATGACATGGTGAGCTGTGTTGAAACAATATATTTAATATCAACGTATTCGTGATTAATCTATCGAAGTACATATTATACTGCTCAGTAAAAAACTAATACTGAACAAAAGTCCGCAATTTCGAGATTTATTAACAGGCTATATTTGAATAAAGATAGTTTGAACATTGCAGGCGTGCAAAGGATGAAAATTGACAAACTTTAAATTCATCCAATGTAAAGGTTTCATATATATATATATATATATATATATATATATATATATATATATATATATATATATATATATATATATGTATGTAAAAGATAAGTGTTATTTCAGAAATAGCCCCAATAAGTTTCCCTGTATATAAAAAACGATGACAAACTCTCATAGTTTAAGAAAATGCCGCGTGGGTCAAATTTACAATAGAAAAAATCAGGCGACACCAAATGTATTAAGTGTAGACACAAATGAATAAATGACACTTGTCCACCTCATTTAATAGCTATTATCTTTCTATAAATTTTCATGCATCTATTTTTTTTAACAATATGGGGAAGATGCTGAAATGAATATGTATATAATTGGGGAAGACTTCTCCTTTTGGCACCATTTATGCTGGTTAAAAGTGACGCTATGTTCCAACTACAAAAGAAAGTCTTGTATTGCTCATATTATGTTCAATGTCTTCAAATTCTCGTGATGAGATTCGGGTCGGGATTGTACCTTATCATGGACATGACAATAAAACCAGCGCCTTTTGGGAATTCTGCCTGTGGCACATAACTGCCACCTGGTGTCCTAAGCTTCATACCTATTTGTCATATCGTGTTCAGAATGCTTGCTGTTATCCCAAATAATTCTCATCACATTTTCAAACTAGAAATTAGGAGACATTCAATATCGCGTTTAATAAATAATCGCCCTTACAGTGTTGTTGACAATGTTTTTTACTTATTTGGGACAGGAAAAAAAGATTTGTTAATAGGTGGCACTGCAAGTGTCACATATAGGTGGCGCCCTTGTCGACAGGGATTATAAATAGTTCTGTTTATGTTGATCCCCTGTCTCATAAAACTACATCATATCTTCAATAGCAATATTGATAAGTGTAACATAGTTATATAATTGCATAAACTATCACAATATTATTTGATTGCATTGCGATGCTTTATATTCCTGTTGCAAATGAAAGGAATGTCTTGAGAAAGAGAAATGAAAATGTTAATTCACAGGATAATGGAACGTGGACACTCACAGAATAAAGGATCTTTGTATATTAACAAAAATAATGCACTGAGTATATTCACATTTCACAGAGAAATGGAACTTTATGTGCCACTGAGAATTAATTCTATATATATATATATGGCCTGTGTGTGTGTGTGTGTCCTTTTATTACCTAAATCTTACTCTATAAAGTGAAATTATTAGATTAATTATCCACAGACTAGCATAGCAGAGAAATCCTAAATAAAAGTGCGGCGAAGACAAGCAAAACCCTCAAAAAGCGACCAACAGTTCCTTATTCTCTCAGTGGAACTTTGTTGTTTTGTGCAGTCAGCGATACTATTGTCTTCGAAAGGTAATCAAACTAAACTGACATTTTGTATTCAGCAAGAAACAAGCAAACAGTGTTCTGGAATGTCAATGGCTTCGCTGACAAAACATGACCAAGTTACCGGTAGAAGCATAATCATTGAACAAATGGCGCTGCTCCTATGCTTTGAAGTGAAAACAAGAGAGAGGTCTGTACTATGATTAGAGTCACAACTATAGAAAACACAACTTTTTCTGATTGTGGGTCTCTCACAACTCCCATTTGTACAATGTAAATGTTAAGGGCTTGGTTATGTTGACACGCTTCAATCATTTATACTGTCAATAACATCGTCATTCTCCGGACTGTCTCCGGAAACATCAGTGATGTGTGTGTGTGTGTGTGTGTGTGTGTGTGTGTGTGTGTGTGTGTGTGTGTGTGTGTGTGTGTGTGTGTGGAATAAGTATTAAATATCTGCAAGTAGCACCTAGGATTGATGTATGAGAGGCAGGCTGGGGTAACAAACAGACACAGGACGGTGCCAAGAGTTTAAACATGACGGGAATAAAGCATGGCCAGCCCGGCGGGAAAAACTATCAAGCGCACTGGCACATCCTGAGAAATATATGTTCATGCTGAATCTACTAGAAAGAAATGCTTCCCCGATTCAGACCCAGTTAACAATTCATTATGAAGCGTTGTCCCAAAATATGGGTCTGTTTGTGTAGTATCTAACTAATGGATTGGTTCATCATCGTGTCCACAGAACAGGAAGTGTTCTCACAATGTCCTATGGATGTGTTGTTTGGATCTTGTGTAAATAATTGAATCATCCATTCAGTGCACATTGATTGATTCGCCACAACTAACAAAATATGTTTACTTGAACCTATGACGGGAAAATATCAGTATAGCTCCAGCTTAAAATTATATGATTCAGACAATAGACTTTTGAAGGTGCAAAATCGACCTTACCCTGTGTTAAAAATGAATAAAATCAAATATAAGTTTAAGTTTTACACATGACAGCCAGTTGGAAAGGGACACATATTCAAGTCAATTTAATTCTACAAAATATTAAATGATACTGGTCTTATGAACTCATATCCCGGAAACTACTTTCCAGTGACTTTTTTAAGCCCCTCTTCAAGAATACTTGTTAGTCACATTAAATATAAGACAATGAGGGTTTGTTTTTGTGCCTAAACATTCTCCTTTTGTACGCGGTAAACACTATTATATATGTGGAGAATTCTTGTGATGTTGTGTGTTCCTTCCTGGCTCTGGACCACCGGAAGAGAGGGTCCGGTCCTCTGAGAGACCGCATCAGTTCGGGCCCACGTGATACCGCGGCGTGATGGGGGGACCGATAACCTATCCCCCTGCATCCATCCCTGCTCCCCCTATCTGCTGCTGATGCTGGCTTAATACCGGGATGCATACGAGGGATGCGGGGCAACCTTCTGACAAGCATCTCCCTGCATGACTAATAGAAGCTCCCAGTAATAAGCATCGCACCTGGGTATTTATAACGTGTTTTGTGTGCGGCTGCAAAGTGGTGGAGGTAAGGCCGTGGTTTCTCTTGCCAACCTCGTCAGCCAGGCCGTTTTCGCGCATCACCAGGCACTGTGGTTTTATTGGACTAAACAAGTAGCTGACGGAATGGATCTGCAGTGGTAGAGGCCCAGATCCGCATTTCTCCGTCTTCACCCGGCCAGCACTCGCGCATCGGATGCTCAGGCTTCAGGCGGGGAACATAAGTTTTGAAAACCAGAAAAGCCATCGTCACCATGGCGTCAAGAACTAAAGCCCCACCCCCGGGTCATGGCAGCGCACAACTAGAAAAACGCATTCTGTATGTCACAACTGGATTCGTTATCCTGGCTGTACTGCTGATGCTCATATCAATTAGTACCGATTATTGGGTTATATTAAACATTGCTGGAGGATCATACCGGAATGCCAGTAGGTCGTATGTGGTTCAACATTACTCTGGACTGTGGAGAATTTGCAGAACAGAAATTGACAACAGTACACATCCCATTGTTCAGCGTAAGTTGCCGTCTATTCTGCCCTTTCAAAGCTAATAAAAAGCGTCCCATTGTCGTGAAACATGACATTAATATTTCATAATGTAAACTATTGGATCGAAGAGAAATGTTTATTATCCAAATAAATCGATTTTCTATTCAGACACATGCCAACAATATTACGTGCTCTTAAAAATAATGAATTACTTATTAAAGTTGTGTATATTTTATTTTATGGGAAACAGATAGCCGATCTTTGGTAGGGAGTCAAACATACAACACACACAGACAGTTGATATAGTTTTATATAAACAGGCGGTACAAACAGACAGAATAAACAGTTATTTTAGAATAGACGATACATTCAATGGCAAGCCACTAATGTAATCACCACATGAAATCATACCGAGTGACAGCTTCTGTATTTTGACATTGTTAGATGAGACAGAAGTGAGCTTCGGTGCCAACACACAGTTTGCTGAAGGCCAATGTATTCATAAATATACATACCAGACCGGCTTATATGTTTCTACTTCAACTGTAACATGTATAAGGGTGGTTATGGCACATCACAGGTTCACTATCTCCACTTTTATTCAAAATCACACAAATTAAATACGCATTATCTGATGTTGGTGTAATGTTGTTTTTTTTTCAGTTCAGACTAGTATAATGTAACAGATATACACCACTTTATAGAGGTTAGATTTTCACATGCCAATAATAACAGAAATGATCCAAGAAAACTGCCTGTTGGATGATAAATGTGATCTGTCTATGCCTTGCTGCAGAAGGCATGAAGTTATGTCTTTATGTTCCTCCTAACCTGGTATGTAATGGGATTTTATGACTATTTAGACATATAATTGATATCATACTCTAAGCATCTGTAATCATGTCGTGGTATCAGCTATGTATTGGTAGTTCCCTCAGAAGAACATGTGGCCAGGGATATTACATACAAGTGTGTGTATTTATATGTGAGGCCACGGATGGAGTTGGAGACTGCTCAACACCAGTCACCTGCTCTGCTCAGGGGTATACTGCCCTGCCAGGAGGTGATAAGGAGGGGTTCATTCCTCCACCTCAAACCACGCAGGGGTTAAATCAAGATGCTGTCATCAGCTAGCTTTATCAGTAACATGGCTAAATACCTTACTCAAAGATTGATATAAAGTTGGAGAGTTGAGATACATGAGAGCGGCAAAGATTCCAATCCCCCAAATCTAGCCTACAGCCTCATATCATAAACATTGACCTGTCAATATTTTTCAAGGAGCTACAGTTAGTTAGTAATGATGTATTTATTAGCCATTATGAGTTGTATGGTACCTGGTATTCACGTACATATAATAACACATAATGACTTGTAATGTTAAGGAGGGAGTGGCCCCATTCCCCTCCCTCATCGCATGCCAACTGCACTGGCTCGCAGATACACGATATGCCTCATGCTCAGCATGTGTGCCAACTGCATGTGTGGCACTGGATCCTGCTGAGGCCATGCAGGCCACAAATCATATGTAAGAAAAGACCCAATATTACCGTTAGGGGTCCAGAAGGAAATATATGTAGAGATGAGAGATTTGACTCCATGTAAAAATGATATATAATTTCTGGATTGATGCCAATCATTTCATTTGTCTTTTTTGGCGGTGTTTGTGTTATATATTGTAGTAAAACGCTTTCCATTTAAATCAATTATTAGAATGTAACACTTTATATGGCTTATATAATTAGATAATATATCAAGACTCTCGTTTGGAGCATATGTCTAAATCAAATAGAACAAAATCCAATTGATATGGGCCCATGTTGGACATGCGAATAATCTTTTAACTGTAAACTCTCAGAAGTATTTCTCACATCACATGTTAATTGATGATGATTGTGTTGTAATATTAAAGGAAAAGTGCTCTCACTCTATGGGATTTAATATTGTTATCAAATGTGGTGATGATGAATATAGAAAGAGAGTCACAATGATAATATCAATACTTCACATCAATGATCAGCTATGCACTGCAAACCCCTGATACCTGAGTCTCAGTCTAATCACCCTGATCTGATTCCACATAGCATCAGCTAATAATAACATGGTCTATATTTTGATTCCAGTCCAAATCTGTCATAACCTTGTTCTCACTTATCAAGGACAGATCAGTGTCTTAATACTATTTGCTTACTTTAATACTATTTGCTTAGTTTGATGGTATTGTCTCTTGGACAGAAATGATAAAGTATGCATTGCCAAAATCGAATTCATCTATAAATGTAATACATTTAGTAGTTTTCAGTTTGGCCAAGTAATGTCTTAAATAAGATATTAAACTTCACACATTCAGTATATTTGTCAAAGTTTCTAAAGTGACTGGAAGCCTTAATGTGAATGAGGCAAAATATTTATGGACACGCCTTGTGTACTAAGTGTTATGCATTGTTTACTGTAACATGCTAGGCAATGTAATTGTTTACTGTAACATGCTATGTTGTGTTATTGTTAAATGTAATAAGACTTTCTCCAAACCTATTATTCATGCAATGCTCTTACAGACACAATATGTTATGGTACGGTAATATATTCATATGATAAATGTTTTTCTTCAATTATTAGGATTATTGATTTTATCAAACCTACTGATTTTTATTTTGAAAAGTATATAATAATTGAATCCCAATGAAATTGGGTCTTAAGGGTCTTATGATTCTGGGGAGGGATACATGTTCCAGCTCACGGCTACTGATGTGCATCAAATCAACCACATAGAATGCCATTTTTTCAAAAATTATCAAAATGTTATACCCCAATTGACTCTACATTCAATATATTTTTTATTAATTTTTTTTTAATCATTTCTATTCATGACTAAATTACTCATATGTTTCATGGAAGTTGCTCTTATCATAATAATACTTTTTTAGGTATTATTATGATAAGAGCAACTTATTGCTGATTATTTTCTGAAATTTGATTAATATCTCAAAAATAAATGTGAGGTCAAATTAAAGTCCGTCAATTTGTCACTAATGTAATCCTACCGATTTAAGGTATTTTTAATCATTTTAGCTTCATAATAAATCTTGAAATTGACGGACCTTTTTTTCAATTTCTTTTTAGTATTAATGTGTTTTTCTGTGCAGTATTCTATATATTTTCATAAACTAACCCCCATTTTTGTATTATTTAAAAAAACTTAGTATTATAATATTTTCCTCTGTTTTCCCTTATAGATTGACCACAAAACTATAAATTTCTCTCAAATTGTTAATTATGAACATATTTTGGTGAATAAGGACTCTACGAGCTCGTATTTGAAAGATGTAAATGATAGGATAAAAAACATGTAGATAATTTCGTGGGAATTCTATTTTCAAGGTCATTGAAAGGTCACTTCAAGGTCACTGACAATATTTGATTAAAATAGCCTAAGAAGGTTGACATTCGATCGCATATCATTTATAGATGTATTCTGAGTAGTAAAAAAGTTATACCCCTATGTCTGCCATTTCTAGTGATGTTGTAGCTACAAATACACGTATTGGCAAACTATAACATATTCCGCTTATATTTGACATTTGATAGATATGTGCAATGCAGCTCTTGTAGTAATTAGACTATTTGTAGATCATCCAGAAATAGATCCATTGAATAGATAAAACTGTTTCACTCAAAGAATGAATGAAGCATGGGCATTAACACCGATTATTCAATAAATGTTTGATTTATAATTTCAATGCTAGTGAGTTATTGGGGATATATAACGACCTTTTTGGCAATTCGACACTGTAAATTTAATATGGGAGGAAGTCTTAAACAATTCTTACTTTAAAACTAGGCCAAGCTTACTGTGGCAGTTGTCAAATGGTATTTAGCCATTTTGCCATGACCTTTTGGAATACACGTTAGTTGGCATGGGGGAGGGTTATTGGACCTCAGACATGCAAAGATGGTAGCTTCCATTTATCAAAATACCCCACTCTGCTTTCATGACCTGGAAACAATGTATTCATTTATACCAGTATATTGTGTGAATTCCTTGCTGCTTCCTTAGAAATATTACAAGAAATGTTAAAAAAACATCCTCACTTACCACTGCTCTGATGAGATAAAGTAATAACCCACAATACTCTGTGATATCATTATATACCAATATTAATTATAACATTAAGTCGGACACAAAAGGGGGCAGAAATGTGACATATATTTGTGTGAGAATCATGCAAGACACGTGTTTTTTAACCTTCGGTCTTGTGATATCTTACTGATGCACTTATTCTCCGGGAGGCTTAGGGATACCAGGCTTTTTCTCCAGATAGAGTGAGATGACTAACATTTGCACATGGTATGAATATGCGTGCCAGAGCCACCTCTCAGAACTGGTCCAGGAATAGCTGGGGTGGTGATATGTATACAATACCCAGGTGTGCCCATATTGGCCATCTCAGTCAAACATCTCAACTTCTCATTGCAGATATCATTATCGTAAAAAAAACATTTTGTAGTGACGTATCATGAATTTTAAGAAAGATTTTTGTGATCAGATTTTTATTTCATCAATAATGAATACTCCCATACTCTTACTTCTTAACAACTAACATCATTAGAATTAATTCAAAATATAGCGAAAACTGCATAAAATATCTATATTTTACAATCTATAATCAGTTGGTATATCTTTTTCCTGTTTGCTAATTGGTCAATGACAAGTTAAACATAATTTAGGTTTTTCAAAAATGAGTATTTTGCGTTTAAGTGTCACTCGACTGAGATCTTACAAGATCTGAGTAAAAAATTTAAAGTGGCTATTTGAGCAGATAAGCACGATCATGGGGGACCGCTTCTCATCTTAAATCTTCCTGATCTGATAACGTCGTGGGATTAGGATGTTTGTCAAAATGGACCTTTGCCCCTTTAATCTTATTATAGAGATGAACCATGTATTGTGACGTGTTCTTTCCCTATAGGATATGAATGATTTAACAGAGGCTAAACGTAAAACGAGCGGAAAATTAACAAATTGTGTCAGGAGTGGATTCATATTTACTGTGTTGGGGGCAGTATCAATTTATATTAGCTGAAATGATGTCCAAACTGTGAAACTACTGAAACCTAAATTTCGGAAGGGCTTAACAAAGACGTCCTTTGCGATGACTTTCACTTCTTAATTTTGTATTGTTTAGATTCATTTCCAAGACAATATTGTTCACATCTTGGGCACATTATTCCATGACGTAGATCTTTCTGAAAAAGCCATCTATTGTTCAACTAATTCAGTGATTGTCTGGAGAGGTTCTAAGTAGTAAAAAAGATGGTGTTATTTTCGTTGTTTTCTCCCTCGGCAGCAAATTTGCGACATTAAGGAAATACGTTTACAATCGTTTTGCATCTCAAACAAATTGACTTCTATTTTTGTCTCATATCTTCAATGATTTTGATTTTGTTGTGCTCACTGTTAAATCAAATGCATATTTGTATTATGATACAATATTCGACCAACTTACAACCACCATGTTTTAGTGCTTTTCTGTAGCCATCACAAATGATTTTTCCGTTAACACAATACGAATGAACGCATCGCTTGTTCACCTTTTTGGTCCCCACGACTGTCCCTAGCTTCCACTGTTTCATCCTCAAAGTCAGGTACACTATCTTGAGAAATAAAATAAAACACAAAAGGGAATTATATATTTTTATCCATAAACGTGGAAGTATCATTTCCTGAAGGGAAATCAGCTATATGCCATTATACCATAGGGGCACCATTACAATATATAGGTGGAAATATTGATCCCCAGACTGGCTCATGACCTGATCAAGTCTCCCGCTCTCTGAGGTTGTTTCCCACGTCATGGATTGCTTTACGCCTACATATCTTGCCAGTTTAGTCTTACTAAATGTCTTTGAACAGGTCTTTCTGATCATCGTTAAAGAAGGGAATATGAGCAATATGAAGCCTTCAGTGCTCAAGTTCATTAATTTGTAATAAAATATTAATATAATATGTTATTTATGCTTATATATTTATTAGAAAGGGGAAACTACACTCAGGAAATATATTATAACTAAAGGCTTTACAAATAGACATCATAACAATTTGAAAAAAAGAATATATGGAACAATATTTTTCATATTAGTTGAATATAAAAGGAACTAATGAACTACATGTATAAATATTTGAAAGACATAATAAAAATATTTTTAAGATTATGACCACTATCCTAATCAAATCTATTTGTGTTAGTTTATCTGTTCCAAAGCATCATTATGAAGCATAGTGGCAGACTATAGTGTTATGACATAACATCAAAGGGTGCTAACAAGCTGGATCAGGTGAGGACTTAATGTCACAGATTATTACTGCATCGGTGTGCTCCAAAAGTCAATATGGCCGTCTGTGTCACAGGGTCCATGTCAGTTTGACGTCCAATAAGCAGGGGGCAAATGCTTAATTCTTTATTTTAGCCACATTTATGTGTCAGGTTATTGTTTTGGGGTCATGCATTTACAAATAAAATGCTAAGGAAATATTTTTACAGTATTTTGTATCAATGTTTTCCGACATCTATAGAATGTCACATAAGCTGATTTAGTTGCTTATAATAACATGGATAACAATTGTTGCAGACATATTAATTAAGGGTATAGGTTTTTATTTAGGTCAGTCCTATCAATATATGGATGAGCACGATATTCCTGGTTCTTTTATACCCACGTTATTTGCATGACTGTATCAAGGTTGCTTGGTTCAATATTCACATCACATTAATCATCATCATCAATCACTATTTCCAATATTTGTATTTGCGGGTTTATGCTATTCTATAATTATTTTGGAAGTTAGTATCTCTGTAGATGGTAGATTAACTCATCTTCTATTAGTATTTTTTGCATGTTAAGATTTCAAAATATCTCCACTATCCTTGTTATGTTGCAGTGTTTACCTTTTTCATATTCTTTTATACTTGGAAAAAGTCTGGAAGCTTTCTATGTTAAAAGCACAATAGACATGTTGTCCTGAAAATTTGTAAATTGAATATTAATAATTTATTAGCAAGGTGAAGAAAAGCCAGGAAACACATGATTGATTTGTTCACAGACATTGACATGTACAATCTATTTTCCCCGTGCAGGGCAACAGGCTCTGAAGCCTAAACCTTGTTACTGAGTTAAGCTGGTAATAGTAATGTAATATAACCCCCTATTACCCCAGTGTACGCCTCTATAAATAATGATTATTGTGTTCATTTCAGGTGAATATTGTCAAATGATAAAATTATTCCCCACGAAGGAACAGGTGACGCAGGATCCTGAGCTAGATAGTGGTATTCTCAGTAAGTATATAACCACTCTATACATCCAGGCAGAGCATATTTATATCACTTTGGCATTGCACCACCAACACTAATTTTTTGTACATTCTACTTCCGGTTACTTCACATTGTAGAAAGAACGTGATCATTTCATACTTCGCTGTCTGTCGATGATACTTAAAACACTGTGATAAATGTCAGATATAAACTACAAAGATATCTATATATCGCTTTCATCGGAAGTTAAATATTAATTGCTTAAAAATCGCAATATATTGTTTTTTAAATAGATACTTTTTACTACAAGGTGAGCATTGCTCTTCAAGCCTTGGTGTCTAGGTTGGCGTCTTTTACATATATATCATTTTTAGAGCTATTTTAAGTTCTGCTAAACCCCAAATTCCTTAGCATCGCAGACTACCCTAACTACTTATATATACTGTACAATGTTTTATGAAACTGTGTATAACGTAAGGCATTCTGTGCCAGTATATTTGAATGAATGGAATCACAATACATAGCTCCCAGGATCAAATCTCAAAATATATATTAAAAAAAACATCCTGTAAATGTCATAAAATCTTGAAAATACATCAGAAACATCTCATTATTAAACAAGATGAACGTGGTGGGGAAAAACACTTAAATTTTGAAACTTTTGAAAATATAGAAATGTTGCGAGTGATTTTCACAATAGAACTGTATGCAAACATTTATATGTCTGAAGAATGGTAATAGATTGTATGTCATAATCTTATTTCAGATTACAGCAGGACTGAAACAGCATTTGCAGTTATTTCGTTGGTGTTGATGTTAATTGGTCTTGTATTTTCTATATATTCCATTCAAAATCCAAGATATATGTTCAAACGGCTAGCAGCTCTTATGCACTTCATTGTTGGTAAGTGAAAATGATTTGTAACATCCTAATAGATAACACTTAACATGTCTGTTGACTTGAAATAAATATTACATGATAATGCATATTATATGACAATCCGTATCATGTATCCAACACTGTAGTTAACAATCTATTGACTTGAGATAAATGCTTTCTCATTTGTTTACATCATTCTAGTTAACCTAAATTGTGGTTCAGTACCTACGGCAGGTTTACAGAGCGGATTGTTTTCGAAAATAATTGTTACAAAGTAGCATCCATACACCTAAATGTCAAACACCGAAGGCAGTAAAGATTATCCACAAAGATTTTTGAAATAAAAAACATCTTTATGTATTTTACATGCGATGAAATACAACAGAATAATACATCTTGATAGAAGTTAACTATATTAACTATATGTAATGCTTGTTGTGTGTTTTCTGTTGTATTTCCTAGCTGCGTGTATTATATTATGTGTGGAGGTGATGATAAGTTCTGTGGCCTATGAGGAGGTTAACCTGCCAGCCCGCCACCCTGAGAACTCCCACTACAGCTACGGGTTCTCCTTCATCCTCACCTGGATATGCTTCGTCATATTTGTTGTTGCTGGAATAGTGTTTATAGTATCATCAAAGAAAAGGAAAGGGGAAAAGGCAATGTCAGAAACCGAGGCACAGGAGAATGAGCCCGTGCACCTAGGGCGTGTCTGACCAGTGACTGACACCTTGAGAACATTAATGCATGTGTGCAGTCGTGTACACACACATGCGAAGGACTGCATCTTCCTCGCCAACATATCATGAGTATTCAACTTCAATTGCTGACAAACTGAGTTCAGAATTGCGAGCTTTAAAAAAATTGTCTTTCACGTGTTTGTACCTACCTGCTTTACAATGAATGCACTTTTGCAAAGGCTTTTTAAAGCTTTAACTTGATCTCCGAAACTTCAGGGCTTTTATGAATACAATATATATCACATGAAGTGGTGTATTGCAGGGGACAAAATATATCAATCTCATCATTGCCTCTAACTCTGCGATCAGATGTTCCAGGGTCTATCATATAAGCATGTTTTGTAATTTTGAATTTGTTATCTTCCATAATTAGATTGGTGAATATATTTTGATACACGATAGCTAGGTGCGGATATGTGGAGGCCAACTTCTGGCTTATATCCATTTGAGCATCAAATAGCAAATCTTGAGATTAACATGTTGACTGTTTTCTTTGGGATCACATAGATGAGCAAGAGTTTGTTTAGAAACTGATTTCCAGTTAAGGTTATCAAGGGCTTAACCGGCTTTCTTACATTAAATATATTTATCAACAAGTCAACGGTGGATGTCCTTAAAAAGTCATGTATCCTGCTTTCCAAAAGTTAGCATTTTTCGCAAAGGCTGCAAAGGAAAACACAATTTTTATTATATTTATAAAATATCAAGTTGTTTTCTATTGATAAATGGAGAATTAGATTGTTATGGAACACTCTTTTGGAATAAAACACCCCCATTGCATTTGGTTTGTTTGAGAAGGGAGGACTTACATAAATCTTGAAAATGATTGTAAATTTCTAAATTCACTATAAGAATGTACATAACGTTATTCTTTTTATTTCATCAAGATCATATAAAGCACATGTTTATACAATTCACACATAGTGTTTGTAGATATAAATGAAAATATACATCTAAAGCATCTATGATTCTGTAAGCGTTATTTGTTATGTATATTCTGCACCGAATATTAAATTATGATTGTCACCTATTTTTTTACATGAAATATTCAGCTTTAAGATCTATTCAGATAAATCAGTTCTATTGTATAGGCAATTTTTCTTTTATTCAACCATTGTTTGAAATGGATTTTTATCAAAGGTATGATGAAATATTAACAGACATAAAATCGATAAATATTTCTCTTGATTTAAAGAGATTTGAAAATTAGAATAGTAACAAGAAAATGCAAAATCGTACAAGATGACAACATGTTATGTCATGTACCTTTGCATGACTACCTTATGACATTGGTCACATTGCTAATTTTTAAAGAATATAATTTTCTTAAACGTCTCTTGGTGTATAAAAATCACATTTTTTATTTCTGGGGAAATAAAGTTTATATTTAAGACTGTTTATGCGGGTTGAGCCAATATAAAAAATCTTTAAATCGTTGGAATACAGATTACACTTCTTCATGATACTGCTTACATTTGAATGCATTTCATACTTAAGACTTGCAAAATATACATTAGACTATTCAAGCTTGTGTTGGTCATAATTTGTATGATCTTGTCACATTTTGTTTATTCCCGTTTGTGCTCAAAACCAAATGTGTTGTTATTTATTTTCATGGATTACATTGTTTTTAGATTTGATTTTGTTTGTCTGTAGACAGTAGAATATATATTAATTATTGGTGTAAATAGGATGACTAGAAGTAGAAATATAATGATAGTATATTATTTTAAAATTATAAATGCAATTGCAAAATGAAAATCGGCAAAATGTGAATTCAAGTAAAACTGCAAATATACGCCAAATAATGAAATTATGCAAGTGCTAATATATATATATATATATATATATATATATATATATATATATTGGACATTCATATTGGACATTCATATTGTAATATATTTGGTGTATTGCGCCATTATTCAGGTTACTTTATCATTAAAAGCTGTAGGACAATTTCAGACATTTTTTACAAATTAAACCACCATTCACTTCAACAATGCTCATATATTCTATAATTGTTAAAGCAGTAAAATATTTATTATTACTGAAATATTTCTAGTTTCAATGAGGTAGCAGAATTTGTTTGCTGTGTTTGCCTTCCCAATTTCGGACGCAAACACTAGATGTCTCTTTCCCAGGGGTTAAATAGTCACTGGTACATGTTTCTCCAATAACTCCTGGTGAGAAGAAGTAGAACTAAACTCAAGTAAACGATAATATCTTTTTTGCAACTGACTAAGCAATATTTGATAATACGATGTTAATATTATGTTAATTTGGCAAATACTACACCACCGGCCATGTCCAGAATAAAAGTCTTATCATTTTTAACAGTTTTTTTTTCTGCATCAGTATCTTAAATTGAATTTGTGCTTTTTTCAGTAATAATTATTACAAATCTGAAATTTGGATTTTACACAAAATTAAGTGGGCTAAACGATGAGAAACAATACTTTTCTCTCTCCTCGGGAGTTTTTTTTGCCGATAAAGGACTTTATCGGAAGAGATTGAAGGTAATATAATAACACTTTGAATTTTAATAATATAAGCAGCGATCATACACACTTGCTTCCATGATAAGAATATCATTATATATTTGTACTTGTTTGTCACATCCATTTCACAGTGTGTTTCTTGTGAATTATGCAGCATTAAGCTTCAATTAATACACGGGGGTACGTAAAAATAAATGAATATTATACTTTTTGTATTAAGCTTTAAATAAAAAAAGTCAAAAAGTTATATGTGTTTTTAATGTTTAGCATACATAACCAATACCACATGAGCATTAAGTAGTAATGATATAGCGAATACCACATAAAACTATTATTGTCATTGAAATACAGTTACACTTTATAATTAATGAACCCAGGTCTGCGTAAAAAGGGCTTAATTAAAGAAAGAAATAATTTCTGAGAAACACGATTATAAAGAATGCACAGGATCCTCCATGCATGTCCCACCCTGTCCAGATGGTATACAAATACCTTATCAGAAAACGTCAAATTGTGCATCATCATGAAGGAAATATATTGAGACTGCCAGAGATTACCGTCCATTTTGAACCTTTTTATAAGGTTCATAATGGACCTGTGAGGGTCCTTTCTGTAAGAAGCTAGGGGGCTGTAACTCAGTCAATTGAGGTACAAATGCACATGAAATTTACAGTAAGAAATGCTCCTCATCATATGAGATGATAGATTACAGTAGACATTTGCAAAAATAGTCAATGTGATGAAATACACAGATATGAATTTAGAGGATCCAATTAAAAATCAATATGTATTTGTTGAAGCTAATTTCCTATTAGATTTTAATTGCCAATAGCTTGGTGAGGTTATCGATCAATCCCTGTCTTATCGATCAATCCCCTTCTTGGCGCACTTTTTCACCAATGACGGCAAGAACTGCTATGTGAGTGAGAAGTCCTGTAATGGAGGTACGCTTTTACTTACTGTTGTAGATAAGTTGTATGATAAGTAACATTTACAAACAATTTCTTCTATATAAATGAAAAGCTGTTAAATAAATTCCCAATTAAGAAGTTTTGCACTTGATGAGTGTTTGAACAGTTATTATTATTATTATTATTATCTTTATTACGTACTCAAGGTACCCATATAAATACAATTACAATGATAAAACAATACACACCATTAAAAAAACATTCAATTCATATAGTACAAAGATATTCAATTGTTAAAAGGCAATCATCACAGTTTAAAACAGAAGGAATTAAGCCATCCCTCATCATGACTGATTCATGTATCACACTAGAATAGTCCATGTATACGTCATTTATGGAACAGGCCCATTTTTGGTTAATCATATATTGCAATTCACATACACTTTTACTCTTCGCCTCAAACAATGTCATGTCATATTTGACCAGCAAATATTTTATATTGTTGCCCATGATAGAGTTATGTTAATCTAGTAATTATAAGCCATACGCAGCAATGCGCTCAACGACGTGGTGTTTTAAGGCGCTGCTCTGATGTTAGAGGTACAAGTTGCAATAACAACAAGCTCAGCAACTTTAATCTGAATGCAAATATAATACACAAACATTGCACTCCGGATATCAAGGTAATATGCATTCGGAACAATGAAACCCTAACATATGGGTCTTTTGGACAACAAAAAATTATGCATGTTAATTTCTAAATAATCAAGCGATTATTATTTAGATCATCTACATGGTAACTCAATCTATAGAATATACATGTACACGTGTATTCCAAACAATTTTAATAGCAAGTTTTTCTGTACTTATATTTGTAATCTTGAAATAATGGCGCGATTTTAGCGTGTGTAATATACATGTAACCATCTTTACCAATGCTTGTGTTAGCTCATGACCAGTAATCAACATCTCGGGTTTCAACACTGACATCACCTTTATGCTATTTGGCGGGAAACTTGTCCCTGTATCACCCAGCCTCGCATCTGAGATTGCGAGAGTTACTCTGACGCGGTCAACAGAGCGCAGCGAGGGGCTGGAGGTAGAGTCATCTTCAGGGGAGACCAGGGGAGCACTACTTCTCTTCAGAACTGGGTCACTGTGGATACGACACCCCACGAACACCAGACGTGAGTGACTCTTTCTTTCTCTTCAAACAATAACCCAATGTTCTGGTTTGATTCAGAAATGAATGTCTTCAATATAGTTGTGTTTACTTCAGTAATGAGAATATACACGTAAAGGCTAAAGGTTAGCACATCGACTGGTACATGGTGGATAACAAAAGTTCATTTTACTTATAAATACGTTTTATACTGATGAAAGTAAGTTACTATTGAGATAGACAATGCTCTCAAGTAACCAGTGAACTGATATGATTTACAAATGTCAATGTTCACTCAATGGTCTTAATGTAAAATAGGCGATATTAATTTGACCACATGGAACGATGTAATTTTCATTTCAAAACCTCATATTACTAGTGTGTCACTCTACATAATATCAGATAATGTACACAAACATGGCACATGTCAAGTCGAAAATATGACCTATTTAGCTTTTAATAGGTCAACAATGACAAGAAAGTTGACATGAGGAAAGGAGCAATAAGAAATTCTTGTCTTGCAATTTTTCCTCTGACATACTACATACATATATACAAAAATTCTGAGGTTGAGCTTGACTAGAGAGGAATACACAATGGAATAAGTGTGCTGAGATTTGAAAAAAGACGTTTCTGTGTAATTGTAAGGTATTATTGACCATTCTGAAATTTGCCACTCACAGAATGCGTGATCTCATTTTTGTTTCACCATGCTGCCCTCTGGTGGAATTTATCAGATGTTTATTGCAAAAACACTCACTGTCACTGGAAATTTGAGCATTTTATATTAACATTTCCACATGTTCTAACTTAAGTTAAAACAAATATGGTTGTGAGTTACCAAGTAAGGATGAGACAGATGTGTTCCACGGCCTTACCTCAGACGCCTACAGCTGTCCCTGGGTCTTAAGTGCCTGGGTTAATCTGTCCCAGGGTCTTAAGTGCCTGGGTTAATCTGTCCCTGGGCCTTAAGTACCTGGGTTAATCTGTATTTGGGTCTTAAGTGCCTGGGTCAATCTGTCCCTGGGTCTTAAGTGCCTGGGTCAATCTGTCCCCTTGGTCTTAAGTGCCTGGGTTAATCTGTCCCTGGGTCTTAAGTGCCTGGGTCAATCTGTCCCTGGGTCTTAAGTGCCTGGGTCAATCTGTCCCTGGGTCTTAAGTGCCTGGGTCAATCTGTCCCTGGGTCTTAAGTGCCTGGGTCAATCTGTCCCTGGGTCTTAAGTGCCTGGGTCAATCTGTCCCTGGGTCTTAAGTGCCTGGGTCAATCTGTCCCTGGGTCTTAAGTGCCTGGATCCATTTTTCCCAGAGTTGGAACTGACTAACTGGTGATCAAAGACCATATGGTTATGTCATTATGTCTTTGTGATAATATAGAAAAAGTTCTTAAGTCATTTTTCGAAAAGAGTAGGATTGAAGTCACACTTAAAGCATGCAAATGATTATATTGTGAAGGCAGAGTCCAGTACTTTAATCAAAGAAAAAAAAAAAGATTGTGATTTTCATGAAGTTGGGTAATTATCCACAGCCTCAAATTTGGTTTCCATAATTGAGTTAGAAAAAGATCATAATTTTGTCTTTAACAAATACAATGACTTTATGAATATCAAGACTGAACAATGAATAATTTCAGATGGAGAATGAAATGTCATGTGTGAAGTGTGGACAAATATCAGATGACCCCCATCGGCTGTCATGTCAGCACTACCTTTGCAGATTATGCCATCAGAGGTCTCTCAATGAGAACACCAGGAGGCGGGCTCGAGTCAGTGACAAGGACAATTATTATGACAACAAACATCAATGTCTTCGCTGCCAAAACGCCATTTATTTGCAGGTATCTAAAAGCATGCTGAAATGGTCTTAAATCCTTAAAGTAGGCCACTTGTTTTTGCTGTCTATAGGTTTTTTGGACCATGACTTGTGGAAATAATGAAGATAGCAAACAAAAGTCATTTTACATCCTATTTTGGTAAAAAGATGTGGTGTCATCTTCATAGTTTTAGCAGATGTCAAAGGATTTACATAACCAATAGGTTAGTTATATTACAAAAAACAACATTTTCTTGGAAGCTCAAAGTAAGCTTAAAGGCAAGATATGAGTGTTGGTGTTGAGTGTCCTCTGGTGGCAGGCAGTTTTTCTCAAGGAACTATTTTTTTACACCAAAAAAGTAAACAGGATAATTGCTTAATTGCTTAACTCTGGAAAATAGATCCTTTTTCATTTATACTTTCCAGTATTCATACTCCACTCAAAAGGTACATTTGCGATAAAAATAATTATTTACTTCACCATAACAAGATGTAAAGTACCGTATCCACTCGGGTTAGCGCCCATGGGCGGCTAATTGGGGACAAAGTAAAAGAGGGGGGTGGGCGTTTACCCAAGCATGGGCGTTTATAAAGGTCGAGAACAGAACAAAACCCTCCATTATTGCGCAATATATTAACAATCGTTTTCGCGCTAAAAACAAGAGCCTCTTCCCGTCACTTCCGCCTTTCAAAATTGTGACCACGTGTTGCGTTGAGTCGTGTCTTCCTTGTTGACAGAAATGCTTTCACATGCGGATCGATTTTAATTGCATTTCAAATGATAAATAATGAAAACGCTTTGTTTTGAGGCTAAAATCAATGATGTGGAGAAATTGTCGACGTAATTGTGATAATATTAAGTACATACCTTTATTTATCATTTAAAACGCAATTAAAATCGATCAGCTACGGATATGAAAGTTCAATTTGACATGTTGGCCGCTCCACTTTTGTCTCGTGGGCACCCAGCCGCTAAGGTAAAGGACGTCACGTACATCGTATTATGGACATCCAGGGAAGGTGGGCGTTTAATGATTTCTTCCTAAAAAGGGGGGTGGGCGTTAAGCCAAGCATGGGCGCTAACCCAAGTGGATACGGTATATTGATATATTTGATGTCTTGATATCTTTTAACTGAAAAAAGTGGCATATTTATACATTTCTACTAAATTATCTGTTTCATCAATTCAGAATGCAAGGTAGAAAAGGTTCTAAGGGTTATAGGACCAAAAAAAGGAGTATTTCGAAACAGCTTTGGAAAAGTGTTCTCAAAAATATCTAAAGTGTTCACAGTGAAATAGATGATCTATTTTGTCCTCAAAGAAAGAGAAAATATGTTTATTTTTATTGTCATCATATACATGTACCGGATTCCCAAACACTCCTTTTATTTCCTTTTCACAAAATTATAAGAAAATCTGTTTCAGTGGGATCACAGTTAATTTTCTTGTGACCAAACCAACAACCATTCTGTAATCTGCATAACTAATTTGCCTGTCTTCTTTATTTCTTACCAAGCGCAAAATAATCATTCAAGAAAAACATTGTTACATTGCTATATTTATACATTTATTCTGCTAGTCAATACTCTGATAAAAACTTTTTGATTATATGCATGGCCTCCTGAAAATAAATATGGCAACCATGAGCAGTGCAGCTTAGAGTAGTAGGGATCTGTGTGCCATTCGGTGCACCTCTTAGGGACAAAATTTGTTTGAATGCAGGGTGATGGCCTTCCCAATCACTGCAAACTGTACACAAATAACTGTAGGAACCCCAAAAAGAATATTAAGACCATTGCAAAAATGGTAATCAAATATAACTTCATATTGGAAATGTACTCCTACATTATATTTCAGAATCCTCAAGATGTCCATGGATCAAATCAAAACCAGTCGCAGATTATTACACCAAAACTGCAGGAGCAACATGGACAAACAAAATCACCTTCAAAATTGAGCCAACAAAATGTGCAGATGAGTCAGCAGGTAAACCAGCAAAGTCAAAATGTGAGTCAGGAGAGCCAGCAGATGAGCCAGCAGGCGGGTCAGGGGAACCAGCAGGTAAGCCAACAGGCGAGTCAGGGGAACCAGCAGGCAACCCAACAGAGTCAGCAGTCGAGCCAGCAAAGTCAGCAGGCAAGCCAGCAGAGTCAGCAGGTGATCTTGGGAATGGTCCATCAGCCAGATCCTAGTCCGAGCCCTGGCCATTCTGGCGTTAGTTCATCCTCCAGCATTGGATGTTTCAGTCCAGGCTCATCAGATTCTGTTGTGATGTGTGAGGAGCATGCCGAGGACTTGATGGAGAGGAACCTCTACTGCACACTGTGTGGTATGCTCATCTGTCACCTGTGTCATCACAGAGGGCAGCACCAGGGGCACAGCATTGTGTCAGCTCACCGCTACAGACAGTGGCTCCTACAGAAGGTAAAACAACTATATCTCTCTGTTTTTAAAAATACTTTTTCATTCTTAAAAAATGGAGTATTTTTTATAATGTTATGACGAAATGAATATTTAATCAAGGTCTTTCAATCTGTATATGATGTTGTTAGTTAAAAGCTTCGGAGCACAATATCTCAGAATGCTTTGAACGTTTCTCACAACCAACATCTAACAATTGGTTGTCCTACACATTCTGTACCATTCTGATTTTCCAGTTTGGCATCCACCAAATGTTTGGATAGTCTCTTATGAGTGTAATGAAAAGTAGATTTATGAATTTACGATTTATGATTTTATATTACCTGTACAGACAAACCTGGAGCTTGGAGGTGTGCACTTGGAGATGAGAGAGAAAGAACTGGACTCTGGAATACAGCAGCTTCAGGACCAGATCCACACCACAGACCGCAAATACAAGCAGCTGCTACAGGATCTCTATGCCGAGTTTGAACGCGTCGTGGAAGCCCTTCAAGGTAACAGGGACAATTAAACTTCTCAATATTAGTTTTAAAGTGTCACAAAGGGTCAAAGTGGCATGTATATCCATATAAACTAGGTTTGAAAACCAAAATAAAATGTTATCAGAGGTTGATTTTTTTTTGTATAGCCATATGAATATACATATATGATGTGATATGATGATCACATGACAAATGACTAATGTGAAATTATACAAAAAAAAGTGGAATTTTATGCCAGACATTTACATATAAATGTCAAAATTGTCCTTTGTTCTGTCACTTTTGGCAAACACTGGCATATATAAGACAAGTGTTTTGATCTTGTTTACATCATATTTCTTATGATGTTTACATCATATTTCTTATGTTGTTTACATCATATTTCTTATGTTGTTTAAATCATATTTCTTATGTTGTTTACGTCATATTTCTGATTGACATACAGAGAGTTTCAGTGGAGTAGTGGCCGAGGTTAGCCAGGTTTCCAGACAGAGACGTAGAGAAGATGATGGCCATTTATTGAACATGAAGAAACGTCTTACTGACATCAGGCAACTTTCCAAGGACATCTCCCAAGCCATCCAGGCACCTTTCTGCAAGGACACTGGGAACCTAGTCCAGCGGTAAGTATTCTAGACTCAGTGTTATATGTTATAGGCTTGGAGTGCACAAAATACAGCTTGCCCTGCAGGTTTCATCAGAAAATTATTTGTCCAAGAACTTAAGTCAAGGGGGTGTCAGTAGATAAGGACAATTAAACATTTGAAGAAAAGGAATTTGATAGATAGAACAAATGAAACTTTTGAAGAAAAGGAATTTGATAGATAAGACAATGAAACGAAGGGAAGAGAAGGAATTAATTGTGTACAGAAATGCTTGTAGGTGATCTGACTACCATTACTCACCACTCTGACTAACATTACTCACCACTCTCGTAATCTTCCAGGACAGGAAAGATTTTGACAGTCTGACAAATATTCAAAATTTAATACCATTCAAACCAAGAATGTAACATAGCCCTGTCATATTTTGTAGATTGGCAGAATTACAGTGTGTGCAGTTGAATCCCTTTGAGAAGGAGGAGTGCAAGACAGGACCAGACTTTGGTGAGATTAAGATCGCCCTGGCAGAGTTAACCAAAGATGCAGCCTTATTCAGGAGCAAAGGTAAACTTTGACCTGTCAGGCCTTGAAATAAAGAGAAAAATGTTGGTTGCCCGGTTGGGCCACCAGAGCATGAGAAGTGGTGGCTGTATATAAGGCTGTATAATGACAAGTGTCTGACTGGTGGTTACTTGTCCTAATCACAACTCGATTGATCATGATATGAGACAAATATTTTTGAAGGATTAAAATAATAAAATCAAGGTAGAAAGACCAACAATAGGGTTGCCCAACTGGGCCACTACAACAGGGCATTCACTGGCCCGAACAGAATATCTGGTGGCCCTGGGCCACTGGGCCAGTACGTATGTCAAGGCCTGCCTGTCCTTTATAATTGTTAACCAAAGTTAACAGAGTTAACCAAAGATGCAGCCTTATTCAGGAGCAAAGGTAAACTTTGACCTGTCCTTGACAATAGTTAACCAAAGTTAACAGAGTTAACCAAAGATGCAGCCTTATTCAGGAGCAAAGGTAAACTTTGATCTGGAATAGTTAACCAAAGTTAACAAAAGTTAACCAAAGATGCAGCCTTATCCAGGAGCAGAGGTAAACTTTGACCTGTCCTTGCTAATAATTGATTGCAAACATTTTTGTATTAGAGAAGGACTCTTTTTAGTTTGGTTAATTTTTAATGCATGGTTATTGTTTATTTCTTTATAGTGACAGTTACATGTATGATACAATTGCAAAAATTCAAGATTACATAACCATCCACTAAGGACTTGTCCACCAGTTTTTTATGTTTTCTACAGTCTTCATCATGCTACCAATATGCTACATGCTACCATGCTACCTACTAATCTGGTTTAAATGTGTCTTTTTTTTGCCATGTTAATTCTAGATATTCATTAACTTCTTACCATTGGTAAAATCATTGTAAAGATTTTTGCAAAGAAAAGTGTTATATTAGAAGAAATCATTTTGTAAGCAAGTTTCTTTCCCAAAATATTATAATGTTTGGACTTTCATACTAATAGTCTGAAAATGTCCTCTTATATTTCAGAAAAGCGGAAAGAATTTGCAAGGAAAAAGGCCATTGGGGACTGTCCTGTTAGAGGAGATGGCCCAGCCTGTTCAAAAGACGATAATTCCCAACAGGGGGCCCCAGATCCTTACTGCCAACAGATGGCGCTAGAAGAGGAAGAACCTCTTGACATAGGATATGGCATGGCCTCTCCTGATCTTCACATTGCTAAAGATGATAAAGCTATATTGAATACTCTAACACCAGCACCTCCTGTGACTGAGAAGGTGGGAAATAAAGATAATGATGATCAGTCATCTGTGATAGATAACAAAGAGGTATCAAGTGTGGAGGTGGATGGTAATGGTCAGCTTTACAGCTCGCATGATGCTGAGGTCAATACAAATGGTATATCAACAAAACCCATCACTCCATGTAACAGGGCCAAGGATTTATTAGGTTCTTCAGCAAAAACCATCAGCCACAAAAGTCAACAAAATCGGGATGTAAATGACAACACTTTTGAAAATAAGCTCAATATTAAGGAGGTTAATGAGGTTTTAGAGATCACAAGTTCATCTATTAATGAGTCCAATGTGGACCAAGTGCATGGAGAGATTGGTTCATGCTTAATGCTTGCAGATCCAAAAATCCAGAATGGGCATGACAAATATTCAGATTGTGTGGATGAAAATAAGATGATAAGCCCAAAAGTAGTGAGCAGCAAATTAGATCATTCACACAAAACAGATAAAGACGTATGCTCTAAAGCTAAAAGCATAGATCCTGACAGAACAAGCAGCCCCTACAATGAGGTGAAATCTCCAGAGGAATCAGAGCCAGAATCTACAGCAAAGTCTTCAGTAGAATGTGCCAAATCTGAAAATAATCCTGGGAAATCAATAAAAGAATATAGAAAGTCTATTGATAATAACTTTGAGGTTACAGATAAGAGAACCATAGTTACCAATGCATTTAGGATATCGGAAGATGTATGCTCTACAAATGAGGATGTTTTTGAAGTTAAACAAAAAGGAGAGTCTGACAAAGAGAATTCCTTGTGCAATTCAGAGGCTGTAAGTGGGAAGGAGTTACAAAGCACAATAAAGAATGTAAATGACTCAAACAATAACCAGTCTGCAAAAATATTCCTAACTCCTCTCAACAGCACTAGAAAACTGGAAAAAGGAAAAAAGGAAATGGATCTGAGTGTTTATGAGTTTGATGATGAACCTGGGTTAGATAGCCTGATAGGTGGAAATCGCCAACACTTCCTAGGTGCTAAAAGGTTGCGTTTGGATAAGGATGTCTCGACACCTGATGGTTGTGCCGAAAATACGCCAAAACCCACCAAATTGTCCTACCTTTTCAAACCACAGTCTTCAACTTCAGAAAAATCCAAGCTTCATGGCATGCCCATGTCAGGTAAGAAATAATAATTTATCTCAGGTTTTTAAATTAAAATAAATTTGATCCATCAGGAATCATTTCAGGATTTTATATCATGTGTGTTTATGTTAATTTTTTAATGTTGTAAACAATTAATTTTGTGAATATCAACTTTGGCCAAGCGTCTATACGACATCATAAATTGTGTCCCCTTCATATAACCAAAGATTAATGTGCTCTAAAAATGAATCACTTCCATTAATGACAGGAGAAGGAGCAAATACTGAAGTTCAGATGGAAGTCTCAGTGGATGATGGGGACAGAGACAAGAAGAAGTCTGATGCATTGGACATGAATGGTAAGATGGCTGCATTAGATAGAAGTGCTTCTCCAAAAAAAGTCAGCAGCGAAATCAAACAGATGCAAAATAGGCGGAAAATATTGAAAGACTGGAGCAGGCCAGTAGATAACGGCAAAGGGAAAAAGTATTACGAATGTAATTTGTGCAGAAAGACGCTAAAAACAGTCTGTACTTTGATGGTTCATATCCGCACTCACACAGGAGAGAAACCTTATTCCTGTGACTATTGTGAGCAGAGGTTCAATCAGATTTCCAGTAAAGTGTATCACACGAACAAGAAGCACCTCAACTTGACTTATAAGTGTAGTAAATGTGCCAAGAAATATTACAGTCAGGGAGAGCTCAACAAGCACATGAGACGGGCCAGACATGTAGTGACTCACAGAACTAGGCAGAAGTCTGCTGCTATTCAAAGCAAGACCATTGCTTACTCACAAAGCTCTATGGTACCAATAAAACAAATCAAAGATATACAGTCTCCTTTGAAGTTTGAGAATAACAATAGTATTTCTCGTCCAGTTCTTCATCATGGGAGTCTGGAAAGTACAAGGGAAGAAACATCTCTCATTCAAAAGATAGAATCATCTGTTGACTGTGAAACTTTGAAAGGTAATCTTTCTGATAGCCATGAAATTCCTATGTTTAAAACTGACAGAGTTGATGATAGCGAAACCAATAAAACAACCAGAATATCTGCTGAAGAAAGTAAAACATGTTTTACGGAAATGAGAACGCAAGTACCCTTTTTCAGTCAGAAAATTACAAGGCTGAATAGGTCTTCCATACATAAGACAGAACCTTCTGTTGGCTGTGAAACTACAAGAAGTTTACTGTCTGCCAGCAAGGCAACTCCTAATCCCAGAACATATTCCAGAGCAGAACATGCCCTGAACAAAAGTATCCAAATTCCCGATGATAACAGAACGTCATCCAAATCTGAGAACAAGCAAAGTAGCGAAAGAGAAAGGTTATCTGACCAATTAATAATCAAAGACCTCTGTGATGCACCAAGCACAAGCATCAAGATGTCTAGTGGTGAGTTAATCCAATTATTTCCAGGCAAATTTTATTTTTGACAATGCCTCTTAAATTGCTCTGAATCAGCCCTGTTGTAAAGTAGTAATTTGTTAATAAATGTTATGCAAGAAAATTGCAAGTCTACATAAAGCGTTGGACATTGTTTCTTATCTGCAGACTTTAATGGTAAGATAACTGGCATAAAAAAAATGGTGAGATTTTTGAAAAACAAGACCTAGGAACTGGTGAAAATGTTTGTAAAAAACATGACCTGAGATTTAGCCTGGATCAAATCTATAAATTACTCTAAAAACAACTTTACACAATCAGCATCTCAAGAAATATGTGACCAATATTGTTTGAGGTAAATTCTTGAAAAATCAGCAGTTTTAGACTTAACAGGTTTTATTATATGAGACTGGAAGAAAACAGAATAGGAACAAGAAAATGTCTTGAACCAAGGTAAGGTAGTTATTAAAAAAAATAGATATGAAATAGGAGCGTGCCCAATATGTTTCAGCTCTACTCGGGCCTCGTCAGGGACTGAATGTTTGAATTTTAGGTCTGGAGGCATAATTTTGTCTACCTGGTGGTCATAGCAAAGTGAATGGTTTTAAAACTGAACTCAAACTGATCCATTTGTTCCAATGAGGAACAGGATTGAACATTACCACAGTGATGTTGTTGGAGGAATAACATGCGTTATTGTTTTGTATATATTTACAGATACTTCTATCACAGAGAAATGCATGGAGAGTAAGACTGATGAGAGTAATGCTGAGAATGCCACCTGGGACCAGCAATCTCCAGATACTTTTACCACCGAGATTATGCCATGTAAAATAGGATTGAAAGTCACCAGAAGAGGGCGACAGGAAAAGAAGGCTTATATCTGTGATACGTGTCAGAAGCAGTTCAAACGCAGGGATAATCTCAACTTACACATTCGCACTCATACTGGAGAAAAGCCATTCAAGTGTAAACACTGTGACAAGAGATTTGCAGCCAGGTGCGTACAGGTCTCATGTTCAAATGTAGATGAGCTGAGACCAGAGATTAACATGAGCATCTCATAACTAGAATCTTCTAAAGTGAGCAGGTCATGACGGGAATTATCTCTCATGAGCAGCATATGACTAGAACTGTCACAGATCATAAGAAAATAAGCTTATAAGCAGATCAATTTCATGAGCAGCTCAAAAATAGATTTATGTTTGATAATCATGAATTCTCGTATTTAAGTAGCTCAGAATTTAAGCATCACAGGTCATTTGTTAACGACAAATATACATGTATAAAACCAATTCTCTCCCTTGAAATATATGTAAATAAAACACATTGTATTATGATAGCAGCTGTGTGTGGTACTTTGCAGTGTTAACACGACCACATTGTGTGTATATATGTTTGTTGTAGAAGCAGCATGTATCAGCACATGAGACTTCATGACCGGGACCTGCCCTACAAGTGTCAGCTGTGTGGCATCAGCTACAGTCATCAGAGATTCCTGGACATCCACACCAAGCACCATCAGAGACAAGGTACTCCACTTGATTGACCTGTACTATACATAACGCACAAGTTAAAGTCACTACTTATACCACTTATAACTGGTCATGTACAGTGAACAGTACAGAATTTACTTTTTTTTATTATCATTTTCATGACCTTATGCTTTTGAAGCCAAAAGTGACCAAAGAAAGTCTTAAAGTTTTAATATGAAGAGAAATAATTGATTGCTACCATCTCTTTATGAAGAGATATATTAAATATTTGTCAATTTAAATACCATGAATTAATATTTCTTATATTCAGCTGTAATTCCATGGGGGAGGGGCTGAAGCTCTGTCAAGAGAAATATTGGCAGAGCAAGAAGTTCCCAATAATCTTGTTATCTTATAGAATTCAAACCCATGTAGCATCTTATTATAGATTCTGAAAACTGAGTTTTTCTGCATCTTTTCATACATTTGGCTTTCATGTTTTAAAAACAGTGCACAACCAATTATGTCACGCCAAAAAAAATTTTTTAATGTATTTAAAATTCAATTTAATGTATTTAAAATTCACAAATATTGAATATATTTTACAGTAATACAATAATTATATAATCATACAATGGATATAAATTATACATTCACCAATTGGCAAATAAATAGAATATTAAAAGCTTATTATGCAACTATAACGCAATAAAAAATAATTGATGAAAGCAAAAAATCTATTTAGAATAAAATGCTCATTCCTCATTCCTAAAAGGACTGTTAAAATGAAATGTAATATAAAATTATCAACATAGATACAATATCTTGATTACAGATGACTCTACAGATACCCAAATACAAGGAAAAATGACTGGATCGATTGATAATGATGACAACAAGCAGGGCACTAATACTGATAGTCCAGTAGAGGACAGCACTGCAGGCACCCTCAGCCTGGTAACAGAGATAGGATATTCTACCCAGGGAGATGGTGACAACAGAGCAACAGAAGGTAGCAAGCATATTGCCACTGAATCTGTTGTAACAAGAGCTGGCCGACACAAACAGGAAGCAGTAAAATTAAATGAGACTGAAAAAGGAAAAACACAAGTAAAAAATATATTTGATGCAATGAAATATCTACAAAAGACTGACTATGCTGACGCAAACACAGATGATAAATCATCTGCAAAGCTGAGCAAGCATGGGAGGACAGAGAAAGGGTCAGCAGATGGCAGCACCTCCAAGAAAGAATCTCTGTGAGTTTTATCATTATGTCTTTTAGGTGAGAAAAAGATTTGTAAGCATAGCATTTAGTTGCAAGATTTATCTGTAATATGCATCCTGTTGAAACAATTGAAAGAACCAGTTTGGGATTTGTGATTTTCGAAGACCAGAGCCATGTCTTACGTAACATATTTGCCTTCACCTAGATACACACACAATGGAAGTATTGTCATTTATTTTGTATTGTCAGACACTGAAAGAATACTTGATTTTTTAAAAATGTGGACCATAATAGTCACTTGCATTTAACAGCTACAGACAAGTTCTGCAGTTTGAAGACACTAATTAATATGAACAGATATGATTAAATTAAATGTGGAAACATCAAGAAGCAGAATTTAGTTTTTGTGATAAGTGCTATCAGACTACAGCTGGTTATGTTTGGTGACATATTGGCAGTAAAATAACCTCCCATATGATTTCTTTTTAGGACAATGCCTGGAAAAGAAAGAGGTGATTTAGAAGAGGAGGAACCATTATATACAGAAGAGGAGGATACAGAAGAGGACATAGAGGAGGACAGGCCCCAGCATGTACGCCTCTATCCATGCCAAATTGCCATCGGAGACTTTGTGTTGGTCTTCACCCCACGCACAAAACAATGGCGAGAAAAACCATGGGTCGGCCGAATTGTAGCCGTCAGACGCAAAAGTGTGGATCTGATATGGTACACAGGATCGTACAAAACAAAATGGCATTTATGGAAGAAACGTGAGGTTAAGAATGAGGTAGACAAAGCCTCTTTGCTTTGTGCTTTCATGTTTGATACAAGTAAGTTTATGCCAATGTCCCTGGCAAGAGAACTGCAAAATGTACTTCATAAGGCAAAAATATAGAATTTCGAGGTGGACTGGCCTCCCGGGCATAATAACAATAGAAGTTATTATGTATGGCAGGGATTGAAGTAGCCTGATCAAATGACTATGCTAAAAATATAATAACCTTGTTTCTGATAAAGTGCTCTGAAAAAAATAGGATAGGGTGGATTTTTATTTTAATTTTATTTTTTTAAATTTTTGTTGGAAGGGATGGAATATATTGAGAATGGATAAATCTTTAAATGACATTATAACTGAAATTATGTTTTTTACAAAGAAAGCAGGTTCGGACTATGGAAGGTTGGGAAATCAGAAACAAGCTTCTTATATTTTTTAGGCCCAACAAAATATACTGCACAAGACAGAAAGATATTTCCCAGGGTTGAAGTGGCCTCATTGGTAAAACAATTGCAAAATGTACTGCATCAGACAAACATACAAACTCCCATGGTTGGAGTGGCCTCCCTGGCAACAACACTGCACTATGTAACCATAAATATGAATTAATAGAAATGGATCACAGAGATAAACACCCTATAGGCCATATTAAACAACAAAAATGAAAGTGAATATCAAGAAACTATTGGAGGAAGCACATATCTATGATGTGGAATGATATTATTAATCATGTATGATTTTGTTTAATTTTTTATCTTGCCAGTATTAAGGTCTATAATCCACAATGAAACACTGGGACAGACTTATGTTTTTTTGGCTTAAATGTGTTCAAAGTCATGTTATTTGTTAATTTATCACAGAAAAAGTAAACTTAACCAGCTAGTCTTAAACATTTATTATTTAAATTGAACCCGTTTTAACTACCATTAAAACGGGTTCGACTCAGTTATTGCAGCTGGACACCATGTGTGCTGTATGAGAAA
Organism: Amphiduros pacificus; assembly: GCA_949316495.1. Classification (NCBI taxonomy): domain Eukaryota; kingdom Metazoa; phylum Annelida; class Polychaeta; order Phyllodocida; family Hesionidae; genus Amphiduros; species Amphiduros pacificus. The sequence goes on along the minus strand of OX439002.1, from coordinate 44,002,066 downwards.
TACCCCCCACTGACGTCATAGCCTTACTCTCATCCTGGAATCCCCCAGAGCATGCAGAGCCGAAGGCAGTTACGTAAATATACGAGACCACACGAAGTTCTCTCCCGATGCTTCAAACTGATTGTGGATTATAGACCTTAAATATGCATTTTTACACTTTACCAGTCTGTACTAATTAGTAATAGTGAATTTCACTTTGATAAATATGGATGTAAGCTCAGAGTTCTGTTTTTTGTTTACTTACTGAAATGGTACAGATTGAAATATGTGTGCGTGATTTATTATACACTTAAATGTCCACACCTGGGAATTAACATTTCAAATATTTTCAGATTATTAAAATATCTTAAATTTCATTGACAATCCTACACTGAAACCCTTCTTTTCTCCTTACAAACATCAATTCCAGACACTATTTTTACAACTTAAATTTTCCATTGGGATTAGGATATCTACTTTCAAACTTTGTTTCCTTCAGTCTGCCTTGGCAGTAATTAATTTGAATTTTATTTTGACCAAAGATATCATCCAGTGACACTCTCATAAATTAATTTATTTCCTATAATTTTCAAAACTAAAAGAAACCAATGTTGTCTCTTCAGAGGTCTTTTGCATTTATCATGATTGGCTGCAATTTTAGTCATAGTGATTATTAAAATATAAAATAAAATAGGATATACTGGAAAAGTCTCGAACATCTGTATCTTATATAGCATTTATGAACTGTCAAATGTTTATCTTGCCTCAAACTCAAATTCTAATTAGAATGGCTCCCATGCTCACGATTAACAATAAGCCACAATTGGTCCAGACTGGGTTCTGTCTCAAACTTCCAAGTTGAAATAGATTAAGGTCAGAGGTGAGACTCAGAATGACACTGACTATTGATAGATCTTCCCAAATCTCTCGCCCCTATATACATGTATACCTTGCATAAGATATATGATAGATCTTCCCAAATCTCTCCCCTATATACATATATACCTTGCATAAGATATGATTGATCTTCCCAAATATCTCACCCCTAAATACCTTGCATAAGATATATGATTGATCTTCCCAAATCTTTCGCCCCTATATACATGTATACCTTGCATAAGATATATGATTGATCTTCCCAAATCTCATCCCTATATACATATATACTTTGCATAATATATATGATTGATCTTCCCAAATCTCTCACCCTTGTATACATGTTTACCTTACATAACCGGACTTTTGTCTATTATCAGTCCCAGTTGTGGACACCGACCAAGTAAAAAAGGTGTTAAGGGGAGGTATGTTTGCCCATTTTTGTGAGGGCAATCACGTTTGCAAAGATAGTTTTTAAACTTTTTTAAAACTGGCATCGCTACCTTTTGCCAATCGTCAGCCGGCAGTGGATCCTGGGTGACCTGGCCTTGGAGAGGCCACTGGTGATCATTCTTGATCCACATTCAAATGCAATCACACCAAAACGCAAGTTATATCAAGCAAGAGAACAAAAAAAACCAAAAATAAACAATACTATGTGTTTCTCGTTAACAGTGGCATGAGTGCCTGATACTATTTTATCTTTGAAGTGGCACTTGCAACTTTATTTCTTCACCCAAACATATGGCAGGGAGGTGACGATAAACAATACTTATTTTTCGTGGCCTTGTATTCTTCCAATACACCATTTTATTGAGAATTAATGTCTGCTTCACATGACCCACAAGGCAAGCGAAATACACATTAGCACATTAACACATACCTTTTCAGCCTTTATTGTACAGTTTGGGGTCAAAGTTAAGCTTGGAACAATTCCTTTAGTTTTATCGGTGGTGCTGGGACTTTTAAAACGCTAAAATGGGCTTAATTGCTAGATTGTATCTCTTGATCTCTATGCTGTCGGCCTTTGATGCTTCCGATATTAAATGATTAAATAACAAGATGAAGGTTTTGAAAATCTCATTGGCAAGATAAAGGCCAATAAAAGCAAGAACTTCTTTTGATATTGGATATTAGATATTTGACTTTTTTTCAAATGCCGCCTTCAAGCATTTAGCAATACCTTTTTGGGCATAGTGAAAAAGGAGTAATATATTTTACCTCGCATTTTTATGCCACGTTTTCATGCTCAGACACGTCTTGCAAGTATGTCTAGGCCGTCATCATCCATGGTTGCGAAGAGCGTGTTACAACTCTTAGAATATGCCATATTTGATATATTTAGCCATGTAATATGTTGACTGGACCAGGGGAAAAGGGCCATATTTCCAACCCGTATATTCTACCTCGCGTTTTGATGCCCACAGGCTACGCTCTAGACGTGTCTAGTAAATATGTCTAACCGTCATTAATACCTTAAAAGCGGCAAAGATAGTGCCACACTGCTTGGAAGTCATTGGATATGCTGAAATATGTGTTTCTGACAGTTAGAGGTTTATAGTTATAGTTAATATAGTTAAAATGTGTCACGGTAAAGGGGATATATCCGTATCTGACAGGATATATATCCATCTACATAACTCCCAACCATGTCCCGAAAGGGTATACTGGTACTACTAATGGTAGGTCTATTTACTTGTAGGTACCTTTTGAAAAAATAACGTCAGATATCAAAATAACTTCATGCTCATCAACTAATTTACATTCTGACCTTGAAATGTACCATACGCAAATATGCTTGGTACAGCTGGGAATGATGGACAAGGTTTGTTTATATGATTATAATATTTAAACATTATGATGTACCGGTCCTATTGTATATTGATTTCGTTTATATCCCTCAAAGTAAGATAATTTGGCAAACTGTCAAGATGATTGGATATTTTAAAATGTTTTTTCATAGGGTTTGTTATTGTTTTGATCGGATAAGAGAAATATATTGTTTACAATATCGCTGTTTGAACCCAGAATGCCCATATTAATATTCAGCGGAGTGTTAACGGTATTAGTTCAGGTGAGTTGAGCAAATTTAAAACATTGTGAATAAAACATTGCTTTTACTGTGCAATCCCAATATAATTAATCATTCTGTGAGCACTGGTACACTGACGTCATCAAGTTGCAGCTGGTCGCACCCTTTTATGGTTATGAGAAAAAGATTTAGGAAGGCCCGCGAGAAGGCCGTTGCCATAATCTAAGGTGGATGTAACGAAGGCATGGGTTAATGTGACAGCTGTTTTTTCATCTAGACACTGTCTTATAGCTGCCAGGTTCCTAATGTGATAATAACCCTTCTTACACATATTAGTTATATGAGCCTTCATGTCCAGGTTGGAGTCTAAAGTGACTCCAAGGTCAATTACTGAGTCACTGTGTTGCCCACTCTGATAGTGCCAGGGATACTGCTATGGGTAGCAGCATTATGCCTGTAAGTACATATAAGCATTTCAGTCTTCCCATCACATCAGCGAGAATTCGAATTAGTGACATATAACGCATGTAACGGGTTTATAGCAGTGGGAGGAGCGGACGTCCAGAAAGCCCCCTGCAGAGCACTTTCAGTGACATTTAATATTGGCCGTGTTCGACCACATAGAATGCCATTTCAACCACATAGAATGCCATTTTTTCAAAAATTATCAAAATTTTATAACCCAATTGACTCTACATTCAATATATTTTTTAATCATTTCTATTCATGACTAATTTTCTCATATTTTTCAGGGAATGTTTCTTCTTTTTTAGGTATTATTATGATAAGAGCAACTTATTGCTGATTATTTTCTGAAATTATATTAATATTTAATTTATCTAATATCTCAAAAATAAATGTGAGGTCAAATTAAAGTCCGTCAATTTGTCACTTTTGTAACCCTACCGATTTAAGCTATTTTTAATCATTTTAGCTTCATAATAAATCTTGAAATTGACGGACTTTTTTTTCAATTTCTTTTTAGTATTAATGTGTTTTTCTGTGCAGTATTCTATATATTTTCATAAACTAACCCCCAATAAGCTAGCATTTTTATATTATATGTTTTCCCTCATAGATTGACCGCAAAATGATAAATTGCTCTCAAATTGTTAATTATGAACAGATTTTTATTAATAAGGACTCTACGAGCTCGTATTTAAAAGATGTAGATGATAGGATAATAAAACATGTAGATAATTTCATGGAAATAGGCTTTCTATTTTCAAGGTCATTGAAAGGTCACTTCAAGGTCACTGGCAATATTTGATCAAAATAGCCAAAGAAGAACATTCGATCATTTGTAGATGTATTCTGAGTAGTAAAAAAGTTATATCCCTATGTCTGCCATTTCTAGTGATGCATTTATTTTCATCTTGTTAGAGATCAGGAAATTATTAACCTCACAGACACATTGTTCTATTAGGTATTGGAGCATGATCCAAATAAGTCTAAACCAATATCTGGAACAAGACAGTAAAAAATAATTAGTCATAGCTCAAAGTTTTCTCTCAACCAGCAAGGTGAAGGTCATTCCTTGACGAGAAGCATATCTGGATGGAAATTTCGTTATTAATGCTGGTTTTACTTTAAGCACAGAATTGTCCTTTTATTTGTATAATTACTGTGATAGTCGTAATATTCCAAGAGAATTGATGACAATGAGATAATATATATATATATATATATATATATATATATATATATATGTAATGATTAAATACAAGTCAGATGATCATGCTACTTTAGGTAGGGAATAATATGACAAGCGCTAAAAATGATTCTTCGTTCGAAGGATTGTATCGATATAGAATATTTGTATTACAAATATATAATTGTGAAAATTACACATCAAAGCCGCACTCAGTCATGAGAGCTAGTTTAATTTAAGGTCAAACTGCCATTTTGGGTAAATATGGGTGCTTTTCCTAACAGGCTGATGATAATAATTATCTGGGTCATTTATATTAAGTCAATATTGTATTCACTGTTATTGTGGAAATACTAATTGTAAATAAATAAAACTATGGTACATCCTTATTGAACTTAAACGGACGCTTTCTTTAAAGTAGTTTGAAAAGTGTGGTTTAATATTCAAATGTAACGTTTTGGTGATTTCATGCACACCTCAGGAACAAATTAACTACAGTGTTATCAAGGGGTAGTTTTGTTGGATCAGGCCATTCTATTAAATTGATATATGTGTAAACGTCAAGGGCCTGAAAGGGATATTCAATCACGGATATTGAAATTCCAGCCTTAATTAATTGCAAACATGTTTTGTCTGACAAGATGTAAAATATATATATAGCTTATGCCGTTATCGTGTTGAAATACGCTTAGTAAATCTATGTTAAAAACCTTGAACTATATGGCTCTAGGCAAATTTTTCAGACCCCATTCAGGCCCTTAATATTTTTTTTCAGTGCTGGCACACAGCGCCAGGGTTCAACTTGACACATATATACATTGTGCTCAATCGAAGCGCATACGGTACACCAAGTAGGGTACGCATGAATTACAAACCCTTCTGCACAAGACCAATGGGACACTTGTATTACATGAAGATGAGAAAGCTTTGCCTGGTTATATGTGTTTGCCTGGTGATGCTGGGAAGTGCTCTGAGTGCCGATGATGATTTACTACGTCTGCTAAGGACTCTGGAGAATGAGGTGTCGGCAACATCCGCTGAATCTTCCAAGGCTCCTGCCCAAACCGTCCTCCAGACTCAGAAACTTCAAGGCAGTCCTCTCAAGATTGCGGCATTCAACATCCAGGTGTTCGGAGTGTCAAAGTACAATGATCAAGAAGTGAAGGAACATCTTTTGCCGGTAAGGTATTTGAGAGTTGCTGGAAATAATTATATGGTTATTCTGTTCATCTCATTCAAGTCCACCAATCAAAACCTGTCTAAATACTCATTTATTTCTTTCATTTTACTTGTTAAATCTTCTAATTAGTCCGAATATCTATTCATTCATCTAATCTACCCATCAACCTATTCAGTCATCTGTACATTTGCTTAATCAGGCGCATCTAATCAATACATTTACCAATTTAGTAATTTTATCAATCTATCAGTTCAATCAATTTACTTTGTGTCAGTCAAGTCCACATTCAACCAAAGTGTGTTTCCATATAATCTCTTTCATTTCATTCACAGGTTCAGGTGAGCCCCACTTAACTCAGACCTATCATTGCGAGAGTGTTCAGTGTACCCTTTCTTGTAAATTTATTCATGGAACATTGATACCCATTAACCATGACACGCGTCTATCAAATCCCAGAACACATATAAAGTTTCAAATTCACAAACATATATGCATCATCATCATGACTTGTGTAGACCAGCTCACTATGCAGTCAGATCCTCCACACCTATTAATGTTTATGTCAGATATAAACAAACAAATATATCAAAAGTTAGTCACCGTCAGTCAGTCAAGGTATGCATACATAAAGAAATGTATACATAAAGAAATTAAGAAAACAAGAGGTGATCAAAATGTTAGCTCTTTATTTGAGGATTAATTTTTACTTATCACAATTGTACGTTTTAAAGAATCTTTTAAATTTAAAATTTTGAAGATCATCAAATTTTAGAGATTTTCTAGAACATAGAAATCTTTTTGATCCTTGCAGAGGTAAATTTTCTACCCTGCCTTACTGGGCAGTGTGGGAAACACCTGAGGTTTCAAAGTAGAATATAACTGAACTCTCCAACAAATGCTTCCCAGGTGCTGAAAGGGTACACCTAATAACCTCAATTTTTCAAAAAGTAGATTGTGTCAGCCTCGGGTGGTTTAGGCCTGGGTCAAGTCATAGTAACACCCACTGTTCCTACTGTAGCGGTCAATGTGAAGCCAATATTCATCCATGAAATTGGTGTAGATGTATTATTTGTTCAATGAAATGCTATTTACGTTATTCAAAACATGAATACAAACTACTGAAGTTTATATTCATGCATAGACTATAGACTACTGTTGATTGTATAAATGATAGCCAGGTATACCCGTCTTTTAGAAAAAATAACTATTAATAACATGTTTGTAGCCTTGATAAATCCTATAAAAAGCATTTTATCGTGGATAGTAAATGTCTAAAAAAAATTAAGAGCTTCTCATAGCACATGGCCATTGTCTTCGTGGATCTGTCCAAATGTATACATTGTTTACCATAGTCAAAGGGAAACATGTATTTGATAAACGCAAATCATCACACACACACACACACACACACACACACATATATATATATATATATATATATATATATATATATATATATATATATATATATATATATATATATATATATATATATATATATATATATATATATATATATATATATATATATATATATATATATATATATATATATATATATATATATATTTAGAAGCTGGTACAGATATGAGGTACTGGAAGTATCTTTGTCAGACCTTATTATGGGATACCATCTCATACCTTAATGTGTGTAACAGGAGAGTGCCATCTGGTGTTAATAATGAATTTATTTTACATACCCCACAAATCTAACGTTCATATCAATGGCGCTAATGCTATTATCCACCACCAGGGCACTTATTACTAACTGTGACACTAGATGGCAGTGATTTATATAGTTATGGCCTGGTTGTATAAATATGCTTCTCAGACATGTTTGTTCAAAAAGGCCTTGTACAGGTTACTTATGTAACTGTGACTAAGCAGCTGCACTATGAAGAGTGGGGTATTTTATATGCCTCACAGTACGCCAATGCCCCACAAGACAGGTCTGAGATTGGTAAAAACCCCATATCTGATACAATCTCTTTCTATATATATATATATATATATATATATATATATATATATATATATATATATATATATATATATATATATATATATATATATATATATATATATATATATATATATATATATATATATATATATATATGTATATATATATGTATATATATATATGAATGGATAAACATAGATTAGAATAGGACAGCAATGCCTCCCAATAAAACACATTTTTGATGGTTGTGTAGCCCATGAAACATTCAGGAACTTGTTTTTTTCTTCTTATGTAGATTTTGGCTCGGTATGATATTGTGCTCGTACAAGAAATACGAGAAAGTGACAGCGAAAAAGCCTCTATCAACAAACTCCTCGATGATCTGAATAGGTAAGACACGACCAGCACTCTTGGCATGAGGAATTGTGCCAAATACAAAATAATTGAATTAGATTAAAGGTATTATTTGTAGGATAAACATTATATCACTCTTATACAAGTAACACCGGTTATAATGTGGTCAATGTTTTCTTTTTTGCTTTTTGTTTTCCATTTCTTTTTCTTTTTATGGCTAATAACATTAATTAATCATGATGCCTGCATGAATGAATTATATTGCCTGTCTCATGGTCACATTTCTGTTTTTCACTTATACGTCTGTCATTTATTTAGCTATATACCTCTGTTATCTCTGTATTTCAACTATATGTCTGTCCCATTTGTGCGGCTAAATATTTCTGTTCTCTGTGTTTCAACTATATGTCTGTCTCATTTGTGCAGCTATATATCTCTTGGTTATCTCTGTAATTCATCTATATGTCTGTCTCATATCTATTTATCTCTCAGTTATCTCTGTATTTCACCTGTATGTCTGTATCATTTGTCCGGCTGTATATGAGATGTAGTCAGCAATCTATCAGCCTCATTTTTGCAACTGTTACTCACAAATTTAGTTTGCTGTCATTCACTCGCTGTCACTCACTCTTGCTAAGGTTGACTAAGTTCCTCATGTCTGTCTTCCACTTTGGCAACTTGTTGTCCATCAATGATAGTTGGTCTTTGTTATTATAGTAATATATATATATATATATATATATATATATATATATATATATATATATATTATATATATATATATATATATATATATATATATATATATATATATATATATATATATATATATATATATATATATATATATATATATATATATATATATATATATATATATATATATCAATTCCCTTATACGCCCCTGATGTTGTGCACTTAAGTTTGACTCGAATCCCAAACAATTGTGAATGAACGTCGAAACATCATTCTATGGAAATAGATTGTCATAAAGTACGATAACCCCTAGTTCTAAAAGTTCACATCGTTGGTCAGCTCATCAGTTCCCATTTCATCGTAACATAACTGAACACTTTTCAGTCCTTTTAAACTATTTTTTAAAATCGCACCCACTGTCAGTTTTGTGCGTTTCTTGATCAAAGGCACATAAGTGTCACGGGCTGAGACAGTAGGCCAGTGCCTATTGTTCTCAGCAAATATGTATTAAGTAAACTGTCAGACTGCCTCACCATTTGTCTACAACACTGGAGACACACTTTGTGTGGCTCTTACCAATGCTTATCAAGCATATATGAATATTAATTACGAGCTCAGACTGCTTGGAGGAAATTGCTCACTATGACAGCCCCTTTTCTTGAGGGAGGAGGCTGTAACTTCTTCAACATCCCAGCTAACCATTTTCTTTTTTCTACGTTGTGAGCATGATGTGTTTTGGTGCTGAGCACATTGTAACCTGACGTTGTATGGTCGAAGATCTATGAACACCAGATAACGCTGTGAGCCCGGGGTTATGAGCACGTTGTGGTACAACGTTGTGAGCACATACTCAGCACGTTGTGGTACACCGTTGTGAGCACATGCTCAGCACGTTGTGGGCACGTTGTGGGTATGTTGTAGGTATGTTATGAGCACGTTGTAAACTGACATTACAAGGAATCAGATCTGTGAACGCCAGATGATGTTTTGAACATGTGATAAAACATTGTAAGCATGTACTCAACATGTTGCAAGCACACGTCTTGTCCATTAAATTCACTGAATTATCTAACAATTATGTTTTCACGGGTCGCCATTTACTGCAGCTGCCTATTGGCCAATTTGATCACCACAAGTTTTCTTCTTCGTGCTCACTTGTTACAAAAACGTTGTACTACAACGTGCTAACAACTTTGTTATCAGGTCTGACCACAACGTTATCCTCCAACGTGCTCACCACGTAAAGAATTTTTGCCAGAAATATACTTAGGATTTCTTTATATATTTGATATGATTTATTCAAATTTTCTTACCTACGTCTTTTGATTGGGAACAGCTTATAGCTGGTAAATAAATCTAAATCACGTAATATTACAAAAATAGGGCCCAACTTGAAAGTCAATTGATTATTTGAATGTCGCTTCATTTGTAAGACATAAACAACATGCAGTTATCAATGACACACATACCATATACAATGCAATTGTATTCTGATACCACAAATCATCAGGCTATATTCATATCACTTACTTTGCCATGTTTCATGATGGTTACCCACCAGATGTTTCATACCAATGCTATACTAGCAGGAAACAAATTATGTGTCCCCACCACAAGTTTAAAATGTCCAATGGGTCAAATCACAATTCAAATTGATAATTATATATAATTGATATAGGTCACCAACAATGATGGAATATAATCTCCATACATCAATGTAATTCTATCTTATTTCTGTATAATTTCATCAACCATATTGATTTGTTTTAATCATTTATTCTTTTGAAACTTTTTTCAGATATGTTGCTTATAAGGGTATTGAAGCTGAATATGATATGGTGATCAGTGGTAGATTGGGTGACTCCAACAGCAAAGAGCAGTATGCCTACATCTACAAGTAAGAAACAGACAGCTGAAACAAACTCTATGATAGATGATGATGATGATGATGATGATGATGATGATGACGACAACAACAATAACAATAGCAACAATAACAACAGCAATAATAATAATAATATTAATAATAGTAATAATAATAATAATAATAATAATGATGATAATAATAATAACAACAATAATAATAATGATAATAATAATAACAATAACAATAATAACAATAATAACAATAATGATAATAATAATAATAATAATAATAATAATAATAATAATAATAATAACAATAATAACAATAACAATAACAATGATAATAATGATAATAATAATAATGATAATAATAATAATTATAACAATAATAATAATAATAATAATAATAATGATAATGATAATGATAATGATAATAATAATAATTATAATAATAATAATAATAATAATAATAATAATAATAATAATAATAATAATAATAATAATAATAATAATAATAATAATAATAATAATAATAATAATAATAATAATAATAATAATAATAATAATAATAAAAATAATAATAATAACAACTTTCTGTCCATGCAAATAGAATGTTCTCAAAAAAGTACGGGAAAATTGCTCAGCTTTTTTTTATCTTTTTACCTGATAAAAAAGTGGTGTAGTAATATATCACTGGTCCCAGATGTATTTTATAAAGGACCATAATAACTTTCTGTGATCGTTGTGAAACTGATTTTCTATTTTTTCAAGAAACATTAAGAGATATATGTAAAGTACACACTTGAACATTCGAAAAATATTTAAAATCTGTATCACTAGGATCACAGAGAATTTTCCTCACACTAAAATGACATCAGCACAGCATAAAACAAGCCTTTTCTGGTTGTGTAATTTGCTTGTCTTTTTCATTTACACTGTAAATGTACCAAATCACATAAAGTACAGTGTTTTGGTTATTTTTTACTCTGCCACTAGGGGACAGGTGATAAAGGTTAAATGTCATCTAAGTCATGTATTTCATTTATTTTTAGCACAAAAATAGGCTGTAAAGTAGAGTCGACATGGCAACATCCGGATGAGATATATTTCGAGAGAGATCCATTTTGTGTTGTGTTTGAATGCCCTAATTCAGGTAGCGCGAAACTCATAATCAACTAGTCAATTTTGCAACAGAAATCAAATCATCAAAACATAATGATAATAAATTGTATTTAACAATTTCCATTGTTGTCCTTTATAGCTGTTGGACGTTTTGGTTTGATGGGGATCCACACGCAACCATCGGCAGCCCCGGAGGAAATTAACAAACTGGCAGATGCGTATGATAGATTCAGTCAAGCCAAAAATATTGAGGTAAATTCTATCAGATGTTTGATTATTCCTGCTCAGATTTGGGTGATCTATTAGATGAGGATCATCAGCAAGCGGTTTTGTATTTTGGCATCCATAACTCATTACAGGATGTGATAATCTTGGGTGATTTCAATGTTGGTTGTTCTCATATTCCATAAATCATTACAGGATGTGATAATCATGGGTGATGTCAATGCCGGTTGTTCTCATATTCCATAACTCATTACAGGATGTTATAATCATGTGTGATGTCAATGCTGTTTGTTCTCATATTCCATAAATCATTACAGGATGTTATAATCATGGGTGATTTTAATGCTGGTTGTACCTATGTGACTAAATCTGAGTGGGAGGATATCGCCCTCAGGACCCAGGATCGCTTCCAGTGGCTCCTGGGGGATGATATAGACACCACGGTCAAGGCATCCTCTTGTCCCTATGACAGGTAAGCTTCAATCATGGGACAATATCAAAAGCGTATGGTGAGGCGGTAATCTTAAAAGGACATAAAGAATAAAATTCGCACTTATTGCAATTATTTCCGCTCATCACATCAGTAAATATTCAGATAAGAAAAAACCATGGAGAAATATCGAACATCATGAAATTGCATAAAATACGTTTGGCTACTACTTACAGAAACCATTAGCTGAATGTTTAAAAAACGATTTTATTTTGACTTTAGGTTCGTGGTTGCAGGCAAGCGGCTACAGATGTCTGTCATTCCTAATTCGGTTAAAGTATATAACTTTGAGAAGGAAATGGGCATTAGTTATGAGCTGGTAATTATCGTAAATACTTCACTCATTATTAAGAAGTATCGGTATATGTATTTTGCATATACCATACATTTATGTTATGCACAAGATCAACAATTAAATCCCATCTTGACACATAAAAACATATGACAATAATGTAGCAATATGACGTATTTCATTACAGGCGAAAGATATGAGCGACCATTACCCAATTGAACTGGAGATCTATGCTAAAGGTTTGTCTTATTTTTAAAAAAATGCAAGATATGTTCAAATACAGTCAAATATTACTGAAACATGGACAGTGTGTTGTCCTTTTCCATTACCAGTTATAATGTGTGCGTACATGCTTTACTGAGGTTTGTAACTGAGTGAACATCGATTAAGTTTGTGTCATTTAACTCTTCAAAAAGAACAAGGCATTGAGTCCTGGTTGCAGGCTTTTTTCTCACTTGATATACCCAAAATGTGCAAACAATTATAAAGAGAACAACTTAAAGTTAATCTAGACACTCCAAAATTGGAGTGTTTAGTAAAAATATTTATGTATAAATAATATTTTTTTTTTTTAGTTTCCGATGAGGTAACAAAGAATGTTGGTGTGGAGAATTCCTTTTCTGTCGAGGGCGAGCTTCCCGAGCTTGATATGGATGCTGTTAAAAAGAGTCTGGACAAAAAGGTCAACTTCCGGTCTTTCAAAGAACCATACCAGAGGAAGCCCTCCCTCATTGTGGTAGAACTCAGCAGCACAAATGATGTGATCTCTGAAATCACTACATTCACTGAGTTAACTGGCGCACCGGTATCAGATTATGCGTTGGTTATGGTGGAATCCTATCTCACTGACGCAGGCGCACTTAAGACCGTCCCCCGTGTTCCAGGTTTTGTGGACCCCTTGTCCCAAAAAATGAATGTGAGGTTAGTATGGGAGACTACCAAAGATGCGGAAGGAAACAAACACTACTTTAGTAGAATTACAGTGTATAAAAATGGAGTGTGATTATAAATAAAACGCGTGCGCTTGAGGATTTGTATTATATTATCAATACGTTTCCAAAGTATTTTGATGTTATTTATTTATATGACACTAAGCTATTATAACAAGGATATAGTTTCATAAAGATTTAAAATACTGTCTCATATTTTTATCACTCCCAATCATCAGGTATTCGAATCCAGACTTTTTGAGAATTTGCAATGAACTTTATCATTGCTTGACTGTTACCATCCCTTATGTACCTTTTTGTGCTGTGAGTATCTCAGTCTATATCAATGCTGGCATGAAACCTTCCATTTGCTGGAATTTTAAGCAAACCTTTGAGATAAGGCCATAGACCAACATATAACAGTCGATCATTTACAGAATTGATTATTGTTTGCCCTAACAAAGCAAGTGGATAGGCCACCTTTTCATATCAAATCAAATCATATGACTTTCTTCATTCCTTTTGCATATACCTTGGAGAACAGCTTTATAAAAACGCGAGTGAATACACTCTTTAAACATTCTGTAATACAAATAATACAAAGCTACACTTCGTTCACAAATAGGTAAATGATATATAAGAATTGCCACAAAATGAACTGATATATAACTCACTTCTAAGATGATGTCCCGCACCAACCACTATGTCTACAAACCCATTCCGGTGTACATTGTACATAACACAACAGACACCTGGTGGATCACAGATGTTGACACTCAGGCAGTGAGAACTAAGATGACTGGCCTAGCAAGCAGAGTACAATTGGGATAATTATATTATTTTATATGGTTCATATACTACCTGGGACAAGAGACCAAGATAATTGATATAACAGCCCCGAATTGAGTGTATTACCCTTATATATCTGATCACATTCACTAATTGGTCTCAAAGCTATCCCTAATCCATAATTAACACCTTGCTTTGTTTGAATAATATAATTTAATCTTTAAATGTCTTAGTAGTATCCACAAAATATTATTAGCGTCATAAATTGTTAGGACTTTAGGAATTTCTCCATGTATTACAAACTATTTTTTTATAGATGCATTCCTTTTTTTAATAAATGATATCGTTTACCTTGGATAAGGGGCTTGCGCTATTTCCATTATAAGTTCTAAGAAACTACTAGTTTCTAACATTTTGATTATTTTTACAATTTAACTATCGACATGCACTCCTACTCAACCACACGGATTAATAATCATATATATTTAACAAGCTACATCGGGCGGATATAAATTGTCAGACAGAAAGAATTATAACGCTAAATCCTTTCAAATTTCACTGCATGATAGCCTTGTTTCAAATTCAATGTCCATCTACTCATTTGAAGAAAGTTGTACTTTGCCAATTATTGGTGGATTATGGGTTGAACTTGGATTATGGTGATATCCTGAGTTGAACATTTTAAGGAAGCAGTACGATGTGAGATGCTGAAGCCTTTGATGAAGACTCCGTCCAGCAAGGCGACCTTTTGATGAAGACTCCATCCAGCAAGGCGAGCCTTTGATGAAGACTCCGTCCAGCAAGGCGACCCTTTGATGAAGACTCCATCCAGCAAGGCGAGCCTTTGATGAAGACTCAATCCAGCAAGGCGAGCCTTTGATGAAGACTCCATCCAGCAAGACGAGCCTTTGATGAAGACTCCATCCAGCAAGGTAAGCCTTTGATGAAGACTGCATCCAGCAAGGCGACCCTTTGATGAAGACTCCATCCAGCAAGACGAGCCTTTGATGAAGACTCCATCCAGAAAGGCGAGCCTTTGATGAAGACTCCGTCCAGCAAGGCGAGCCTTTGATGAAGACTCCGTCCAGCAAGGTGAGCCTTTGATGAAGACTCCTTCCAGCAAGGCGAGCCTTTGATGGGATAACTTTTCATGTTGAGCTGCTCTTTACCATTGCAATAAAGAGAGCAACTCCATGACAGTGCTTGACTTGAGACTGTCGAAGGATGCTCCCTTGACCGCTAGGTGAATCTACGATGACACAATCTCTATTCTGTGGCTTTGTCTTATCAAAGCTGTCAGACACATAATGTGTTGTTGTGAAGATCTTTCTTTACATACTACATGTAACTTCTCTTTGACATTCGATATGATTTTATCGTAAATTTCAATATAGAAATAAGCAGTTACCTTTACCTTTGGGTTTAGACTTTGTAACGTTAGAGTTGACAATGTATTGAGTTATTAAACTTATTACATAAACAGATATCATTGAGTGGTTAAAGTTTTATATTCCTTATGGTACAAAGTTACAAAGGTAAACCGTTACCTGAGAATGGCTGTTCCTTCCCTCTGAGATAGTGTGGAGGATGGTCTGATATGTGGTATGTATTGTGTCAGTCCCAGATAGATCCTACATCTGACTAGATATATCTTATTTCTCACCTTATATTGGCCCTCAAGCCTCAAATGTTACAAGATGCCACACACACATTTTTGCACACACTATCATTTCTATTATTCTAAAATACATAGACAATTAGAGAAAACCTTTTATAATAAGGGGGTGTGGTTTGTGCATCAAGAGACCTTTGCTCTCAATAGAGAATCATTTTAAGTCAAATAATTCATTACATCATAGAAGAAGCTCATTTATGACATAAGATAAATATGAAGAGTTATGGCATAGTTTTATTATTTGTTCCTCTATAGTTCAATATAGGTATGCACCCAGGAGTAGCTTGCATGTCAATATTGTATGTGTTCTATACAAATTCAACGTCACCGCCAATTACTGATACTCCAAAGTGACTGGGAGGTTTGTTGTATCCTTATCCCTAAAATATTGCAATATATTTATTTGACCCTTTTTAATACATGTAGCTTGGGGGTAATGCTTGCATTATTCAAACTAATACGTCATTTTTGGTTCTGTTAATATTTCACATAATGTATTTTAACCAGCTCGCTGTCTATCGGCGGATGTATTTCCATTGTGTGAATATTTTAGCATATAGCGTGCCTTTATTATGTCTCTGGAGCTGAATGTATTTACCTGTGCACAGGTAGGATCATTAGCATGAGTTTGATGTACACCTGTTAGCAAACAGTAAAGATATCTTTACCAAGGCTTGACACGTTCTTCATATTTGGGCTGAGAATAATTGTTACCTGAAAAATAAACTTGCCCACGTCTGCAGGACACTAACTAGGCCCAACTTGAATTCATTCATGACTGTCTCTATAAGGGAACTACCAAGTACCAGTTTGAATCCATTCATGACTGTGACTATAAGGGAACCACCAAAGACCAGCTTGAATCCATTCATGACCGTGTCTTTATATCAGGACCAATTTGGACCATCTTGTACCCATTCATGTCTGTGTTTTAATTACTTTACATTTCAACACATAGAGTATAGTCATATCTGACGAAGTGTGCATCTCATTTCAAGTAGCTTGACTCATTTCTATCTCATGAAATCTGTAATGCATTTACTTATCTTTGTAATTATCAAATATGAAGAGACATATTGCATTATTTTTATTAAAGAAATAGCCACCTTTTTTTAAAAAAATACACAGATGTCCATTTATGTAGATGATAACTAACCTGTAGAATGAAGGTAATTCAGTTGAGAACACCAGTCCTGAAATCAATGGCTTTGTAATAAGGGTGATACGTTAAAGCGTGGATACCTTCCCACATGGACAAATATTCGATGTTATGAGATTGGCCTGACTCAAAGTAACACTAACGCTACAGACCCGTACCCAGTCATCGCACCCAATCAACATTCAACACGAAAGATGATACTAATGTGTATTTCACAGACGTATAATGTTCATTTCTCAGGTTTCTCCTGAAATATCACATTCTGCTAAATCGGGCAATTAGTGAGGGTGATGGAGCGTGTCCCTGACCTGTACTTTGTAATCATCGCATGTCTTGGCAAATCTAAACCTTAATGGTATTCCACCTCTGTAATGGTACCTCACTTATAATATGGGTAGTCTCAGTATATCTTTTCACAGTTAATAGCAAGTTATTACACATAAGGCCATATAATAAGAGATTTCATGACGTGTTTTTTTTTCCGTAAGAGAATATTCCTGACTTTGGAGGGAAAACACTGAAGTGGGGAACAGTCGTTGGGGATCAAAAAGCTGCACAGGGGAAAGGCACCTTTAGTGTTACCAAGGAAACCATTTGTGATTACATTGGCTAAGTTGTTATAGTACCGAAACAAAAATGGCTGAGCGTTGGTCAAATATTCCATCAAATCTTTTGAAGGTTTAATATGTAACATTGAGTCACAAATTATTTTGCTGCTAGGACAACTCATTTATGTACTTGTGAATGCATTTGCGCCTCTGCCCGATTCAGCCTGTTTTCCATTACATTATTGGTATGACATTGAAGATAATTCACGGAGTCATAACCGCGTTTGAAAGCAGACACAAGCGAGGCTGATATATTTGCATTTAATCTTGACACATCATTTTGGGCGTTTAGTGATATTTTGAAATTCAGTTGTGGCTTTGATAATTCAGGTTAATTTTATGTATTTTGATAAAAGTGCCAATATTGCATTCAACACATTAGTTGATCACAATCTTCTCAGCTGTGAATCACTTAAGCATGTTTTGGAAGATATATCGAGTGTCCTAAATTGTGCTCCTATTTGCATACAAACCATTAACACTGGAGGTTTATTCATAGATTTGGTCAAGGATCATTAAAACAGCTCTCTACTCTAGTTCCTTATTCCTACCCACAAATGTGAATGTGTAAACTACAATGTAACTTTTTATATCTATTTGTGCTGCAAGATAAAACGTTTATTTATCAAGCCAATGTAAACATTGAGAGTATGATTCTATAGTAAACTTGGTCGGCCCTTCTCCATACCGGTGTGTCACCAGATGTCCCGATCATGTTTCTCACTACTCTTCTTACACATACACAAAATGTACTCGGTGTGTTCTGCGACTGGTTATTTGTACAAATATTTGACAGATATGTCTGAGAAAGGTAAGGCGCGGACCCTGAGGATTGGTCCCACCCATGTAACCTGCCGACCCTTCAAGGGCTTGGAATCCATGGTGCCATATTTGCTTATCTGTCAGATATTGTCCAATTATCTGTCTGCTTCGTTTACAATATGCTTTCAATCATTTTAAAAATTTGATTTAAACTAAATTAAGAGAGAAATTATCTGGTTTGTGTGCCTCTCTCATTAACAGACAGTATTGTTCCATTTTTAAATGAATTGATATGGTTCGCAATAATCATTATATTTACACATCTATTACAGTTATTAACATACCTGAACACTGTCTACGTGTGCCAATAGTCATCACAGAAAGGAAGGATATTCTTATTAACTCAGTGTTTATAACAGGTTTGGAAAACTTGTTTTGATAAGCAATCCGCCCACCTCTTGTCTCTCTACTTTGCAGTCAAATCAATGATTGTCTGATAATAATATACAATGGTCGATATCTCTGACAAGTGACAATTAATAAATCGATCAAAGTGGACCACAATACAATTATTATATAAATCCAAATCAAGTTTACTATAAACGATTAACGCTAACAACATATTATAATATTTAATGTTTCTTTAGTTTATATCGTTCTTCTGATTTTATAACACAGATCCTGTTAAAATCCTCAGGAGAAAAATAACTCAATAATTTACTATCAGATAAACTTACCATTTGATGTTCTGTCTATCTTCCTCTTAGTATGTGACTGTCTGTCTGATGAGATGTGGGAGGGGGTGAGGAGGTGGGGATGGGGGGTTCTCTACTAAATTACAATGTACATTTCCCATATCATACTGAAGCACTCCCATATATCCTGGCCAGTTTTCCCAATACTGATTTGCCTTGCCCTGCTAACAGTACTGAACCCTACCCTTAACAAAGCCTGGCACTTTTTGTACTGAATGCAAATATGCCTACTTGAAATGTGCATACATTGGCTCCCGTTCATCTAATATTGCCCTAACAATTGTGATCTGCCCCCAGGCTGAGTGGAGGTGGGGTGGGAACCATATGCAGCCATTAATACACTGATATTCTGGTAGATTGCAAGTCTAGATATCAGGATTCCTCCTTCCATAATGATATGATTTCCAAAAGTATATTTGGTAGTCTAATGTGTGTATGTGAAATCAATACAACAGAATTTAAGTGATATAAATCGTTCCTTAGTTCTATTCACAAGAGACAACATTAGATATGTGTACGTAATTTGTAAAGGAGGCCCCTACTTTGTGTATGGGGTGTCAATTGATATCAGCAGGAAGTGATGTTAGGGGGAGGGGTGTGTGATCCACAGAGGTAGGCTCTTCTATGTCGACATTACAAAGTAGTCATATTACAGTCACTCCCCATTATAGTCTTATTGCCCAGATTCTTTTTATCAATATTCAGTAATTATTCACATAAATTGGCATCATATATTCAACTCTTATTGCAAAATATGCTTAACGTGGACTTGTAGGATTCATTTTCCCTTACTGATATAAGTCTAAAAACTAAAAAAAGATACTAAAAATAATTTAATTGATATATATATATATATATATATATATATATATATATATATATATATATATATATATATATATATATATATATATATATATATATATATATATATATATATATATTTGCATAATTAGTATTATTTGAATTCTTGTTACCATTGATTGAGTAATTTTTATTTGTACCTTTTTTTCCGGGATCTTTACAGACAGCCTACCGGAACAATTTCCGTAAAATTGCTCATCAAAACAAAAAATAGAAATGTATTATTTACATAAATACGTTTATCCCATGTAAACATTTAATCATGGTACTGTGATGTGTGTTTTTCTGAGAGAAACTAAATAACTTTAAGAGGTCACACTCGAGCTACAAGCTGACTTGAGGGATTACAAATTAAGTAAGAGGTTTGCTGTACCATCTTCCTGGCTGTCAAGCAGTGTGATAGTCCAGTCAAAATATGAAATGACCCAGAACAGAAACCATTTTGGTGTTATTTGTCTCAGAATGTTACCCAGATGAACATTTAAAAAGACTACCAAAACCAACTTAGTGGAACATCACCTTATTTGCATAAATTCAAAAATGGCCGCCTCTCCTTGACGTTTCACCCTATATCATGCTTATATTCAGGTTTTTTTGTATGATTAAAGGTTCCTTGCACACTGAAATAATGTCATGCCCTTGCTGTTGGTGTTAAGAAGTTATTTTAAGGCCATGATAAGGAAATAAATAGCTTATGTAGTGTTTCTTGAGCAAGTCAATTCCTCACAAATTCCAAATTTAATGTCAAACGAGGTGTGTGGCACCACCTTCCTTCACTACCTTTAGATGTCCATATAAATAACTTAAGCATTTAGGTAAAATAATGCTATGGCTGTGGACACAAATAACACAAAGTTCCTATTCACACATACATAATTTGAAATATCAGTTCAGATATTAGTTATTTTGTGTACTTAATTATCAAGGATCAAATCACAGATTGCATGTCAGATTCCATAAAAGTGCCAAATACAGATATGTTCATTTATTCATGAACAGATATAAAATCATTGGGAGCATGAATTAGGTGAACATCATCTGTGTGATCTTTATGAATGTGAATTTTCAATAGACCATTTAGCCTCTTCTGTGTCATGCTGACCCAAAAGTATGTTTTCACTTTGAAAACTGAATGATTGTTCACTGGTAGCATTTGTTGCTGGCATTATAAGAATTTCACTGTATAGAGATGCACCATTAGTAATCATAAAATTAATTATGGAATTTCATGTTGGTGTATTCTTTTCAAGAACTCTGTTGCTTTTTAATGTGTCTATTTGAGTTTTCAGTCTCTGTGCATCAATGTCTGAAGCATACAGATTTGTCATAATTGCAAACTTCTGGTCATATGTATAACCAGCAGCAGCCTTTAGCAACATATTCTATAAATTAATATACACTTTATAGCCTGGATGATCAAATCTATCGTCTTTAGCATTGATTATGAAATCTGCAGCTTCATAATAGATTTTACTGTAATGTTCCTGTGGGGTGCCGGGGTGATATGTAGGCCCTAATCCAGAGAGCTGGGGACCAGTTACCCCTAATACATTACATTTGTTATTCACTTTGTTCTAAAATTGATCAAATGCTGTGTCTGTCTGTTTTGTTTTGAGTGTTATAATTGTTGGGCTAGCCATTCTCTGGCTTTCTGCTGCTGACACTGGTGGACTTTGACAGATTTACTAAGATTATAACTGTGTTTCAGAATGTTTTCTGCCAATAAGACACCAAAATCATGTACACATCTAATACTCCTCTAATTGTAACATAATCTAAAGCCTCTTCCGAGACTTCATTTAAAACTAGTTATTTTGTGTACTTAATTATCAAGGATCAAATCACAGATTGCATGTCAGATTCCATAAAAGTGCCAAATACAGATATGTTCATTTATTCATGAACAGATATAAAATCATTGGGAGCATGAATTAGGTGAACATCATCTGTGTGATCTTTATGAATGTGAATTTTCAATAGACCATTTAGCCTCTTCTGTGTCATGCTGACCCAAAAGTATGTTTTCACTTTGAAAACTGAATGATTGTTCACTGGTAGCATTTGTTGCTGGCATTATAAGAATTTCACTGTATAGAGATGCACCATTAGTAATCATAAAATTAATTATGGAATTTCATGTTGGTGTATTCTTTTCAAGAACTCTGTTGCTTTTTAATGTGTCTATTTGAGTTTTCAGTCTCTGTGCATCAATGTCTGAAGCATACAGATTTGTCATAATTGCAAACTTCTGGTCATATGTATAACCAGCAGCAGCCTTTAGCAACATATTCTATAAATTAATATACACTTTATAGCCTGGATGATCAAATCTATCGTCTTTAGCATTGATTATGAAATCTGCAGCTTCATAATAGATTTTACTGTAATGTTCCTGTGGGGTGCCGGGGTGATATGTAGGCCCTAATCCAGAGAGCTGGGGACCAGTTACCCCTAATACATTACATTTGTTATTCACTTTGTTCTAAAATTGATCAAATGCTGTGTCTGTCTGTTTTGTTTTGAGTGTTATAATTGTTGGGCTAGCCATTCTCTGGCTTTCTGCTGCTGACACTGGTGGACTTTGACAGATTTACTAAGATTATAACTGTGTTTCAGAATGTTTTCTGCCAATAAGACACCAAAATCATGTACACATCTAATACTCCTCTAATTGTAACATAATCTAAAGCCTCTTCCGAGACTTCATTTAAAACTTTAAAATACACAATGACATTGTTCATAGTATCTGTCTTTACTGTCCATCTGGTTGGACAAAGGACCCTTATGCCAGGAGAACCAGTAGTTATTGTTTCTTTTATCTTAGTAGTCACCAAGCAGACCAATGATGAGTTTCAACAGGTTCTCTGGCAAAGATAGAGTTTGTCTTCAGACTACTACCTGACACTTTCGAGTCAAGAGATTTTGGGTCATCAGTTTCAAATTATTTTGAGCGATGCACTAAACCCTCTTACCATCAGCTTTGAACTTTCTATGTGGTAACCTAAGTTTGAGAAAAGGTGGGGGCCCCCAGCCCCCCTATTCCTACTCCTATGTATGACATTAAGACATTGCCACATGAGTGTGAAATTTATCCAGCCTATCATCAGATGTCTTATCCTGATGCTGCATGTTCATTTCTGCCTGATTCAGTGGTCCTCTTGCTTCAGAATATCATTAAATGAGCTGATGCTGGTGAAATCAGATGGGTAATGACATTTGATTGCAAAGTTTGGGGTTTTGTTTGTTTGTTTGGGGTTTTACATCACTTTCAACATTATTTCAGTCATTTCGTGATGAGACCTACTTGTAGCAGATATAGTGCTGCCTCACTGAATTGTCATATCGCAGTTCCTTGATGTGACAACCCACCCAGCCACAGATTTACAAGGACAACGGGTTAACCCTTTAGGCACGGGCCTCAGCTCATATGGGAAATTGTATCATGAGTTCAATCTCGGCATGGCCGGGGTTCGAACCCACGACTTATGGATTACCACAGAGGAACTGGTGCTGATAAGCTGGCGCTCTAACCAACTGTGCCATGACCTGTGGCCTGCGGCATTGACTGAAGGGTGTAATGACCTTGTGTATAATGAATTGGTGTATTGACCAATTGAAAGGTTTTCTCTGTGTATACAGCTGTACTTAATTGTTTAATTGTACTTATAAACAACAAGATACAAAGGCAATAACATCCATTGGGATACAATATTACTTGTCCAGATAGTTTCTTGCAATCATGGAATGTATGGGAATATTAGGGTGGTGAGAGCAGTGGTAATAAAACCCACTATTACAATAGAATTTATTAAAACCCAGACAATGGTCATTTTCCCCCAAAGTAATTTAAACTTTCACCCTTGAAGGGCAATTTACACCACAGTCTTCAGACCGCTGTGGTGATAGTCCAATTAAACACTAAGATCAAAATGTCAAGCCATAAGTGCATTCAGAGGGGAATTCCTAGATCAGATATAATAACAGATGATTCATAAATCCCAAAGAAGGGATGCATCGGATAGTTACAGAAGATATATATATGAGAGCCAAATAGTTAAATCCACAGTTGTCTACAACCAAATGGGACTGTAAGCTCTCCGGGAAAATGACCTTGTTGAAACTTCCTCACACAACACTGTACATATTCTCCGTAGGTGAGTGCCCACTGTAAGTTCAATATCAATTACCCTGTAATGCTTTAGGCCGAGGTTTTTGAAACATTGAATTGTAGGGTACAAACACTGCACAACAAATTGAATTCCAAATGGGAGGCAATCAGCGATGCCTTCACACCACTTCTTCAGTGCTGGATTTAAGGCAATCGATTCAGTGACACAACACCGAAGAATAAGTAACTTGCAGAAGGCGGTCTCAATCCTTTCAAAGTTGTACACTAAACTAATTAACAATTACATGGATTTCAAACATAAAATGCTCGGCATCACAAAGCATCAGAATGCTGCCATTGTCAATAATTCCATAGAAATTGCTGATCGAATTTGGGGAATAAAACACTTTATTCTTATTTTAATGCTTGCTTATTTAAAATATAAGAGGTGTTAAATATGGAAACCGATAGGTGTCACGTTGGTATGACCCCTGGTCACGTTGGGTATGCATCGTAGTGTTCTCCAATCACCCATCGGCAAAGCCCAGATAGGTGATCTGGAGGGGTTTGTCGAACGTCCATGGTCTCTACCAACTCCAACCAAAGAAAAGTTTGGTGGAGTTGATTGAGCTCTAGTGAAGTAAAAACTCGCCAGCTGCAAAAACTTTGGTAAACCCGTTTAAACGTCAAAATTGAACCCGTTTCAACTGCCGTTAAAACGGGTTTGATTCAATTTTTGCAGCTGGCGATTATTATCAAGTATTTATATTTTCTTTATTTAATGTTATCCAAAAAATAATCAAGCTTTTTTGTGAGATTTTAGACATAATCATACATAAAATATGAATTATCACTTAAACAGTTGGGTATTTAAAAAATCACATCTGAACGAGATTATGACCAAAAAGCAAAAATCTCAGACCTCTCCAGATCACCTATCTGGGCTTTGCCGATGGGTGATTGGAGAACACTAGGTCCATCGCGGGGTATGGTGGTGGCTATGGCAACCGACTGGTCACGTGAGGACGCAAGGTTTGGCGGGCAATTCATACCTCAATCATTCTGTTGCTGACCACCACGATCACCCGCCACCCATTGCTATAGTGTCAAAATTAACTACCACACATTTTAACAAGATAGCAGGGCAGTTACCCCAGCCATTCAATTTGACCAAGAAGATCACAACAATATTTTATTGCAGACAATGTGAGAGCCATTGATTTAAGACTATTGATAAAATTGGCAAAATTAGACTGTTCACTTTACTTTAGTAAACACGACAAATTGGAAGATTTAAACCAATTTGATTCCTGATTCACCGAACACAATGTTGAACAATGCATCAATTTTGTATGCAGCACAATTTCCTTTGTCATTGTAATTTACATAATTGTTTAATCTCACAAATTGAATGTTAAATATTATGACAGCAATGTTTGCAAATATACCTCAGTTAGAGTGTAGCAAGGTCACAGTAAATAATACTGAGTGCTCCTGGATAAATCTGCAATACAACATCATACATTCTATGTACTCTCGTAATGTTGTCTGTATACTCAATAATGTTAAAATCTTAACGCTATCTGAAAAGGATTCATCTATTTAAAGTAATTATACCCACAGAGTCAACAAGGAGCATGTGTGACCTACTGGTTGAGTTTATCAATTGGACAGATAATTTAATGTTATACCTATGATATCTTAGAGCATTGCCCTCAGAATTGAAATTCCAAAGACAGTTGAAAATACAGGATGTTTCAATTACATTAGGATTCTATGCAATAGCCCAGATAAACTCGCTGATCAACCATTTCCGCATATTCCACCATAATGCACAACTGTATGTAGCAGACTTTTCGAGAATCAAAATTGATTATAATTGTTTCCACATGCGTTTGTCAATAATGAGATGTCATGATAACATGCTGGAAATTAAAATCAGATGGCCATAAGCAAACAGACAGATGTATTAATTGATAACATACTGATTAAAACATTGAAATCCAAACCATTCTGAACTTTTTCACATTTCATA
Source organism: Amphiduros pacificus (assembly GCA_949316495.1). Lineage (NCBI taxonomy): Eukaryota > Metazoa > Annelida > Polychaeta > Phyllodocida > Hesionidae > Amphiduros > Amphiduros pacificus. The sequence continues at coordinate 43,975,656 of OX439002.1, read as the reverse complement.
GATTTCCTTGTTTCTATTTGAAACCTGAAATTCCAGCTTTCATCAGATCTCTGGTTGCAGTGCATTACCAGGTAAAAGCTAAAAGGACGCTCGTGGCCTGACCATTATGACAGATAAATAGATTGAAGGAATTAAAAATTAAATGAATACATTCATAATTGAAGAACACAAATAAAACATTTAATTTAATAAATACTAATAAGGGCTTATATATCATAGCATTGGAAACATATTCCTCCCATTGCAAAACCTCATTTACAGTAAGTAACGTGCACACACATACTGCTAAGTCTGCTACCAATATCACTGCAAATTGTGACTGCCGTTAATTTTAGTGCTACTAATTTTACTGCTGCTAATCTGACTGCTGCTAATTTGACTGCTAATTTACAGGCATTGCTAATTTACTACTTCAATATTGCAAAACACACTATTACAAACATACTTATTACCTTATAACGCATGACGTAGACACAACATTGTGAGCACATAGAAATAAGGTTTAGTTGTCTTTCTATGCTTTTTCAACATCCTGAGCACGTAGAAGGAAACATTGTGGTTCGACCTGATAACAATATTGTCCTTCTACGAGCTGACGTTATTAGCATATTGTCTTACAATCATGTAGATTGAAAACCATGTGGTGGTTAATTGTGCCGCTAGGTGGCAGCAGTATGATAAGAAATGGGACCTTTAACAACTGTAAGGTAAATCAAGTAAACAGTGAATTTAATACAGACAAGACGTGATTTTCTGAATGAACAAAATAAAACAAACAATACATGTGGTGGTTTAGGTGTACTGTCATTATCAACTGCAATACACATATAATTTCAGACAATGTAAGCAAATCGGCATAACATATGCTAGAAGAGACTCCAGAGACAGACCCAATTGAGTAATTAGATATGGCTGAAGATAGAAGAATTGTTCACAGCCGAACATATATGTATCACAACGTTACATCAATGTGCTGAGAACATGCTCACAACATTATCTGGTATTTACAGATCTACTTCCTTACAATGTCCGGTTACAACATGCTTAGCACCAAAACACAAAACAATCACAACGTACTTACAACGGTGTATTAAAAAATGCTGCCAACATGCTCACAACGTTGTACCACAACATGCTAACAAAGTCCTGAGCATGTGCTCACAACGTTTTACCACAACATGCACAATTTTATCTGGTGTTCACAGATATACGCCCTCACAATATCAGGTTGCATAAAACCAAAACACAACAATGTATTCTGGAATCATGGCACAGGCAGGTAAACCAAATCCTGCATTGGATGAGGGAAAACCTCATTTTCATATCTCAATAGAAAGGAACTGACAAAAGCTGTTGACAAGCTTTCACAGGAAACTGATCATAGACAAAAATTCATTGACTCCAAGGCTTAATTTGATAAATGTAATGCTATTGAAATTAACGTAAGCTATACAAATATTAAAGTGATCAATGATATTGATATTAATTGCTACATAAAAAGTAAAGGAAGGAGAAGAGATAAAAGTAGAGCACTCAGCTGAGCCTGGTACTTCTGCCGGCAAGGTTAACGGTTTACCAGCTCAGTTGAAGATTTCAATGTTAACATAACAGGAGAATAACTCTCAAATTGTTAGACTAGCTGATAATAAAAAATACACATGCGGAACAAAATACCTTGGTTTTCTATCAAAAAGATGTGCTTTTTGAGGACACCACACTGCTTAGATTAAGGGATTAATGAGTTTCATGCAATTGTGGTAATGCTTGGCTTTGATGACATAGCATCTGGTCAATATGGCGTCGAAGATATTGTGAGCGCATTGATCATAATTGTTGACAAATTTATTGTTCTGACTCCTGCATCACTAAGTCTCTGCACAACACTACCTGTTGGTAAATATAGGGGAAACACACACAATTAAATACCATGCTTCTCTTCATATAACAGGCGATCATAATTAACAAATTAATGGAATTACATTGGATACCGGTAGAAGCAAGAGTAGTCTTAAAGATAGCCTTGCTCACCTGGAAGGCACAAAATGGGCATGCACCAGAGTGCCTGTCATTGAACAAAATCGGGACTGAGAACTTTCAGATCAATAGATACCAATAATTATGGAGATTATGATGACTTTTGAGCTTTTGAGATATATATGATCTTTAACTATGGAATGCCCTGCCCTTCTACGTAAACGTAATTGCAAATCACCGGACACCTTCATAAAGAAACTAAAAACATTTTTTTTCAAAAACATTACCTGCAAAAGCGCCATGAGCAGACCTAGCGTGATATATTCGGTAAACACAGTTGCATAAGGCGATGAGAATCACACCTTTTATTTTGAGTATTACATGTACAAAATACCATGCCTCCGTCAATAATTGGAGTAGAAATGTATTTAGCTTCAAATGGAGATTCACTTGCTTGTTTAATTCATATGTTTCCCATTATTTTTGTTTAAACTTGTAGGGGCATAAGTGATGACTTCCAGAAAGCCTGTGTCACTTCGTAAAGGGAGTAGCCGCGTCAAACCCTTCTTTATCAATTCTTTGGATACCTTTAAATAAAAAAAATGAAAATTATTTCACACAAAATTGGGATTGAAGATTTTATTTGCATTCATGATAGGCTACCACAAAAGGTTTTCCACTTCCAGATCTGATAACAACTTTTGATAAATCCACTGAATCAGCTTCAGAATGTGATCAATTATAATATCATATCCTTAAAAATCATTCTCACCTTCAAATATATTTCTATTGGATGTTTAAATAAGATTTGGGAAATTAGCAAGAGGAAGAGAGGCGAGACATGATACAGATATTTTGCACATTATACAATATCAGGGATATTGCTAGAGAAAAGGCCATGCATAACAAGGTGTATTATCTACTATATGTAACTTAAGAGCATGGATTGTATTGTTCAGCTTCAGCTCTCTTTGTCCTCATATGGGTATATGGTCATGCACTGGGAAAACCTCTCAAACCTGGAAAACTTCGATAAACCTGGGGCATCATAGCCTCAACAGGGGCATCATAGACATCATGACCTTAACCCTGTTAACGAGTCTGGACCATCATAATCAGAACATGTATCAATTTTATTGAGCCTAATAATATAATGCTATGGACACTTGTCAAGGGGAAACAAGTAATACAAAGTATAAACAGACACATTTTGCAGTTTTAGGCCAAACAAGGCATCATGACGTGTACTTCCCAAAAGAGAAATCAACATTCAGACGTCTTGATTTCTGTTTTGAGTGAACTCATTAGGTACATATAGTCTTTTATAAAATGACCTGATAAAGTAATAAAGATGTTGACAACTTACCAATGACCGGTTCAACCATACTTTCCAACATGGCTCAGTGGGTAAGACACCCGTCTCCCAGGCTAAAGGTCCGGGGTTCAATTCCTGGTTGCGACAAGTATTTCGTTTTTCATATTGAAGATGAAATCTTCATTTTGAAGTTTTATGTCAGCAATACATGTAGAATCAAGACATATAGAATTGAAATATTTTTTTGTATTGGCAGAAAGTATAACAATATAATGAAATCAAAAAGCAAAGGTGAAATCTTCATGTTGGGAGCTTATTTCAGCAATACGTCAGAACATATAATTAGGTGATACCTGGCTCAATGGTTACGATGCTCGTCTTCTATGCTAAAAGTCCGGGGTTCGAATCCCTGTTGGGAAAAGTACTTTTTCATGCTAAAGGTGGAATCTTCATAGTGGAGTTTTGGATGAATGATATTTCTAACTGAGCAATATGCATGTCCGAAGAATGAAATAGTTTTTTTAAGCTATAGAATTTAATTGTTTTTTGTTGTTTAACAAAATATGAATAAAAACGACATCAAACAGAAATCAAATATGAAGTCTTCATATTGTGGTAATGTTTGAGCTCTAATCATCTCAGAGGAGGGCCAGCATGATCTGGAAAGTGATATTTGCAATCACAGAGACTGTGCAAAAAGAGAGGATAAGAGTATTCTGAATGGACAATGCCTGTTGTGTCACAAAATGTTCCACCATGAGTGTGTCAATGTGAAAACAGGCAGTAGAACAACCAGTGTGACTTTTGTGTGCAGCTACTGTACTGATGCTGTCCAGGGCCTCCATCAGATGCGGAGACAGGTCCAGACACTGCCACATATACAACACGAGCTTAAAGAGCTACGTAAAGCTTGTGAAAAGCAAGTCAGTGACCTACAAGAGACCATACAGCAAAAAGAAAGTGAAAATGCAAGGCTGCGAGTGCAGGTAGCTACACTGACCACCCAGCTGCAACACTCACAGTGGAGTGGCTTCACCCAAAAGCCTCAAGACCTGATGATCAGTGATTCAATGCTGGGTGATGTCGACCAATCAAAACTGACCAGTACCAAAGTGGTGGCTCTCTCTGGTGGCCGTGTGCAGACACTCAGAGATGAGCTAAAAAAGCCGGAGTACCACGGAGCCAAGTATAAAAATGTGACTCTAATGGTCAGCACCAATGATCTGCAAGATGCCGAAGGTGACCCTGGTCAGGCCACCACCACCATTGAGAAGTACAAAGACCTCATCAATGACGCCAAGGCAATAGCAGACCAGGTGCGGGTATCTAGCGTGTGCCCACGCTTGGATAAGGTCAAGGACATGATCGAACCATTCAACGCCAACCTTCAAGTTCTGTGTGACCAGAGTGAGGTCGAATTCATCGACAACACCCCCATCTTCACACTTGGTGATGGATCCGTGAATGACGGATACCTGGTGGCAGGCAAAGGGCCCCACCTGACCAAACCTGGAGTAAATAAGTTGGTGAGAAATCTGAAAGCTCAGATACGTGACACAGATGGAGATGTCACCAGAAGTCATACAAAATCCCAGAAAAAGCCCCCACAGAGGCCCCAGCATGGTCGTCCACAGCGCCCCCGCCATACGGGCAGGGATGTTGAGAGGAGACATCACGGCCAGCCCAGACACCATGCCCCATCGAATTGGGATGATGATGACGTCACCTACTTCAGTGATGGCTGTGTCCTGTGTAACGAACCAGGGCACAACAGCGAGGCGTGCCGACACCAGGGCGGCGCGACCTGCCACACGTGCGGGCGCCAAGGTCACAAAGCCAAGCACCATAGCCAAAATAGCTTCTAGGAGGCTGGCCAGGGCTTGAAGGCCGCTTCCTATGGCTCCCCACACTCTCCAAAATGGGTTGAGCCACAACACTGTTCTTTGAATAGGAGAGAAACAAAAGTGCAACATCAATCCGCTACACATCATGAGACTACACACAGGAGAGAAGCCACACAAAGTGGCACAGAGACTTCATATGGGAGAGAAGCCCCCTACACAGAAGGCCTGTGTGATACATATGAAGAGACTAATATGGCACCAGCAATCATTTGTGATACAGAGACAGATCAAAATGCCCCACTCATGGAGGACAATGGGGACTCCATACTGGATTCTACCTGTGTGACACCAGAAAGCCCACATTGTACCACTTTTCACAAACTGCGCACATACAAAGAAGCACACAAAAAGGGTTTGAATTTATCATATATTAATATAAATAGTGTAAATAGTAAGATTGATGAACTAAGAGAGATACTTGATGATCAGTTGGTAGATGTTCTAGGTATAGGAGAGACAAAGTTAGAAGAGGAAGGGAACTACCCAAAGCTCAATGTCAATAACTACAAGCATTATAGACATGATGTATCAAGCAGACGTCATGGTGTTATGATGTATGTGAGATCTGATTTGAGCCACAGAAGGAGGAAAGACCTTGAACCAAAGTCCACATTTCAATGTATTGTTGTTGAAATTAAGCTGAAGAGCAATGAAAAGTGGTTTTTAGTCAGTGTATACAAACCTCCACCAGTAAATGATGATGTTTTTATTGATTGTATGTCTACACTGTGTGACAGACTTATGTGTGAGAGTACTGATATTGTAATAATAGGTGATATAAACATAAACATGCTTGTTCCCAAAAACAAACTAGAAAAGCTTTGTGATGTGTATGATCTCAAAAATATTATCACTGAGCCAACATGTTTTAAATCACAAAGTAACCCTAGTTTGATTGATGTCTTTCTTGTCTCAAAGCCAAGACGTTTTCATAAATCCCTGGTGTATGATACAGGACTTAGTGATTATCATATGATGATATGTTGCTGTACAAAAATGCATGCCCCAAGATTTATACCCAGGAAAATCAAATATCGGTCAATGAAAAATTTTAATGAAGAGCAATACAAAAAAGACATTGAATCAGCACCTTTTCATGTGTCCTACATATTTGATGACCCAGATGATGTTGTGTGGTGTCATGACCAGATAATGCTGGATGTGATAAATAGTCATGCCCCCCTAAAAAGTAGAACACTGAGAAAACCAGGGGTGCCCTACATGAACAGCACCTTACGAAAGGTCCAATATCGGAGAAATCAGCTGAGAAACAAATTCTGGGATATCAAATCAAAAACTAACTGGCATAATTACAGACTAATGAGAAACAAAACAGCAACACAAAACAGGATATCAGAGGACACTTACTTCAAGGAAAAAAGTGTTAAGAAACAGAAAGAATTTTGGAGTGCTTTTGGTCCTTATATCAGTGGCAAAAGCAAATCCTCTGGTAATATTACACTTTATGAAGATGGCAACATGATCGTGGACCCACAAAAAGTCTGTGATGTGTTCAATGTTAACTTTGCAAAGGTAGCTGAGAATATTGGAAAACCTGATCATTTTCCGCAAGTCATCACAGATGAAAGTATTAAGCATGCCATTGAGCTTCACAGTGATCACCCGAGTATAAAGATAATAAAGGACCATATTCCAAACCCAGCAACTTTCTCATTCAAACATGTTAACCCTGAAAATGTGACAAAGAGCATGAAAAACCTGAATACAAGAAAGTCTGCAGGTTATGACAACGTGTCCCCAAAATTCATTAAGCTTGCTGCAAATGAATTATCTACACCAATATCACAAATGATTAACTTTTGCATAGACAGCCATCATTATCCGGAGACCTTCAAATACACGGAAACCTCACCACTACACAAAAAAGCAGATGAGCATTGTAAAGACAATTTCAGACCAGTGAGCTGTCCAACAGCAATATCAAAGATTGTGGAATATGAATTTTCAGATCAAATGACAAATCATTTTGATGATCTATTTCACGTTAAATTGTCAGCTTTCCGCAAAGGGATGGGCTGTGAACATGTTCTTGTAAATGCAATTGATGAATGGAGAAAGGCATTAGACAATGGTGAGATAGTGGGTGTGCTGCTAATGGACCTCAGCAAAGCTTTTGACTGTTTACCACATCAATTACTAATCTGCAAACTCCATGCATACGGATTTACACATGATGCATGTAAATTTATGGCAACCTATTTAAGTGGTCGAAAGCAGAGGGTCAAACACTGTGGGTGCACCAGTGAGTGGAGCACCATGATGAAAGGGATCCCCCAAGGAAGTGTCATTGGACCTCTTGCTTTCAACATCTACATCAATGACCTTTTGTTTCTCATACAGACCATTTTTAATTATGCTGATGACAATTCTGTGGACCACAAAGACAAATGTAGAGATGTAGTTCTACATGGCCTAACAGAGAAAGGGTCAAAGTGTTTAGATTGGTTCAATTGGAATCTGATGAAAGCAAATGCCACGAAATTCAACTTTATGATGCTTGATAGACTCTTCAACCATTCTGAATGTAACCTAAATTTTAATGATGTACGTATACAAAGTGTAAATGAGGCCAATATGCTTGGAATAACTGTCGACCGGTGTCTGACATTTGAAAACCATGTTTTAAGCATACTGAAAAAGGCAGGCCGGAATTTAAATGTAATGCAAAAATTGTCAAATCGCCTTGGTGGAATAGAGGAAAGGAAAATAATGTTCGAATCCTTTCTCATGTCAACATTTTTGTACTGTCCGACCACCTGGCACTTTTGCGACCAAAACCTTGAAAACAGGATGAAGAAAATTCATGAAAGAGGTCTGAGATTTGTTTTTAGAGATTTTTTATGTTCATATGAGGATTTATTACAGAGATCAAAATGCGACACTATGGTTCTCTGGCGTCTCAAAAAGAAAAAGCCATTTTTATGTATAAATGTTATTACAAACTTCACCCTGCTTACATTAATGATATGTACACTTTCCATGTTGTGCCATATAGTCTAAGGGATCCATATAAACTTGAGCTACAAAAGTACAACACAGTATCATATGGGTATAAGTCACTGAAATATGCTGGTGCCAAACTCTGGAACTCATTACCTGTAGCTTTTAAAACAGCAGATGATGTTGAATGTCTCAAGAAAATGATTTCAACATGGAAATGTAATGATTTTAAGTGCAATAAGTGCAAAAACTTTTTATACCACATATAACTATTGTATATATATTTATCTCTCTATTGTATATAGCACTTATCACTGGAAAAATAGCTTTGAGCTAATGTTTTTTGTTTTATCATGTTCCAGTCTAAATAAAATTTATTCTTATTCATATTCTTATTCTTATTCAGAACTAGTAGAATTGAATGTGATTTTTCATCTTCATATTCCGATTTGAGCTCAATCATGTTTACAAAGAAACTACAGCATGGAGCCAATTTCAAGATTTTATCATGGATTTTAAATTTCGAGCAAGTTGATCATGAGGCCAACCATGAGCATGTATGAGATGTGTGGGCAAGGTTGGCAAAACCAATAGCTGCCAGATTAATTGGGCATTCTGCCCGATGATATGAGGCATGCACTGCCAGAGTGACCCCTTTCTCTTTAAACTGGCTAACTTTAACCATTTGTTTGCATTTTCACCCATTTCTCCAATAAATCCACTAATGTACACTTTATCATGGCCTATGATGTGTTCACTTGGCCAAGACCTGTTCATTACGGTAGAATTCAGCCAGATTGTTAATCTCTTCATTTCCATATGCGGGTAGTTCAGTTGGCCTCAGGAAGATTATACCTTTCATTCAAAGGACACTGAGCTTCTGTAGGAATTCACTAGCTGCCGGGAATCTGTACTCAGATTCCCGGCTAGTATACTATATATATATATATATACTAAAGGCAATGTTGTCACCTCCCCCCAATATTCCTACGCCGGGCCAGGCAGGAATTACAAAGTGAAGGCAGTTTAACTCTGGACAGCGACAGCGAAAGAACCTATTCTCCTTCCCGCAAATCCCCAATTATCACTCGCACATAGGTGGCGCTATGAATTTCGTGTGGGTCTGTAACTGACAGCTGATAACAAGAAATCACTATTTTGAAGATATCTTAAAAACTATACCATTTGTCAGAAAACCGAAAACAGTTTTGAAATCAGTGAGATAATAGGAAGATAGTAGACAACTTTTGGAAGAAATGACGTCGAGATAAACAAAACTTAAGTGTCTTTGATGCATAGTGAGGCAGTCACACCAAGCCAAGGTGACGAGTTGTTCATGTCACTTCTGTCAGGCAACCATATGCTTTCACAGCATTGTCATCCAAAATCATTTGAATTTTATGATCAAAGACCTTTTTTGTCATTGTTTCCCAGCTCAAGCTTTGAAGGGGAATTGTTTGTAGCCTTTGTGTCATCTAAAATTGTTGCTCCGAGGCTCTCAGTTGTTATGTCTTCCTGACAGCTCCGTCCCGATTAACGATCATTTACGATAACAAATATTGTACAGGGCAATACATAACCAACATATTTAGATTCATAGTGGAATTTTAATACATGTGAAAAAAAAGTTTGTTCAATTTTGTGGATTCTAGTTGAAATAAATGGGAAATCAGTGAGTGCTTCTCAGTACTGTTAATATTTGACTCACCGGAACGTGTGGCGACACCTAGTGGCCGACGGCGTATGACGTACGAGTTTGGAAAGGCAATTGAACAGGTAAGTTTTTAACTAGTATTAAGCTTGGTGTGAACTTAGTAAATAAGAGTCACATCAAATGGCGCTGCGACTTGCCATGCTTGTGGGATTTGCACAGGTAGATTCTGCACTCTTTTTTGAGAGTGGAGGTATACATTTTACCTCCAACTTTCATACTTCATTGTTGCGGCACTTTGACCTTCTCCCGGCCGGTAATTCCACTTTGTCCACGTGTCCCAGTCCCTTAATTCACTTTAGTTATTAGTTTGCAACTTCTTTGTGTAATTTCCACTTGAAATTCCACATGGTTGAGGAGAAATTACCCTTTTCTCTTCAAGAAGTTGCAGACAACTTTTCATAACATTGATTGTGATTTGTACACTTTTGTTGTCCGCACGACTTGTGTCTCGTGCGTACCCCAGAGCTTGTGCAGTACAGCTAAGATTCTACACATTTTCCTCAAAAAGTGTGTGGTAGTGGTACTGTGGGCTCTTACAATGTTATAATTTGACCCTTACTTTTAAAATTCGGCCATTATTATCTTTGTAAATTCCCCTTCACAATTTCTCATGCCCCAAGTAGCCCCAACTATGCAATACATGGGATGTTACCTGTGGCTTGCAATGTCAACCCTATTTTAACTTCTGTGTTTCAAAGTAGAAACATGGATGGCCCCTCATACCCCATCAACCTATATACAGCAGAGGCCCTGGAATTCATGGTATTTCCAGGGATTGGTAATATAAAGGCCCAAAATATTGTTTCTGAAAGGAAATACAATAGCATTGTGACAGCTGAGAGGCTGGAGGAAATCACCAGCATTCCCTCTGAACAATGGGAAGCATGGACAGCCAAGGGAATGTTGTCCTTCATAAAGCCCAAGCAACAAAGCAGTCACAAGTCCTCACATTCCTCCCCATTCTCCAAAAACCGTTCCCGTAATTCCCATCATTCTTCCCGGCACTCCTCCAATCATTCCCAACGTCATTCGTCCTGTGCCCCCTCCCCTAATACCAAAAAAGATCATAAGGGAAGTAGGAGAGATGCCCTCACCACCATCCCAAACCTTATGTCAGTACCCAAGGCCCCCCAAGCTGACATATCACCTATACATCCCTCAGTCAACACTTCTGTATTCATCACTGACCTTGAGACCTCCTCCCATTCTACTTTTGGTTCTCATTCCAATTGCACCATGTCCAAATTGTCCCTTGCAATACCAGCCCCCACCAGCTCCTCTTATGTCTTTGAAAACCCGGACAGTAGGACACCCTTACCTTCCATCCAATTTGCACCTGAGCCCACTGGTAAACTAAGGTACCCAGACAAACTCCAGAACCACTGTAGTAATTCAGTAGGGTACCGTCCAGCTACCATTGTGGACCTTCCATCTGCACACCCTAAATTGAACCTGTTGAGAAATTCCCATGTCCCTTCAAGGAATTCACCTGCAGTAAGCAATATGGAAACTCCCTTTCACATATCTGCCAAGGTACAGGGTGATACATATGTTACACAAACTGCTGCCCCAAGAATAGAGATGGCAAGGATATCTTCCAACCATCGTAACCCCCCTTCTATGACCCCTTATATGCCTACAGTCCCAGAGGTACCACAAAATAGTCAGAATTCGTTTACCGTAACAGGTTCCCGAAAAATTATTATACCTCCTCCTGGGTTCTCTGAGGCATCACGCCAGCAAATAAGACTCCCTTCATTGTCCCCCACTAAATACCCTTCAGCCCATTATACCGAACCTGAGTTTACATCGCTCCATGCCCTTTCAATGTATCTCGCTCACGTGAATGGTCCACCAAGAGCAATTCCATCACATTCATCACTTGGTGTTAACCCATTCATCCCTGTATCTCCCGCCATGCCCATTGTGTTTGGACCCCATGAAGTTAACACACCCCCCACCTCACAGGTTCCACACTTCATGTCAGCCCCTTCTAACACTTCAACTCCCCAGTCTCCACCCATATCTTATAATATACCTGCCAATAAAACCACCCAAATTCCCTTTTCAAATCCTGGTGGTAGAGGTAGGTCCCACAGTAAAAAATGGAGGAGACGCCCCAAGGAAAACTCTGGTTCCCCCCATAGAGCCATTGGCCCATGTTTGGATATATGTGGTCTGTTTCGAACTCAGCCTTGGATAAAACCGACAAAGTTCACCCCCAAGTGGTATGTGTGATAAACTCAGACACATTCCCCAAAGACATCAGAGTTGAATGGGCATTGATCAGGTGCTGAATGAGATATTGATTGGTGTGTTATCTGCACCTGAAGTGCATATTCAGTACATCTAGAATGCGGTCATCCAGTAAATAATGGCTCTTCTCTGTGAAACTGATGAGGTAGACTGGATCAATTTGGCCAAATGCACACAGATGTTCAAGGCCATTGTATTTACAAGTTTTCTCATTGTTTGGTAAAGAGATTAAGCATCATATATCAATACATATTTTGAAATAGATCAAAGTGTTCATCTTCAGATCATGTGAATTGGCAAAAGTAAACAAACAACAGAGATGATGAAACATGAATGATGTTTATATGGTATTTCCCATATGATATAGAGGATTACAAAGTAGCATTCACATTGATTTTAAATAAGGAAATCATTTTATTGATATTCAGTGTCAAATGCAATTAGTTGTTAACGGCTCTCCTTATCAGACCCAACTTCCCTGATGGCGAAAATTAAATCATTCATATCTGAGAGCAATATAAAGGGAGTAGAAACTTGCCCAGTCCCAGTCAGATCGTCATATCAGCTCATTCACGCTATTGATATGCTAATCATGACCTAATTGCACTTTGGTAGTCTGACCAGCCGGCCAGAGACAGTGACCTACTTTTTAGCAGGGTAGAATACCAGTCCACGAGTGAGAGCTGTCAAAAACATATGTACAAGAATATTAACTTTAAAAGGGTTCCGTTTGATGAAATTTGAAGCATTTTTTTTTCAAACACATCTAAATCTCGCGAGGAATGTGAATATGGCACTGCCAGGTCTGTATTACTGATCAATAAATTGTAATCGATCGGTAAACATCGCAATTAAAGCCTATTTCAGTCAACCATTAAATATCTATATTTACAGGGACATCAAAACATGCTAAAATATATCTCATTGATTCGTATTCATTTTCTAAAGCTACAAAATGTAAGCTTCAAATTATGAAATTATATAGCACTTTGAAAATGTCTGCTTTACAACAACATGATAGTCTTTGTTTGCAGCTTTTCCTTTTGTTAATAGCTGTCTTATTTTGGGAAAATATGACAGAAAATATAGGTTTTCCACACTGAATCATGTTTGTGCATCTATTCTCACTGTGACAATGAAATTCAAGACAAACCAGATATCTAGCTTTCTTTTATTTCTGAAGGCAAATACATATTAAACGATGCAGTTTCCAATTGTTTAGTTTAGGTATAAAATTCTTTGTGGATATGTATGAAGACTCATCTCATAAATTGACATGTACAATGTATTACATGCAGCTGTTCCTTGACTGACAGCATACAAAACTCTAATTATTATTCATTTAACATATTTATATTCATGGAGTTGAGTAACACAATGACAGCTATTTGTTTCTAAAGCTTCAGGCACCAATTACTTCATAACTCTGATGCAGCTGTTGTGAGACTAACAGCTATGATAGAGCTGACGTGCAGCTGTTTAGGGTTGGGCTGACATGCAAGAATATACTGAATGTAAATGTAAAATTCAAAGCTTAATTTGAAGCTGAGGGGAAAATATCTCCTAAAAAGGGAATTTTCAAATCAAATTAATAAATTATTGCTATCAGAATTTCAATTCACTATTTGCTATCAGAATTCCAATTTACTGTTTGCTATCAGAATGCCAATTTACTATCAGATAGTGATTCACAGTAACCATTTGTCCATATTAGCAGGTGAACCAGAGTGATATCATTCTTATGATATTTACTGTCTTTAATTAGTCAGGTATGAAGAGAAAAAATTGAAACAAAAACAGGTAATATACAAAATGTATATATTTATTGAGAAAATTTTAATTATGTACAATCCACGATTTTAATCCAACATAAAATTACATTCACATTTGTAAGCTATTGGAACTCACACTTGTAAATTGTTCTTAACTTATCAATTTTTCTATCAATTAATCACTGTACATAATACTTACACATATAAAAAGAATCTGTTCATAAATATATTTATGACTTATTTATTTAGTATGTTTATCATGGTTTATTATGGTGATGCTGATATGGATTTATTCAAATATATGACAGGTCTGTCACATCCATTTATGCTGATACTGATGTGGGGTGATGCAGGGTTATGACAGGCCCATCACATCTGAAATATACATGTGTAATTGAATTATGAAGCAATAAAGACATGTGTAATTGTTTTCGAAGCAATAAATCTTGGGATGTCACATATAAGTTTACTTTTGGTGAAAATTAAGGGAATGTAGTTAGATTCGACTTTGTGAATTTGCATGAATTTTATGGAAAATGTCATCCCCCTAAATGAAAATATTGTTTTTTTCTATGACAAAACAAAGTTAACTTCAACAATATAGACATATAAAAGATTCTAGGACAGTCATGGTTTTAAAAATTGCATGGGGATTAAATAGAAAAAAAATGAATTTAGATTTGACAATTTTCCACTTTGTGCCTGACCGACTTTGTGAATTTACACGAATTTTATGGAAAATGTCACCCCCCTAAATGAAAATATTGTTTTTTTCTATGACAAAACAAAGTTAACTTCAACAATATAGACATATAAAAGATTCTAGGACAGTCATGGTTTTAAAAATTGCATGGGGATTAAATAGAAAAAAAATGAATTTAGATTTGACAATTTTCCACTTTGTGCCTGACCGACTTTGTGAATTTTCATGAATTTTATGGAAAATGTCACCCCCCTAAATGAAAATATTGTTTTTTTCTATGACAAAACAAAGTTAACTTCAACAATATAGACATATAAAAGATTCTAGGACAGTCATGGTTTTAAAAATTGCATGGGGATTAAATAGAAAAAAAATGAATTTAGATTTGACAATTTGACAAGTCATACAATCAGCTGACAATCTCCCAACTCGATCATGTACCTCATTTTATTCAGGTTTCCTGACAAAATACATCATTTTAAATGTCTAAAATACTAATCATCTACATAACAACACGATCACACATACCTGTTTATTGTTTTTGTGAAGTGTAAAGTTGCTATATTCGTGAAATCTACAAGAATTCTAACAAAGAAACTGCTGACAATTTCAACACAACAATGGCCTCCACAAACTCTCCCTGGTCTCAGTGAAGTCACGCGGAACCACGCCGAGAACGAGATTTCAGCTGGGCCTGACACCTGGTTGCCGAGTTGCTACTCCCTTTATTATTGCTCTCAGTTCATATGTAATGGTAATGACTCCGTAATTAATTCTTGTGATCAAGATTATTATTAGAAAAGCCCAAGTGTGCACCATGCTTGCTTTGCCACACATGAATAAATTATTAGAAACAGTCATCTATGCTTCATATGGCTGGCCATTTTCTCTGAGGGGGTGAAAGGTGGATTTGTTCTGTAAACACGGTGGGAAAATCAATAAAGTTTAGCCTGTATGTAAGATATAAATGGCTTTTATTGATTGGTGGTGAAGTATTGGATGGGAATAAACGAGATGGTGGATGATTTTTTTGGGTAAATTATATCCCAGTGAAGGGCAAGGTGCACTGATTATGGATCTTCTTTCCGCTGTATTTGTAGGTTGTTGCTGATCACAGCTCAGCCAGTGGAAGCAGACTGCTAACCCCATCACCCCCCACCCAGTGCGGGACCCCCCCTACCTTGCCTCCCTCGTACAAACATGCCAATTGACAGTGCCACTAAGTTCAAGCCAAAACGAATGCCAATGATTCGCCGTGGTCACACCGCTACGGACGTGGAAGCTCACAGAATGGAAACACTACCTGATACAGAATCTCTGCTGCCTCCATCTCTGAGGTGAGTGAACAATGCTTTCTCTGTTGCTATAGCAACCATGTGCATGCTTTTCATTCAGCACTTCAGTGTGCAACACGAACCACAGATTATATATTTTTTTTGTCCAAACACAATCTCAATGAAAATGACTTCAGACATTTTCAGATTTTTCTTGCCCTGGCATGATAGATTTCCCAGCAGATTGTGTTGATTGAACTGTCAGTGAATGGCAGAACGAGAGTTGTAGGGTTTAGTTGACCTAAAGATTTCATTGGGCAGCAATGTATTGATGTTGTCATACATATCCCAAGTGTTTGCAGAATGGACACTACAAATACTGCCTCTGAATAAACCATTTCCCACTGCAAATTATTTTTTGTTATGTATGCCAAGCTAGCTAATATCTAAATTGACATTTATCAATATGTTAGCATGTTTAAGCAGCACATAAAGATTGTTAGGATTAAGACTTGCCTGTGGAACATATTAATTATGGGGTAACCAGATTAGATTAATCATGGTGATATGAATCTCCTCGGAATAGACTAAAAATAGAGCTACCATCAAAGATTAATGGGTTTATTGTTGGGTGTTTAATATGGACAAGAAAAGGGTTAAATCTTGTTGCAATTTTAATCTCCTGACAACAAATAAATTCAATTTCAATTAAAGGAGAACTGCAATCTTATACTATTTTTGATAGTTACAAAGACATTTGAATTTAAGGTTGGTGCTTATCTTTGATATCATTGATATTTGACTCAGCTATCATACCTGTCACATAATATTGAATTTCTAATTAAATTGGACTTAAGACAACACAAATATCAAAACATGTTTAGCAGTTACTGAGTTTCTACTCAACCAACCTCCATTACTTTGATGTTGAGATTAGGAAAATCTCATTTCTGATATTTTTAATATCTAAACTGACCACAAAAAATGTTTTAAAAAAACCCAGCCTATATTCTTGATGTTCTTCTGTAACATATTAAAATATTGATTATGCTAGTTTTTAAAAAAGTTTTTTTTGGGAGTATCCACCATTTTTCAAAAGAAGAATCTCTACTAAGGTCAAAAATGACATATATCAGAATGCAGCAAGCTCCCTGAGTTATCTCTGTAACCAACCAAAACTCATCAAGATAGCCTGTGACAAATGTTAAAATGGATGAGTTCACCTGAATTTAATACCATTGTAACTGCCTTGTCAGTTTTCACTACCTTTGCCGTCAATGCATTGTTTTAAAGTTGTTTGAAATATGGACCACCATGTCCAGTCCAAAATATCATACAATCAGAATTGACCAATCTCAGGTCATGACCTGAGATCATTTGGCTGACTGAGACCCTAATCATTAAGAATCTGTATGAATAGTCAAATATTGTGTCGGTGATCAGTTTTCAACCAGATTTTATGAAAATTCATGATTTGCACACTTTTTTTATCTCTGGTGGTGGGGACTATTTTGGAGGGCATTTATCTTCTAGACATGTTTTTTTTACTGTGCAAAAAATACCAGTTTTACACAATCATACAACATAATCTTTGAATGTGTTGCCATTTATCTGTATAGATATTATCATGATATGAATGCAGATATTTGTAGAAACAAAACTATGATTTATATGCTAATATAAATAGCACTCGTTTTAATAAGTATTTCAATAAAGAAGCCAAACTGTGGGGGCACCACTATGAGCTGAGCTGTCAGTCTCTCAAGAGTGAACAGCACTCATATCACAAAAGGCTGATGTGAACAGCCCACACAGCAAGGCCAAACAGATCAGATCATTCCCATTATGTCAGTGTTGAGACCTCTTCTACATCTGTCAAATTGATATTCAATGTAAATAACTGATATGTTTGAGAACAGTCAGGTGATGAATATCAAAATCGTGGTGTGTTCAATAATATTCAATGCTTCACTGAGCCAGCTTATATGTATGGCTGTTGCATCGTAAAATCTAGCCTCGTTAAAAATTGATATGTAAAGTTCATGATTGCATGTAACTAGCCTCACAGGGAAGTGTTTGTGTCTGCTAATTTGTAGTTCTAAATTTGAAATTGACATAAAAATTGGCAAAGCTTTCAAGGTTAAATCGTTTGGGAATCACATTTCTCTTTGCTATAATTTGGCCTTTACTTTTAAAATTCGGCCATTATTATCTTTGTAAATTCCCCTTCACAATTTCTCATTTCCCAAGTTGCCCCAACTATGCAATACATGGGATGTTACCTGTGGCTTGCAATGTCAACCCTATTTTAACTTCTGTGTTTCAAAGTAGAAACATGGATGGCCCCTCATACCCCATCAACCTATGTACAGCAGAGGCCCTGGAATTCATGGTATTTCCAGGGATTGGTAATATAAAGGCCCAAAATATTGTTTCTGAAAGGAAATACAATAGCATTGTGACAGTTGAGAGGCTGGAGGAAATCACCAGCATTCCCTCTGAACAATGGGAAGCATGGACAGCCAAGGGAATGTTGTCCTTCATAAAGCCCAAGCAACAAAGCAGTCACAAGTCCTCACATTCCTCCCCATTCTCCAAAAACCGTTCCCGTAATTCCCATCATTCTTCCCGGCACTCCTCCAATCATTCCCAACGTCATTCGTCCCGTGCCCCCTCCCCTAATACCAAAAAAGATTATAAGGGAAGTAGGAGAGATGCCCTCACCACCATCCCAAACCTTATGTCAGTACCCAAGGCCCCCCAAGCTGACATATCACCTATACATCCCTCAGTCAACACTTCTGTATTCATCACTGACCTTGAGACCTCCTCCCATTCTACTTTTGGTTCTCATTCCAATTGCACCATGTCCAAATTGTCCCTTGCAATACCAGCCCACCAGCTCCTCTTATGTCTTTGAAAACCCGGACAGTAGGACACCCTTACCTTCCATCCAATTTGCACCTGAGCCCATTGGTAAACTAAGGTACCCAGACAAACTCCAGAACCACTGTAGTAATTCAGTAGGGTACCGTCCAGCTACCATTGTGGACCTTCCATCTGCACACCCTAAATTGAACCTGTTGAGAAATTCCCATGTCCCTTCAAGGAATTCACCTGCAGTAAGCAATATGGAAACTCCCTTTCACATATCTGCCAAGGTACAGGGTGATACATATGTTACACAAACTGCTGCCCCAAGAATAGAGATGGCAAGGATATCTTCCAACCATCGTAACCCCCCCTTCTATGACCCCTTATATTCCTACAGTCCCAGAGGTACCACAAAATAGTCAGAATTCGTTTACCGTAACAGGTTCCCGAAAAATTATTATACCTCCTCCTGGGTTCTCTGAGGCATAAGACTCCCTTCATTGTCCCCCACTAAATACCCTTCAGCCCATTATACCGAACCTGAGTTTTCATCGCTCCATGCCCTTTCAATGTATCTCGCTCACGTGAATGGTCCACCAAGAGCAATTCCATCACATTCATCACTTGGTGTTAACCCATTCATCCCTGTATCTCCCGCCATGCCCATTGTGTTTGGACCCCATGAAGTTAACACACCCCCCACCTCACAGGTTCCACACTTCATGTCAGCCCCTTCTAACACTTCAACTCCCCAGTCTCCACCCATATCTTATAATATACCTGCCAATGAAACCACCCAAATTCCCTTTTCAAATCCTGGTGGTAGAGGTAGGTCCCACAGTAAAAATGGAGGAGACGCCTCAAGGAAAACTCTGGTTCCCCCCATAGAGTCCGAGGACAAGTTTATTGTAATTCTAGTCTGTCCGAGGACTCTGAGAGTGATTCTTCCGATAACTCTTGGCCCTCTGAAGAAACAGATACTTCCGGAAGTAATTCCCATACTCCACATAAAGGGCCCTGTGCAAGAAAGAGCCATCCTCATGATAATTTGGAGAGGATGAAAGAGCACTTGCGAGGCAAGGCTCGGACTAAAAAACCGGCTTACAACCATTTGCACACCCTGAAACAAGACCCACCCCCTAATTACCATTAATTTCCCCTATTCCGTACCAATTAGAGGGATGTAAGGGGACCCAAAGCAGACATCATGATACACTGAAAATCTGTCATGATAGTCACATACCCCTTTGGGTCCAAAGAAAACATCAAGTCCTTGACCTCGATGAGCTCTATCCTGATATCAGGGATGAGGAGGAAATCGATTTGATAACTGATTGTCCTTGCAGAGCATGGTCTCTACGGGGACGAACCCCTTCTATTTGGCCTGGAATATGAACCACTTGATTAAAGGGATTAAGCACAGATTTTGACAAAACACATTTATAATTTTAAGTTTGATGTCTATTTTCTATTTTATAGATGTATCTCCATGTTTGCCTGTTAATTCTGTTTTAACTAGACCCTAATCTATTGCTCCTTTATGAAAGCACAAATCTTTCTTGACTTATATTATTACTCTATTATAATTTTAATTTGTCATGATGTTCGTATGTGGCTGTGCTTTCGGTTTCACCGGGTTGTAGAATTGATGCTTAGTACCTTTAAGCTTTACTTGGAATGTCCCAAGCAGAGGAAGATGAAATGCTCCTGTCCATGCCCCCAAGGGAACCGGATGATTCTATTCGGCTCCCCCTATAATACACGTCCCTCGACACTGACAACGTTGAATGTCTGGAAGATTATGAGGTATCTCTTGATGAGACTTCATGATTAACCAGATATTTATTGATAAACTCATCAAGAGCAGCAACACCTCTTGTGGTGGTAAGACCACCACAAGGAACCCATGGAAGCTTGCTAAGACCCGTAATAAAACAATTAAAAAGAGGGAGGAAGGGAGTGATCCCAAAAGAGATGGTTGAGAACCACTCGTCCCGGGTCATTCCTTCCCTGTCATCTTTTAATGTTGCCCCTACCCCTAAGCTGAAGAATTCTTTTCTTCAGTTCCCACCCCTTCCCCACAAAGTAACTACCCCTGCCCCCATACCTTGTGTTAGAAATGTCCAGTTGACACCCAAACCAACTCCGAGACACCCCAACTGATAAAATAGAAACCAACCGTGGAGAAAAATAGTAAAGCCAGAAACCCTTTCTCCCACAGAAGTTGCGACCCTTTTGCAAGGCAACAATCTTGTCACCCTCCAAGATAGCATCTGCCAGCAATTGGCTCTTGCTAAATTGGGGGATAAAGGGAAGCTTCCCACCTTGTGGGACCATCACTGGCTTCTCACAGACTTGGCCCGAGGAGTGAGAACAAACAGTATGGGTCTGGAATATCCAGAGTGTGTGGCTGCTGCGGCAAAACTTGCTCTGGATGGGATGCACTCAACTGAAGTTCCCCTCCCCTCCTCATCTCCCAAAAGTCTCACTCCTGCTGGTTCTTCCACAGTTCCTTCCCTGTCCCTATTTCTATTGGGAGCTCTGTACCCTGGGAGTGAGGGCCACTGGGTGGAATGACATACCTGTCATGCCGCCCCATGGACCCGGTGCCCTCACGTACTGGAGGAACCTGATTGAATTGATCAGACCTCTTCCCCCTCCTCTCAGGGAAAAGATACGCACCATTGACAGCAAGGTCTGTCTCCGGCAGCAGCTTTTCCCTGCCCCCTCTCCTCTCTCTTTCCGCCCACTGTCATCTTGACTTAAGGGCGCATAAGAGTGATAACCTCTGCTCACTCTTAGTCCATGCAGGTCAGGCAGATATGGGACTCCAGCATCTGGTGACAAACTTTGTCTTTCCAGAATGCTGGTGTCAGATTCCTGCACTGACCTCCTCCCCCTTTCTTTCCATGGCCCATACCATTGGAATTCATCCCCATGATGCCTCTCGTCACATTCAGCCCAAAACCTTTGATAAACTCACACAGCTGGTACATGATCCTAGCTGCTGTGGAATCGGAGAGATTGGGTTGGATTATCACGGTCACCCCAGTGATCGCGAGAGGGACTTGCAAAAAAGCCATTTAGAAACCTTGTGATGGTGAAGTTCCGCACATCATCATATCTGATTGTGTTAATATCATGAAGCGACATGTCCCAAGCACCCACAAAATACATGTGCACTGTTTTTCAGGGGGGACCCTCAGAGCTCCAAATCTGGGCAAATGCCTTTCCCAAATGTTCTTTTGGCATATCTGCCTCCATTCTCAGAGAGAAGGACCCAAATAAATGGGTACTCTCTAAGAATGCTAATTTGTCTATCTCTTTGGAGCGCATTCTCCTTGAGTCTGACGCTCCCTATCTCAATCCTCCCCATCTCCCCAGCCCAAACCATCCTTGGACTCTTGGCTGTATTCAGTCATGAAGTCATCTTCCTGGGTGACTACAATTTTCATGTCAAATAAACCTGATGTCATAAAGTTCAATGACATTCTATCTACCTTTGACATGAACCAATGGGTACATGAACCGACCCATAAGTTAGGGAATACCCTTGATCTTATCACTTTCAAAGGGAACAAGTTTCTCAAGAGCCACCTGGTGGATGAGTACATATCTGATCATAAAATGATTAAGCTCTACCTAGGTATCTCACCCCCCAAACCTCCAAAAAAATCCATCAAGTACAGGAACTTAAAGGGATTGGATCTTCAGTCCCTAAGGAATGACATCAAATCCCTAACCGGTGCAACTGCAACATGGGAACACTTATCCTTGAGTGACATGGTGGATTACTATGACAAGGCACTCACATCACTCATGGATAAACATGCTCCTATCAAGTCTGCCAAGGTCACTCAGCGCAAACCCGTACCTTGGATGAATGACCAATTAAAGCTGGAAAGATCTCTCAAGAGAAGGCTTGAGAGAAAAATGAACAAGACCGGCTCTCACATTGACAAGGAATTGTATAACCCCCAGAGAAACAAATACAATTCCATGCTGAAATCAGCTCAATCAGCATACTTTTCCAACCTGGTTGAGGAAAACAAACATAACCCTAAGAAGCTTTTTAGAGTCATTGACACAGTCATGCACAAGAAAAAAGACACACCAATGCCCCAAACTGACTGTGAGGTCACACAAGCGGAGAAGTTTAACACTTTCTTTCTTGAAAAAATAGAAAGAATCCGCCTAGAAATTGACAAGGCTCCACCCTGCCAAATTTCGCCACCAGGTGACACTTGCGAACAATAGTACAGCATGTCTGGAGAGGTTCACACCCTTAACCATAGATGACGTACGTAAATTGGTCAAGAGGTCTGCAAAGAAGTCATGTGAGCTGGATCCTATTCCAACCTGGCTCCTACTTGACCTCCTGGATGACCTCTTACCAATAATTACTTCCATCATAAATAAATCACTGATGGAATCAGCAGTATCTGAAAATATGAAGATAGCCATCATAACACCCCTGCTGAAGAAACTTGGTCTAGAACTGGTTGAGAAAAACTACAGGCCTGTTTCCAACCTGACATTTATCTCTAAGCTAACTGAGAGGGCAATAGCGGACCAATTAGTCCCTCACCTTGTAAGGAATGGCCTTACTGACAAGTTTCAGCCAGCCTACAAAGAATATCATAGCACTGAAACTGCCTTGTTAAAGGTGCAAAATGATATCTTGTGTGCTCTAGACAATAAAAGGTCAGTCATCTTGCTGTTGCTTGACCTCTCTGCTGCCTTTGATACTATTGACCATCAAATTCTGTTTGATAGGCTAGAGGCTAGATGTAATGTCAAGGGTCAAGCCCTTTCCTGGATTCGGTCATATCTAAGGAATAGGAAACAATGTGTGAAGGTGGGGACCCATAGGTCCTGTCTCAAGTCCATAAAATATGGAGTGCCACAGGGCTCAGTCCTGGGTCCCATACTATTCACCATTTATATGACACCCCTTTCTGATATCCTAGCCAAATATGGTCTGAGCTATCATATTTATGCAGATGATACTCAGATCTACATCCCTGTAGACCACACTTCCCCCCATCAAGCTGATATGAGCAGACACAAACTTGAGGAGTGTGTCTGTGAGGTCAGAAACTTCCTTATTTCAAATAAGATGAAGATAAATGATGGAAAGACAGAGATGCTCATATGTACTGACAGGTACAATACTGCCGCCAGCAGTAGTATCCCAGACACAATCAGAGTGGGTAGCTCTGATATTGCTCCTAGTGAGTCAGTGATTGACCTTGACATCACATTTGACTCCAACATGGACATGAAGGCCCAGATCAGAAAAATGTGCCAGAAGGGCTATTACCACATTAGGAACTTGGCGGCCATCAAACACTGTCTAGACGAAAAGACCGCTGTAACACTTACCCATGCTTTTGTTACATCTACTTTGGATTATGGTAATGGCCTACTGGCTGGTCTTCCTAAAACCGACATCAGGAAGCTGCAATACCTCCAAAACTCTGCAGCACGTGTTGTAGGAAAAATTAGGAAATTCGATCACATTTCAGGAAAACTACAGGAACTGCACTGGCTCCCTGTTCATGCGAGAATAGATTTTAAAATCCTTCTCTTAACCTGGAAGGCTCTAAATGGTAAGGCTCCGCCTTACTTACGTGATCTACTCCTAATAAAACAAGGGGAACGCTGTCTAAGATCCAACGATGGCACCCATCTACAAGTACCTAATACCAGGCTAAGGACAGTGGGTGACAGGGCCTTTTCATATGTCGGCCCTAGACTTTGGAATTCCTTGCCTACTGAAATTAGGACAAGTACTTCAGTCTCCTCTTTCAAGAATAGACTGAAAACTCATCTCTTCAGGATGCACGTCCTGAACACAGCGCTATGAACAGACTTGTCTGGTATCAGCGCTATACAAATTTTATTATTATTATTATTATTATCTGCTGAGAGCCGGGATCACTGCTGCTAAGAGTAGCTGTTTGACATTTATGTTGGTAAGCTCAACAACTTTTTAATTTCATTTATGGGTCCTGAGTTGTGGGGGGCCCTAAAAAATAAATAAGAAAGGGAATATTATAAATTTTATTAAAATTTTAAAATTTTGGTTTAACTTCTGACCCCTTGTTCCCGCTGTGGCCCCCTTTCCTCTCGTAAACATCTGGCCCATTGTCCGCTTCTCTCAATGTATTCCCCACCTTTCCCCCCTCTTAAAAAATAAAATGGGGAAGAGTGTTGTGGCCAGGGGATAATCCAGTTGATCTTCATGCATCAATGCCCTGGCCAATCACCTCCCCTCAATATTCCTACGCCCGGCCAGGCGGGAATTACAAAGTGAAGGCTAGACAGTTTAACTCTGGACAGCGACAGCGAAAGAACCTGTTGAACAGGTAAGTTTTTAATTAGTATTAAGCTTGGTGTGAACTTAGTAAATAAGAGTCACATCAGCATGAAAATTCTAGCACCACATTTTTGTCAATCTGATGTTTCAAATTAGATTAAAAATAGTTAGATACGTCCTAAAGTTTAAAGGATATGATCTATACTATGCAAAGATAGGAAATCATTCATTGACAATTGTGTTCCAAGAGAAATGCAAAAACAGTGATTGAGTGGTGGAACACCCTATGAATAATATTATTCTCATATCAGAAATATCCACACTTCAAGCTCTTCAAGTAAAATTAATACCTTTATAAATGTATCATTTATAGATGTTGTCATCCAAAGTTGTAATGTCAGCTTTCATCCCTTTAATTGTTTATGACAGAAGGGAAATTTGACATTGCATTGATCACACAATTGCGCATATCCTAGCTTATGAGATTCCCTATGAATTTAAAAACATCTGGCTGAATCTCACCTCACAGCAATATTTACTATATATTTACTTTTATCCCCTTAAGATTGGAGATCCCGAAGTTCAGTTGCTGCAGATTGCAATAAAATACATGTGTGGCTCATTTTGTGATTTTTGAAGGGGTTTCTAAAGCTAAACCTTAAAGCTTGTGCATCATAACCAAAAAGGATAACGCAGTATGGGTACCTAAAACAAAAAACAAAAGTCCAACTCCCATCTTTACACCAAGACATTTAAAGTATTTCTACTTTGTTGTAATCATTGTGATCATGCAGGGTGTCAGGAATATTCACATATCTGAAAATATGGGGTTTTTTTTAAATAGATCTTTGAATAGACCTAACACTTATGATAATTCTTTGATGTAGCACTATATTTGCTACAAGCAGCTCTCATCACGAAATGACTGAAATAATGTTGAAAGTGATGTAAAACCCCAAAACAAACAAACAAAATTCACATATTATGCTCGTTCCATGTGGCCAGGGGTTTGCTTCCTGAATGCACAGTTAAAAAATATGGAGATCTGATCTATATTTCAGCTTCAACAATATGAGAATTTAGTCCGTTTAACATAAATCTATCAGACAGAAATATTAAACACACTCCAACTCTGATTGGACAAGCCCTGCCTCACTTTTGTCAAAAATGAGGATTAATGGCAATATCTGGTATGTCATCAATCTCTTTAGTCATTTTCACTTGTCAGATATTTATGGTAAGCCCTTAAGTCATCCTCTATCTTTCATATATAAAGCATAGATATATATATAAAGATCATGATATGGACAAGATATATGTTCAACCTGTTTTGGACAATTTTTCAGCAGCAAGTTCGGATACCAGATACTGTTTTGATTCAATATGAGAATCACCCTATAATGTAATGCAAATCACTAAGCCGGCGGCGAGAGCGGCAGATCGCCGGATCCTCCATTTTGTCCCGCCGAATTCGCCGAGGGTATTCAGAGGGCAGAGGTCAGCGTCCGCCACCTTTTGCCACCGAAACCCGCCGGTTCAATCGTGGAGAAACGGGATAACCCGGGCTAACTTGCCGGACCTAATCGTGTACAGCCAAAGTCAAACAACTATTTGTTTGCATATACATACAAGCAGATTAGTACACTGTCAGGCTTTTTATACAGAAGAACCCCCTTTCATCAACATTTTGACACTGCCTCTCTTTTCAAAATGTAAGTCACCAAACGATCATGAACGTGGTCTGGAAGAGTAATTTGACCACAATTCTGATATTTTTCCATGCCCAAAAGGAGACGCTGATATAAAACAGTTGCTATGGAAATAGGCCTGTCATGCTTCCAACTCCCCTCATCTCCTCTGGCCTATTGGATTGGCAAATACCTAATGGGCAGTGTGCGTTGCAACAGCTTTTGAGAAAATGATAACAGATATGAGCTTTTCTTAATTGATTTTGTTGCATTATCAGGTGCTAGATTTAGCATCACATTATTCCCCAGGGAGACTTGTTATTGTTCATGGTGACCATAGCCATTCCAGCTTTGTTATGCCTAGCTGTACGAACCTGATGAAATGAAATCTCTGAATATCTTTACCTTCATAAACCTTGCTTTTCTTTCAGGAAGTCAGATTTATAGTTAACAGTTTGCTTCACTGACACATAGCTCGATAGTTTATTGTGTAAGTTAATAAGATCTATTTGTTTGGAAAAGGCCCTCTCAATAATCTGATATAGATCATTTCATTTCAGCAATTTTCATATCAAAGGAAAAGTATTTTAAAATGGAAATTACCATAAGACATATGCAAGCCAGGGATGTGAGTTATGTGGCACAAATCATAGAAGATGAGGACTGGCACACCCCACCTGAAGTCCTTAATGTGATGTTCAAAGTTTATCCAGAAAGTTTTTTTGTGGCTGATTATAAAGGGAAAATAGTAGGTAAGGATAAACTAATTATTGGTCAGACTGTTTGCCGAATAAAATACAGAATCTCTGTTTTTGTTTGGAATCTATGTTTTCAATCAAAATATTACCATTTTGAATGTTTAGGATGTGTCCGTGGAAGTAAAGATGGTGAACATTTTGGTATTTTCGGCCTATTTCTAGTTGCGAAACAGTTCAGGGGAAAAGGAATTGGTAATGCTACATTTTTCTGTTCTTGCTTGCTAAAATATGTAGAATCCAATATTGATGTTGTTGAATTTATGTCGCATTTATGATATTTCCTCTCTATTATAGGACATGAACTGATGAAAGCAGCACATGAATATCTTGGTCTCTCTGATCGGAAGAAAAACATAATAGTGAACAGTGGATTACATATGATCAAATGCTATGAAAAGAATGGCTATCAAATCCTCTCCTGGCATATTAATGTTTATGCTGGAACTCCGGATGTTTTGAAAATGAAGAATATTGTCAATCAACAAGAAGACATTAAATTTGATATGATTTCTAATATTAACTTTGAAAAGGTAATGATATATGACAGAACTATTTACCCAGGAGACCGATCACTGTATATAAATAATATCCTGAATGTGGATGGTGTCTTGGGTTACTGTGCAGTTTTATATGAGCAAGTTGTGGGGTATGGTCTCTTAATACCCAGGGTTGGGGCCAAGGGATATTGCATAAGACCATTATATGCAAATTCTGTTGGGATCTGCCAAGGGCTTGTGAAAGAAATGTGTTTAAGTCGTCATGACACTAATCAAGGTGTTATTTTGCACTCCATTGAAGTAAATGAATCAAACATGAAAACTTTGGCAGAGTTTATGGGAATTAATTATCAATACAAACTCAGAAGGCTGTACTCACTACATGAGATAAAATTAGATTTCAAAAATGTTTATTCTCTGGCTAATCAAAGTGGTTTTGTTGTATAGTTATTAGCTTGTTGTGTCAACCTTAATGTCATTGATAAGGCCAATACCAACAAAATGTGAATCCTAAAAATATATTTTTACATTTTTGCATTTTTACAATATTATTCATGATAAATCATACAACACATTTAACAATACATTTATTTGTACTATGTAGATTGTTCTTTGTTTGTGATAAAACCGAATTAATGTGTCTTGTTCGGGAGGTAAATTGATATTAAGGCAAGAACATGTGAGTGCAGTGTTCAGGCTGGCAGATCTCTCAAGTTGGTTCTGGTGGAAGGATCTCAAGAGTCTGAAGGACGAGTAAGATCCTTCCACCAGAACCAACGAGAGAGATCTGTCAGCCTGAACACTGCACGAACCTATGTTCTTGACTTTATCTCATACTTAATTCCTAGAGATAGGTATGAGATAAAGGTTTTGGTTTGATCTATTTAAAGCAAAACAGAGAGGAAAACATTGCAGCATGTGTGGACCTATGTTGTGTGTGTCAAACAACATAAACAATACCACGCCCCCCTTTTTAATGACGTCACACTCAATGACGTCATTACAACATATAATTTATTATGTTATGACTCCATTGAGGTGGGTTGTCATGTCAAGGACCTGCGACATGACAATTCAGTGAGGCAGCACTATATCTGTCACAAGTAGGTCTCATCACGAAATGACTGAAATAATGTTGAAAGTGATGTAAAAACCCCAAACAAACAAATGACTCCATTGAGAGGTGGGCATAGTGCCAATCTATATTGTGAGATCCTTCCACCAGAACCAACGTGAGAGATCTGTCAGCCTGAACACTGCACAAACCTATGTTCTTGACTTTATCTCATACTTAATTCCTAGAGATAGGTATGAGATAAAGGTTTTGGTTTGATCTATTTAAAGCAAAACAGAGAGGAAAACATTGCAGCATGTGTGGACCTATGTTGTGTGTGTCAAACAACATAAACAATGCCACGCCCTCTTTTTAATGACGTCACACTCAATGATGTCATTACAACATATAATTTATTATGTTATGACTCCATTGAGAGGTGGGCATAGTGCCACTCTATATTGTGAGATCCTTCCACCAGAACCAACGTGAGAGATCTGTCAGCCTGAACACTGCACAAACCTATGTTCTTGACTTTATCTCATACTTAATTCCTAGAGATAGGTATGAGATAAAGGTTTTGGTTTGATCTATTTAAAGCAAAACAGATAGGAAAACATTGCAGCATGTGTGGACCTATGTTGTGTGTGTCAAACAACATAAACAATGCCACGCCCCCTTTTTAATGACGTCACACTCAATGACGTCATTACAACATATAATTTATTATGTTATGACTCCATTGAGAGGTGGACATACACTCTAAAAAATAAATGTGTAAATTGACACACATATAAATCGCTTTTTTCGTAATAAAAAAAAAACACAACTTGTGCGTCAAATAAATCATATTTTGTGTTTTGCAAGTATGTTAAATAACATACTTTAGATATGTAAATTGACACACATGTAAAACACTTTTTTTGTAATAAAAATGACACACTTTTTGTGTGTCAAATAAATCACATTTTGTGTTTTGCAAGTATGTTAAATGACATACTTTATATATGTAAATTGACACACATGTAAAACACTTTTTTGTTATAAAAATGACACACTTTATGTGGGTCATATAAATCACAATATGTGATTTGCAAATGTGTTGCATAAAACATTGAAAATAATTACAGAAAGCACATCTTGTGTATGAAATAAAATATATACTGTACACATGATGTTCTTCCTATGAATCACTGTCAATGCACTGAAATAAA
Organism: Amphiduros pacificus; assembly: GCA_949316495.1. Lineage (NCBI taxonomy): Eukaryota > Metazoa > Annelida > Polychaeta > Phyllodocida > Hesionidae > Amphiduros > Amphiduros pacificus. Next base: position 43,945,376 of record OX439002.1, on the reverse strand, counting down.
TTAGAGACATAAAATTTGATGTAAAGATTAATATATTTATTCAAAATTACATTTTTTTTTAAACAAATCATTCTGTCAGCATTTCCAATTCATTCCTGTTATGCTGTATACAAAATTTCTAATATATCATTGATAATAAATACAAAAAGTGCACTGGCTGCAAACATTGAAAAATAATTACAATAGCCACTTTATATGAACTCCATTCACTCTTTCACATTTTACAAACAAATTAACTCAATTCACTCTTTTACTTCTTTACAAAAGACATAAAATGTCTAAAACAAAAGACAAAAGACATAAAACTAGCACACACAAAATATAATTGTTAAGCTATTTTTTTTCATTTTTCATTTAAGTAGAAAAAGTATAATAATACATAAGGTCATTATCTAATCCACCAGTGATACTTGGTCAGTATTTGACTAAATAGTTATGCAGTTTCTTTAAATAAACCTCATACATACTCATGTTCTATTTGGGCCTATTATGAGTCCTCCTCCCCCTTTCCAAATTTTCTGGATCCACCAGTAACATTTGGTCAGTTTTTGACTAAATAGTTTCTTAAAATAAACTACATTCAAATTTGTTACTTCTTTACAAAAGACAAACTATAGCACTACCAAATATTTGTTATCTTCCAACAAATTATTTCAAGAATAATTGTATATCAGAGCAATATCATCAAACTAAATCTATTCATGTGTAGCAATCAGGATAAAACAAACATCAACACATCTACAAGTCCCTGCTTGTACATTTTAGCAAAAAATACTCAATATTCAACATAATTGATGGTATACAAGATGATCCTGTGTATAAGTCAGACCCCAAACTTTGATTTTGTATTCTCTATAATCCTGAGATAATGTCACACAAAAAGTAAAACAGTCCATTCAATTCTATTAAATCTGGCAATTGTTCTTAGCATATTAGAAATCACCTCCAAACATGAATAGTACCAGCATTCAGCAATTTAATACTCTATAGATATTCTCAGACTAGGCCAGATCACTACAAAAGTGCCAGTGTGTCTTTGAACCCCTTGGACTTTCCAGAGTCCGGAGCAAAGGGTAGATCAAATGCCACCTGCTGCAGGATGCCCAGGAACATGGCATAGCTCCTGGGGTACTCTATGTCAAACACATAGTAGGAACCCACGAGCAGCAGGATGGCACGGCTAATAGAGCAGGTCAGCTCAATCCTCCTGGTGTCACCAACGATGAACGCTGACTGGCTGCAAACATTGAAAAATAGCACCAGCAGGACGAGCTGGGGGCAGTCTCCAGGCTTGGTGGTTGTGACTTTGTCCACATCCCCCTCCGGCAGGTCCTCGTGGATGTGGATGACCGTCTGAGACTTCTGCCCCTTGCCTGCCTTATACCCTGTGAGCTTCTCAAGATACTTCATGGCAGCCACTATCCTCATGTCACCCTGAAAGCATAAAATCAAAGAATGTGATGATAAAAAATGTTCATATAAATACCAATTGTTTTAATACTTTATATGTTTCTACAGTTGGAATCAGTCTCATCATGATCAAAAAAGTTCAACAAAACGCTTTAGATAAGCATAAGGGCTATTCCATTTTTGGTTGGGGGTGGGGGTGGTCCTGAAGAAATTTAAAGACACCCCCCGCCCCCGAATTCTGAATAATCCAAAAGAGCCAACCTGAATTTCAATTTGTTTGCCTGATCCCCCCTTAATTTTTTTTTTTGCCAAAATATGCTGTTTTTAGGGAAATTTTCATTAAAAAAAATCTTTAATTATAATTCCTAATTATTTCAGCCAATGTCAAATTTGCATTTCCATCTTGCGTAGGGGAAAGTTGGTACTAAAGATATCACTGGTCCCCTAGTGAATTTCAAATACGTATTCATGACAATCCCCCAGCAAACAACCAGAAAGGGAATAGCTCTCATAGACCATGCTCAAGTATACTTACATTTCTCTGTTGTCGTATGGGCATCTCCTCTTCCACCTTGTCAATGATGCCCTTAAAACGCTCAGACACTTCCTTCATGTCCTTGTTTGAACGTTCAAGGATGAGTCCGAACTCCTTCCATATCTGCAAAATCACAAACCAAAATAATAAATTAATACAATTAAAATGTACTGTACACTTATCAGACCTCGCTATGATTTTATATACACTCAAACCTGTGATGAGAGACCATGTTTTTAATAACCTGTCTCACATTTGTATTTATTTGCACCTGCAGAGGGCAGTCTTACATCACAGGTTTGACTGTATTCAAATATTTTTGTTAATAAAGTACAGGTGGCATAATATTAGAATCTGAGGTTAATCAGTTTTTTATTGAATTGAGCAGTACAATAGTGACAAAAAATGTTTATCATGTAACTCTGAATCAATGTGGTACAAAGTAACACATGACCCTTTATGCGCAAAATATAATTGTAACATTTGTGATACACAGCACCAAGATATAAAGACTTTTACTTCAGACCCATTTACTTATGATCCATTCATATCTTTTATGAAACTTACGGGAAGGCTATGACCAAGCACAGGGTACTGGTTCAGGATCTCGGCCATGATGCACGGCTTCTGTTGGCGCTCCTCTTCCTCCTTCCACGCCTTGCGGTTTACAAAGGTTTCCTAAAAAGAAAAACAATGAAAGCATCACTGTAACGTTGAATGCTTCAGGCACTGTCGGGGGTGCTGGAAGTTTTAGAATTCAACTGAACATTGCATTTAGCCTACCATATTTTTCAAAGTTTGTTTCTATCATTTTTCGTTGTCAAGATATAAGAAGTTGAAGATTTGGGAGGGGGCGCTAATTAGATAGGATACAGTATCTAAAACGTAATCAAATCACAATAAAAAAGGAAATATAATTTACTGTTTCCTGTTCTAAAATTTGCTGGCTACAATTTAGTTGTGTATTCATCTATATTTGATGAAAAGTTGTAGGTGGGGGTGTCAGAAAATTCTCCAGTACCCACCTACCCAGCTTTTTCAAATGGATCTGCTCTAACTGTTTAGTTATTTTTTACCTTGACCATAATGAGAAGATGTTGGTTGTCCCTGGTGTCCTTGGGTTTCGCAAGCTCTCGGACCATCTTGTCTTGAAGCTCTCCTTCCTCCTGCTCCGACAGCTTAGGGGTTGAGGTCTCCCGTGTTGGGCTGGTGAACATGGGCTGGATGCGCTTGGCAGCATGCGGTGCAGCAGCATGGGGCTCGGTGCTCCGCCGTTTCATTCGACTGCGCATGTTCCTCAGTTTTTGACTGAGACTTTGCACAAGGAGAGACTGCAATATAAATATATATGATATCAGATGAATAAAAAATATTGGTAGTCTTTCATTTTTCACAAATAAATCAGTTATCGTCTACACTGGATTTCACCCAATAATTGACACCCTATGGCACTGGGTTAATTATATTTAAATGTGATATTCATTATGTATTTGTTCTTCAGAGTTTGTCAATTTTACAGCATGTTACAAGCTATAATTGTCAATTTCCTAAATCCTCCCAGAAAAAAGCAAACATACATTTGTTGCTACCGGTACATACCCATGGATTCCTTCCTTCACGACGCAGGCATGGATACCTGTCCACCAGTTGTTGCCCCACCCGTCGGTAGTCATCTTGTGATGACATACGTCCTGGCACATGGATGAAGGCATTGGCAATTGTGTCGATCACAGATTGCCATGCCTGGTGGCTCTTGCCCTCCTGCAGCAGCTGCTCTGTGGCGCTGTCCAATGTAGGGAGCTGGAGGCTGCCTCTACGGGATGTTGGCGTTGTTGGCGTGTTGAGGGGCGAGGGGGATAGAATAGGGGTAGGTGTCTGGATATCTGAAAATAAATTGATAAGAATTATAAATCAACTGAATGAATTTCACCTGAAACATCTTATTTTACAAGGTTAATTCTGAAGAAATTATTACAGTTACTTCAATATCAATTGTTTTGCATAAAACATTAAGCTTGTCATGTCGTCATAACTGATTCCCAACAATATTTTCTATTTTCTAAAAATTTAAATGACAAGGGTGCTTTTCCAAATACTTATTTTCAAATACAAAATTAATTTTATATCAGAAATATGACAAAATTAAAATAGGAGAGTACCTTGACTCTGACTGATGGTTGTGATCTGGCCCAAGGAGTCCCCTTTTGTTTCCTTTGTGTTGACTTGTGTCTGACCTAGAATTACAATAACAACATTTTGATTGATTAGTGATTGGTTTATTAATTACATTCCTTATCAAATTGTCATTTTGTTTAAACATCAATTTTAACTTGACTCCTATTCTTGACAGAAAGTCATTAATTTTTCACAAAATAGTAAATATTCCAGGCAACCCAGTGTCTGGTGCTTTAGTTTGAAATGTTGTGTGCCCTATATCTTTTTTTGGCTCACTAAAATAGAGGAATGATACTTGAAAAGCTACTGGCCCTGGTCAAAGGTTTCTTGTAAAGTTACTAACCATCTGAAGAAGTATCTCTGGTTTTCCAAGTCTGGCTGGGAGTTAGCAGTAACAGCACAGAACCCTTCAGATGTGGCAGAAAGTCATCACTGTCCACAGTAGTTCCATCCTCATCTAATGCCACTGTTAGTGATTCTGCACTGCATTCAAGTTTAAGCTGGTCACAACCTAGAACATAGCCAAAACTGGAAATATTACTTTCAATGTAATACACAAATAAAAGTAAAATTCACATGTACAATTTGTGTCTGCAGGACAAGTAACAATGAACTTTCACTTGCCTCAATCATGTTTCACTTACAACACTTAATGTTGAGGGCTAAATTGATCAAGAGAGCTCATTTCTTATGCTGTATCTCACCTTTTCTTTTTATTTCTTCAATGGTTTTTCCCAGAACAAGTCGCTTATCCTGGCTGTCATGGCCTCGCACTTTGAACATGAACCTGCAAATATTAAAGAGGCAGTATCAACCAAAATAATCAACAATAATACTTCAATCTACTTATCTAGAGATATATACAAGACACTGCTGTCTTCCTCAGTCAATGTACTCTGCAAAATGACTGAATCTGTTAACTACATACTGCTTGTTGTTTTTACGGAACACCACCAGTGGCCAGGAATTTTCCAATTCTGTGAATGTAACCACCTTGCATGATGGCTGACAGTGTTCTGTCACTTCATAGGAGTTCATCTTCCAATGAAACTGAGCAACAGTCATCATCTTCACAAGAAAAAATTTCCTTTGGTCAATGACTACAATTTCATCAATCATGCCGTACACAGGTTCACAATCCTGCCATGTTAACAACAGTGCAAATCCTGGTTTGTACAGATTTCCATGGATCTCTACCTGCTCACACCTGTAAATATGGAGTGGTACTGGGATGGATATGTGAAGCTGGGCACATTTTTCAGTGAATTGGTCCTGTAGATCAGCATTTTGTAGTTCTGAAAAAGGAAGCACCACCCCACTGGCTATCACATCACCCCCATACAAGAAGTTTGTGGCTGCACTGCCATCTCCACTCAACATCTGACTGCACATCCAGAGCTGATGCTTTTCTGCCATTGATTTCGCCAGGTTCCTGAAATTTTTCCAATTGAACTTTGTGAAAAATGAATTTTTCCCCTCAAACCTCATCAGCCACTGATGACGTAAGGGACCAAATAGCAGCAATTGCCTGGGTAAATGTAAGCAGTAGTGAAACTTGGGTGTGACACTCTCTGATGGATACAGCTTGACAAATTCTGTGTGGTGAACAAAAAGTAAAGACTCAAGTTCCCCAGCAGTCTCCGCAGTTGCGTATGGTGATGTGCTGAGAAGGGTGATCTGCACCAGCCTTACTATATTTCTATAGTGGTCATCATCATCTGGAATGCAAAACCCTAGAATTTGTGGAAGAATGTAGCACAGAGTTAGTACCTCAGCACTTTTCTGCTTGAGTTTTTTTGAGGTGGTCAAATGTCCTTTTTCAATTTTCTTTGGTTTTCGTGACTTGTCATTGCCCTGAAATGGAAAAGATCCAAGTTGCGAATTAATCCAATTCAAACTGAAGTACTTTTTGGTATATATGCAGTAGTTCAGAAATAGGGCCATTTCATAGGGAACAATTCCTTCAAGCAGAACATGCATCACATCATGAACCAAGCATTCTGAAGGAGAAAAATTCTCAATGGACAGAAGAGGACTTGTGTTGTTGATACCCCATGTCTTGCTCCAATATTCACGACTTTTGTCTGAAAGTGTATCAAGGTCTGTGCATCTCTCTCGATGAGTATTCTGGTCTCTAATCTGTAATTCAGAAGCAACAAATGTCCTGAGGTCTGTGATGTGTATGTCACAAGTTCTGCAAAAGGAAAAAGCAAACGATACCCCCTCCTTGAAACCTCCTAGAAATCCAGCTGCCAGTGTGTCACATGGAACAATAGTCAGGTCACCATTGTATGACTTGACTTTCCCATTCACAGTGACTTCTATGCCTGAGGTCTGCAACTCTGAAATGCCTGAAACAAAATCGGACAGAAATCTATTCATACCATGTTTGCGTAGATCTGTAGTTTTTGCCAATCCCACCAACTGGATTGTTTTCAGTTTTGATCTGAACTGTGGGGGGATGTTGAGAATTGTGTAGTAAAACATACTCATTTTGTGTAATTTTACACTTGTTCCAAGAGGATTGCACAACTCAAGATCATCAAAATTCAGTGATATCTGTAAAGCCCTTTTGTCTCTACCTAATACTGGGTGCTTTTGGACAAATTCACCATCACGCACATCCTTCATCAACTCTGTCTCACCTTCCTCTGTGTTGTCGAGGAAATACTGAACATCTGGCATCTGTAATAAAGCCTGCAAAGATTTCTTGAAAGGCACTATTTGTCCAAAGTTTTCTGTAGTTTGAAGTTTGCCATTTTTTCGCTCAAACACTGTTCCCAACAAAACCTTCTCAGGTGCAACATAGTGACAAGAATCTTGATAGAACTTTTGCCGCAGGTGTGAAGTACGGAAGTGCTGAAAAACAGAAGTGAGATCTGGGTCTGGTGTAAGGGACTCATCATCTAACAAAGTGGCATCAACCCCTTTTTTCTGCAAGAGAGTGGAAAGTTCATTTTTGAGAGTTTTCATACATTTTGTCAAGAAATTGGTGAATAATACCTCTGATTCTGCGACTACATAGTCAATGGCAGATTTCGACAGCTTGTGATGGGTTTCTAAACTGAGTAAGTACTGTGCAATACCAAAGATTTCCAGTTCCTCTTTATCAACACTTGGCTCAATATTTTCTGTGTCAACATAAACTTCATTAGTCTCTTCACTTTGGTGATCATTAGAAAAGACAGAGTGGTCTTTGGCCAGTCCTGTGTCATCTTTATGATTTCTCGAAACATGTGTTCTAAATGCACCAAGAGTTTTTGAACTGTACTGACAACCCTTGACTGGACAATATACAATGAAGTTTGGTTCATGTCTGTGTTTTTTTACTATATGTCTAGATATTTCATCAGCACTTCTTGTTTGGAAGGTTTCACACATGGGACAAACAAGCCAATCATTGTCATCGAGAGATGCCATAACTGTATCATGAAGCATTCACCACCTTAGTACTCACATCTTTCTCAGGTCTGGAGGTTTGCTTTGTTGAGTCTATCCTGGGACCGTACCAACGGAAAGGTGCCGAGATGATCACTTGATCTGCCTCTGTAAAAAAGAAAAGGCATTTTACAAGCTAGTAATAATGACAATTGTTCAATTTTGGTGAGCAAGGTGTCTTTGCTTGGAAAGAAAGACTAAAAGTTTTTTATAAGAATTAAATGTTTTCTTTGTATTTGTGATTATAACATTTCACCCTCACTACACAAATCACTCTACAGACTTATTAACTGCTTTTAATGTCAATAATTTTTTTTCTTACTTTGTTTGAAAACAGGTTTTTACATTTCACATTGATTGATTGGTTAATTTTAATGTCAACATGTTTCTTACTGTGGGATCCAAATGCTAAGCCTCAGTTGATGATGTACAAAGTTCTGTCCAGATGACCGGTTGTTACCTCTGCTTCTGCAAAGCAGTAATTAAACATTAATTTGGTAGTCTATAATTATAAGAGTTTAGGAGTAAATGAACAACAATGAGAGTTCTATCACATATTCTAAGGACTAAGATTAAGACCACAAAATAGATTTTATGAGCAAAATGCGCACTCACAAAATTGACCAAACAATTTAAACAGGGTTCTGAAAAAATCACTTTTCTCTGTAAAATTACCAACCGATTTCAAAACTTTTTGGACCAAAATGACCAACAAGGAGAGCTCTATCACATATTATAAGGCCAAATATTCGGACATAATATGAAAGCCACAAAAAAAGTTTTTGTGAGCAAAGTACGCACTTGCAAATTTAAACTTGCGATTTTAACAGTGTTCAGAAAAAGTCAATTTTCTCAGCAAATTACCAACCGATTTCAAAACTTTTTGGACCTAAATGACCAGCAAGGATTGCTCTATTACATATTACAATACCAAATATTCGGACATAATATGGAAGCCACAAAAAAAGATTTTGTGAGTAAAACTCGCACTTGTAAATTAAAACTTGCTATTTCAACAGTGTTCAGGAAAAGTTAATTTTCTCAGTCAATTACCAACCGATTTCAAAACTTTTTGGACCAAAATGACCTGCAAAGATGGCTCTATCACATATAATAAGGCCAAATATTTAGACTTAATATGAAAGCCACAAAAAAAGGTTTTGTGAGCAAAATACGCACTTGCAAATTTAAACTTGCGATTTTAACAGTGTTCAGAAAAAGTCCATTTTCTCAGCAAATTACCAACCGATTTCAAATCTTTTTGGACCAAAATGACCAGAAAGGATTGCTCTATCACATATTATAAGGCCAAATATTCGGACCTAATATGAAAGCCACGAAAAAAGGTTTTGTGAGCAAAGTACGCACTTGCAAATTTAAACTTGCGATTTTAACAGTGTTCAGAAAAAGTCCATTTTCTCAGCAAATTACCAACCGATTTCAAATCTTTTTGGACCAAATTGACCAGAAAGGATTGCTCTATCACATATTATAAGGCCAAATATTCGGACATAATATGAAAGCCATGAAAAAAGGTTTTGTGAGCAAAGTACGCACTTGCAAATTTAAACTTGCGATTTTAACAGTGTTCAGAAAAAGTCCATTTTCTCAGCAAATTACCAACCGATTTCAAATCTTTTTGGACCAAAATGACCAGAAAGGATTGCTCTATCACATATTATAAGGCCAAATATTCGGACCTAATATGAAAGCCACGAAAAAACCTTTTGTGAGCAAAACGCGCACTCGCAAATTTGAACTTGCGATTTCAACAGTGTTCAGGAAAAGTTAATTTTCTCAGTCAATTACCAACCGATTTTAAAACTGTTTGGACCAAAATGACCTACTAGGATAGCTCTATCACATACTATAAGGCCAAACATTCAGACCTAATATCAAAGCCACAAAAAAAGATTCCGTGAGCAAATTCCGCACTCCCAAATTTGACCGTATGATTTCAACAGGGCTCAGAAAAAGTTAAATATCTCAGCAAGTTACCAACCAATTTCAAAACTTTTTTTACCAAAATGATCAGCATGAATAGCACTATGTAATTTTGTAGTCACATATTGATATATTGTAATATTAAAGCCACAAAAAAAGATTCCGTGAGCAAATTCCGCACTCCCAAATTTGACCTTATGATTTCAACAGGGCTCAGAAAAAGTTAAATATCTCAGCAAGTTACCAACCAATTTCAAAACTTTTTTTACCAAAATGATCAGCATGAATAGCACTATGAACTTATGTAGTCACATATTGACATATTGTAATATTAAAGTCACAAAAAAAGATTTTGTGACCAAATCCCGCACTCGCGAAATTGACCTGGCCATTTGGACAGGGCCTAGAAAAAGTCAAGTTTTCCAGGATATTCCAAATGGATTTTGATACCCTTTACATTCAAATCATCATCTAACCCATCTCTAAAGCATATATCAAAAAGGTTTCAGGAAGAGTCAATACACAAGAATGATAACTGATGTCCTGAGCGCCCCCTACACAATAGCCATCATGCTTGAGTGCATCAGTACTGAGACTGACCAAAGTTTCCTAATTTCCCAAACAGTTTACTAAATGTCCACACTAAACTTTACCTAACACTATCACAGTTTCTTAGTACATTGTGCAATATTATGCCATACTCACCCAGTTCATGAAGACATCTTGGTGCTGTGTTTGGTGGTGAACTTCTGCATGATTGTGTCAGTTGGACTCCCCCAGATTTAAACTGCTGCGGCTGCAGTGACTGAGGTCACGTGACTGGCAAGCTGTCAATCAAGATGTGCTCTGCACATGCCAGGTCAGTGTGACCCCACCAATAGGGTGGGTGGCAGGATCTACTGACACACACCTGTTGGCAGGATCAACCAACACACCTGCTGACACTGTCACTGTGTGTGTGTAGCTGACATATGATTTAAAAATATTTAATTATCTTAATTTTTTTTAGTTTCTTCCTAATTTTAATTTACAATGATCCCTTTTAGGTTACAGTGATCCAATTTTTATAACACAAATTAGCAAATAACAAAGCAATACCATATTTCATAACATCTTTTATAATAACAAGATTACACAAAAATTCATTCAAATTGACAATTTGACATAATACAGCTTTTGTATTCTTTTTCATACCCCAATTTAATTTTAATTGAAAATATTAGCACTTTTGGTTATTTCATTAAAGGTATATAGATATAACAAACTGCAATTTTACAATATTCGTGATCCAACTAATAATTTTGTCACAACAATCTTTTTAAAAGTTCATGGATGTTCAATGTTGCCATTTTGTCTGAAAGATATTGCAGGTGCTTTGATATTGGAAGTGTTTGTTTCAAAATCCAGACTAAGAGGTGAACACACTTCCCATGTTTCAATTGCAAAAACAACAGAAAGACAAAATCACAGGATGTGTGTTCTGTGTTTGTATATATTGGTCAGGCAGCAGGACAGAACACAAAGACTGCATTATTACAGAAAACACAACTTATGTGTCAGACTACATAATCTCCAGAAAACAGACAGTTTTTGCTTTGAACACAGGATATGCCTTTTGTGCACATTCATACATAATTCCTCAAAAGATAGGGGTAGGGGTGGGGGCTAAGACCCCCCTTTTCTCCCCAGTGGTAATGTTCTTGCAATGTTGACACACTTAACATGATTTGTGAATTCATATGTGAATCAAAGAAGCATTATTTGTGTGTTAGTAATGTACTTATTTGCAAACATGACACACTTCAAAAACATTTTTGGTGTTTCGCATATTTTGTAATGTGTCAAATAACATACCAAATGTGGGTAAAACACATTTAACACATATTTCATGTTTTGGTAAATTATTTAATGTGTGTCTGACACACATTCAGTGAGTCATATAACACATCATTTTTTAGAGTGTAGTGCCACTCTATATTGTGAGATCCTTCCACCAGAACCAACGTGAGAGATCTGTCAGCCTGAACACTGCACAAACCTATGTTCTTGACTTTATCTCATACTTAATTCCTAGAGATAGGTATGAGATAAAGGTTTTGGTTTGATCTATTTAAAGCAAAACAGAGAGGAAAACATTGCAGCATGTGTGGACCTATGTTGTGTGTGTCAAACAACATAAACAATGCCACGCCCTCTTTTTAATGACGTCACACTCAATGATGTCATTACAACATATAATTTATTATGTTATGACTCCATTGAGAGGTGGGCATAGTGCCACTCTATATTGTGAGATCCTTCCACCAGAACCAACGTGAGAGATCTGTCAGCCTGAACACTGCACAAACCTATGTTCTTGACTTTATCTCATACTTAATTCCTAGAGATAGGTATGAGATAAAGGTTTTGGTTTGATCTATTTAAAGCAAAACAGATAGGAAAACATTGCAGCATGTGTGGACCTATGTTGTGTGTGTCAAACAACATAAACAATGCCACGCCCCCTTTTTAATGACGTCACACTCAATGACGTCATTACAACATATAATTTATTATGTTATGACTCCATTGAGAGGTGGACATAGTGCCACTCTATATTGTGAGATCCTTCCACCAGAACCAACGTGAGAGATCTGTCAGCCTGAACACTGCACAAACCTATGTTCTTGACTTTATCTCATACTTAACTCCTGCAGATAAGTATGAGATAAAGTTTTGGTTTGATGACCAATCTATTTAGAGCAAAACTGTGTGGAAAATATTGCAGCATGTGTGGATCTATGTTGTGTGGGTCAAACAACATAAACAATGCCACGCCCTCTTTTTAATGACGTCACACTCAATGACGTCATTGCAACATATATTTTACTATGTAATGACGTCACTGAGAGGTGGGCATTGAGATCCTTCCACCAGAACTAACTTGAGAGATATCTGTCAGCCTGAACACTGCACTCACATGTTCTTTTCTTAACGTTAGGGGGAACAGGGACACTTCATACACAGGATCACAGCTGCATGAAATGTGCTGTTGATTGTTGCTTAGTTACCAAAAGGTATGACGTCACTATTTCATTGATGATTAGCCACAGCACCATTATGACGACATTATTCCTTGAACTACATGAAATAGTGCACCTTTGTAACATACCAAAGTAAGCTAAATAGGTAACATACTTCTGTCCAAAGGGGATCAATGTCGATACATACACATATAAACATCATTTAGTGGTCTTTTATGACTAATCCATTAGCCAGTAGCTGCTGCATTCGACCTCATCACTGCCCAGTGATACAAAATTAGAAGTAAACAAAATATCATATTTCTCCAAATTTCCCACGCGTTTTGCAAGTTTAATTACCAAAATTTAAGAACAGGTGTACTCCAAATATTATTCTATTTAGTTTAAATAGATGGAATTTTGATTAATGGTCTATATTTTGAGATACCAAACTTTCTTCAAACTCAAGTCAAAAATTACCAAATGGTGTCAAAATCTTGCATTTATTTGAATCATTTTATTTACAAAAACACAAATTACTCGAGTTATAAGACATCTTTTAAAATTCTGTCTATTTAAACTAAATAACATCATTCTAGCTTAAGATTAATGCCTTAGTTCTACAGATTGATAGTGTAGTTGTTCACAAAAATCTTTTTCAAGTTAGCTCTATCTTTTCTAAAATTGTAACCAAACAAACCATCTTTTTCTGATTTTTACTGTAACTTGATTAAGAATGATAAAATGATTAAGAATGATAAAATTTTAAAAACAAATTAAAAATCAAATCAAAAAAAAAATCTTTCCCTAAGCATTTGATACCTTAAAGGCTGAAATCCTTTTTGTAGTTATTTTTATACAAAGCAATCATCTTGCACCATGTCATTTTTTGGGGTTCAAATGACTTTTTTTGGCGGGAAAAAAGAACTTTAGAAGACACTGTTCCCCCTAACGTTAAGATCTGTACTTTTTACAGTGTTAACACTGGTCTGGTATATAAACCATCTGCGGTAGATAAATATGAGATAAAGTCAAGAGCATGGGTTCATGCAGTGTTCAGCCTGACAGATCTCTTTTGTTGATTCTGGTGGAAGGATCTCACTCGTCATTTCGACCAAGGATGATTTGCAAAAGTAGTTCGGCACATGGGTGATCTGCGAAAGTAGTTCGGCAGAGGGGTGATCTGCGAAAGTAGTTCGGCAGAGGGGTGATCTGCAAAAGAATATCTCATAGGTGCAGAACACACTTTGAAGCACCAAGTATGAGATAAAGCATGAAAACAACTTTTTAATATGAGTGAAACTTCCAAACAAGCATTCTAAAAATGGGTTTAACGCTGTGGCAGATTTTAACAGATTCAAGCTTGATGAACCATTGCATTTTCTTTGTCGAAGTTAGTATGCAAGTTCTTGAAAATTGACACTGGGATCAAGGAAGATGAAACGTTTATATTGCTCTTTGGGTAGAATTTGAACCAATATTGAAAAGTATGATTTAATGCAGCCAAAGCAACTGGGGTTGACAGGGTAAGTGCCAGGCTGCTGAAAGTAGCGGCCCCGGTTATTGCACCTTCAGTAACACACATAATGAATATGTCAATAAAGACTAGTGACATACCAAGACAATGGAAACAGGCCAAGGTATCGCCAGTGTACAAAGAGGGTCCCAGTGATGAGGCTGGAAACTACAGACCCATTTCCATCTTACCGGTGATCAGCAAAATCTTGGAGAGGGTAGTCCATGATCAACTCTATAAATACCTAGAAAATCATAAGCAAATCAGTTTCTGGCAATCAGGTTTTAGGCCCAACCATTCTACTAGTACAGCTCTAATTGATGTGTCTGACAAAATCCTTACAGCTATGGAAAATGGAAAATTAACAGGAATTGTATTTTTGGACTTAAAAAAGGCATTTGATACGGTTGATCATGAGCTCCTTCTCTCTAAACTTGGCAGATATGGCATAAATGGACAAAGTAAGAAATGGTTTGAAAGTTATCTGAAAGAGCGAACACAAACTGTAACAATAGAAGGAGTGGAATCAGACATTGGGTACATTGAATATGGAGTACCCCAAGGGTCAATACTCGGACCTCTTCTGTTCAGCTTATACATTAACGACTTGCCTGAACAGAGTGTACAAGCCAAAATAACAATGTATGCTGATGACACAGCAATTATGTTTAGTAGCAATGACCCCAAGGTAATTGAAAATGTCCTAAACAGTGAACTTGTGCATGTCAAAGCTTGGCTTGATAAACACAAGCTCACATTAAATATTAAAAAGACAAAGTACATGATGTTTGGGACACAAAGAAGACTGGCAAAAATGGGTAACATCAGGATAGAAGTAGAAGGGGAAGAAATAGAGAGAGTAAAGAGTTTCAAGTACCTTGGGGTCACCATGGACCAATGTTTAACATACAAAGAACATGTACAAAAAATTGCCAAAAAAATTAGTCAAAAAATTGGGGCAATAGCACGAGCATCAAAATATTTGTCTCTTGAAAACAAAAAGATATTGTTCAACGCTATTGTACTGCCTCATTACAATTATTGCAGTGAGGTATGGTCAGGCACAACCAAATCCTCGCTTGATGCCCTGCACAAACTGCACAAGAGAGCGGGGAGGATGTTGTTAGGTGTGCCACGGAGAATGCCCACAGAAAATGTTTTTTCAGAACTTAAGTGGACACATATGGCAAAAAGGTGGCAACACCAAAAAGTGTGTATGGTGCACAAAATTGTAAATGGTGGTGCACCAAGGTATATGGAGAACTATTATACACTAGTCAGTGAAACTCACAGCCATCAGACAAGGTCCTCTGCACAAGGTGCTCTAGTTATTGAAAAGGTAAAAACTAAATGTGGTGAACGTGCTTTTAAATATGAATCTGCTAAATTATGGAATGAACTGCCATCAGATGTCAGAAAGGCAGAGAGTTATAATGCTTTTAAAGCAAGGTCAAAGAAGTTTTTAAAATTGTAAGCAGAGGTTTTTAATGTATTTTAAATGTTTTTATATTGTACATACATACAACATATCATTCATTGTACCATTTGTATATATTCAGCTATCAGCAGGGCCGCCAGGGAGAACAGAGCGCAAGCACTGATGGGGGCCCCTGGGTAAACAAGACTTATAAATAAATAAATAAATAAATAAATCTTCTCACTAGTAAATAGAGAAATACACAAACAGGTGATATGTGACTTGTTGATTTCCATCATGATTGACATGGTTAAATATTGACAACTCCACAAAGATCTTTAAGATCTTGAATATTATTGTTTTGAAAAAATGTTAATGAAAAAATGTCAATGTGATGGAATATATGAGTGTTGTGTGTAGGTATGTGCTAAGGGTTGATGAATTGTCATAACACCTAGGAGAGGTTCAGCCCATGTTTGTATTGAAATGAGGATCCAGGCAAAATGTTGCAATTCAATTTAATGTTTTGATGTGCATAACACTTAGAAATAATCCTGTTATGAAGATTTCAAATTTTATTTCTGTTTAAAGTCATTATTATTAATATATTTCACCTTCACAAAAAAAATTCAATTGAATTCTGAATGTTCCGACATGTATATCACTGAAATAAAACCCAAATATGAAGATTTCATTTCAGTCAATGTTTTTCTATTTTTCTCTGCATTTACAAAATACCTTTCAATATTATATGTTCTGACATACATATTGTTCAAATAAAACCAAAATACGAAGATTTATCCACTATGAAAAAGACACTTGTAACAACAGAAATGCCACGGGCCGTGGCGCAGTTGGTTAGAGCGCCAGCTTACTAGCACCAGTTCCTCTGTGGTGATCCAAAGGTGGTGGGTTCGATCCCCAGCTGTGCCGAGATTGAACTCATGATACAATTTTCCATATGAGCTGAGGCCCGTGCCTAAAGGGTTAACCCATTGTCCTTGTAAATCTGTGACCGGGTGGGTTGTCATGTATGTCAAGGACAGATTTAACAATTCATTGCAAGAAATTATTCATTAAATTCATTCAATGATTTAAATATTCAGGCTTATCTATGATCACTGACATATTTAATTATTGAATATTAAACAATCAGATGCAAGCATTTCCACTTTGTTTTGATTTTTTAACAACTTGGTGGACACAAAGAATTAACAGTAGCTTAATAATGTAGAATTAACAATAGCTTAATGATGTAGCAGAAGCATTAAAGCATTCATGAAACCTGACTTTCAGACACATTTTCTTTACATAACATGAATGTTTATACCCTAAACAGTGCTTTTATGTAGTAGTAGTCAAAATATTCCCTGTTAACAACTTTCTGTGGCACTTGAAAGTTGATCAGTTGTCTGCTTGAACCTACACCAGCAATTGAACACTTTGTCAACAAGCTTTGTTTAGCTGGTCTGTGATCTCGTGTAAACACCTAATGAGTTACCAGTTGGGCACCTGTCCAGCTTGGGAAACAGGGTGGAGATGTTTTGTACAATTTATCAATTTATTGCCAGGAGTATACTTCAGAACAACATAAGATTATTTTAATATTATTTGAAACAATGAAATAACTGAAACAATGAAATAACTTGTGACAAATATTTTATGGTTGTGACAAATATCTTATGGTTGTGAAAGATATATCATTTATGGGAAAAGTATACTATTTATTTGAAAAGTATCTTATGCATGTGAAAACCTTTCTGTCAAAAAGGGAAGAAATGACTCAAAGGCTGCATGGAATCCCCCTTAACTTAAAAGCCGTGATATTGAAAAAGTGACATTAAACCTTTTGATCACTGGTTTGGCTTTAAATCACAAGGACTTTGAATGGCAAAACTGTGAATGCTGAGTGATAATTGGTATCAGTCAAATTTATGATTTGACCCTCTTTGATGAAATTTGGGGTTTTTCACACCACTAAATGGGAAGACATCAAAGGCTGCATGGATTCCACCTTAAAAGCTGGGCTGTATAGAATTTTAAAAAAAATTTTTTGCAAACATATATAATATAAGAAATAATGATTTTTCTTCATTTATAACTTCATAAATATTCATCCAGTTTTAATAATTTTTCCACCAAGAGAAAGCCAAGAAAAGGCACTATCATCATGGTGAGTGTTATCGTCCAATTCATTCTCTAAATAGTGGAAAAAAATGGCCGAAAATGTGTTGCTCCAATTTTGACAATTGGTAAACAACACCTCCTGTGACTTACGGAGCCCCCTGACAGTTCAAAGGTCAAGGTCACACAACACACTTCCTGTTTAGTACTGGCAGTACTTGGTGGTCACAAAAAATCAAAATTCTCAGGGCAGATATTCTTTTGTGGATTTCAGACAGATAGCCTGTATGTATGTCAATTTTAAGATCATATATTGTTTTCAGATACCTTAAACCACTGTAAAATCGCCTGGAACCTTCCAGGTTTCATGAATGCTTTAACATATAAATTATTTGAATGAAATAATTTTTAAAATATGTGAAGAATTTCTCACAATGAGATAAATAATTTATGAAAGTCATAATCACTATTTGAATATTGACCAATTAGAAAAGCATTTTCTCAACATGTGTTAATTTTGGCCCCCTTAATTTTGGACATTTAGGGAGCTTTACATGTAATATTATAAAGGTGGTTAGAGGTCACACCCAATAAGTCACAGCCAGGGTAATTGCAATTGGCCCCCCCTGGGGTCCATAGGGATATAAACCCCTATATAACCCATTGTCCTTGTAAATCTGTGACTGGGTGGGTTGTCATGTCAAGGACAGATTTACACAATTCATTGCAAGAAATTATTCATTAAATTCATTCAATGATTTAAATATTCAGGCTTATCTATGATCACTGACATATTTAATTATTGAATATTAAACAATCAGATGCAAGCATTTCCACTTTGTTTTGATTTTTAAACAACTTGGTGGACACAAAGAATTAACAGTAGCTTAATAATGTAGAATTAACAATAGCTTAATGATGTAGCAGAAGCATTAACATATAAAGTATTTGAATGAAATAATTCTAAAAATATGTGAAGAATTTATCACAAAGTGATAAATAATTTATGAAAGTCACAATCACTATTTGAATATTGACCAATTAGAAAAGCATTTTCTCAACATGTGTTAATTTTGGCCCCCTTAATTTTGGACATTTAGGAAGCTTTACATGTAATATTATAAAGGTGGCTAGAGGTCACACCCAATAAGTCACAGCCAGGGTAATTGCAAGGCAGGAGTCCAGGAAAAAATCACCAGACCACCGGGAACCGCCCTGAGCCGTTAGGTAAATATCTGTTGTCGCTTATCTCGCATAATATGCCAAAGGTAACCACACCCCGCTGCTGCAGGGCATGTGGTAAACCCATGAAGGGGCACGAGGGGCCCGTGGGTCTTGGGGCATTCCAGAATGTCCCGCTGGACCCCAACCCAACCTTCACTGAGGACGAAGCAGACTGCGAGGACGAAGGGCGCTCGATGGACGGAGATGAGCCAACACCGCCAGTCACCCCTGCAGTGACCGTTAGCCAGGACAGAGGGACTTCACATCGTATATCTCACCAGCTAAGTACAAGTACTCTTAGTCCGAACAATCCTTTCTTGGCATCCAATAAGGACAAGACAGAGCATTCAGGGAGAGTGGCACAGGACGTTAGGCAAGAAGATAGTTTATGTCTAAGGGCTCTCACAGACAATATGTCCACTATGCAAACCCAGCTGAGCCAGGTGATAGAGACCCAGCAGGAGCTGTCTAGAGCAACAGGGGTCAGTGCGCATAGTACCAATCAGCACCAGCAGGGGGTAGCAGGGGCGTTCCTGCCAGCCCCTTGGCAACCAAACAACCCATGGTAACATAACTCCTTAGATCAGCTGACACTTCAATACACTCAGTTCCAGCCAGTCCTCCAGCTAGGAGGATGTGTTCATGGAATGTGCAACCTCACACATGTCACAGATTTCTCAAACTTATGTAAAGACAAACACATTTCAGAGAAAGTAGTCACACTCTCAGAAATACCTGTATCACTTGCACATAATATTATGTTTTCATGTGGATATTCTGTGTTGGTGACACACAAAACTGTTAAGAAAACACCTAACACACAGCTTATATATGTTTTTGTGAAACACAATCTTTGTGACAGGCTCATACTGACTGAAACTAATTAAGAACTTATATGTAACATTAGATAAACATTTAGGCAATAGTATTGTTTAATTAAGGGTTTTTATTTAATTTTCATGATATTAATAAGAATAAAACCATTGTAAGGTGTTTTCTATACTCACAACTCTAACAAAACACATTAAAGCATTCTTGTTAATTGCCATTGACCAGTTCTCTACAGGATTAAGATGTTGTGTGTCTCTCTTTGAAAACAGGAAGTTAGAATATTTACACAAGGGATAGTCATGTGATTATACATTCAAAGGTTGACAGTTGGCCACTGGTCATCAGAGTACAAGGATTGCATTATCATTCTTGACAATATTCAACAAATATGGTATGTACATAAAAAAATATTTTATTAAGATGTCTTTTTCCAAAATCTTCAATATTTTAGCCTCAGGTTTATTCAAACTTATATGATTTGTATTTATGAAATAAAATTAGTTTGCATACTGGAATTGGATGGAATGAAACAGTGAATACAGTTCTTATATGTCAATTTGATATATATAGATGCTGAAGGACAAACTGTAGGAAAAAATTGAAGTCAATGTCTACAGCTGCAGGAGGACATCCAAGATACCTATGCTGGCTGAGATTTGAAGGAATACCAAGTACATACACTGGGCAGGTTGGTATCCCGAAGACCTATCCTGCATAAAAGGGCATCCCAGTTATCTACACTGAGCAGGACAATCTAATGACAAATGTTTACATGAAAGGACATAAAGAGATGTACATAGAAGTGTATCAAGGATTAAAATTGCATTGGAGGTCAAGTTAGACATAGTGCATCTCAGACGGCATATATGTGGGTTATTTGTAACAATCTGTATTCAGTATGATACATCGTCAATGGAAATGTGAAGGATAATTTATATTTGTAAAGACATTTGCCTGTCCACCTGTATCAAAAACGAACAACTGATGATTTCACAAGAATTTAGAATTATTACCATGCATGCATGGTTTGATAATGTATCAATGCATCAACATCATTATGGGACAAGTTTAAAATATTGAATGTCGATCATTTTTGTTGAATGTATAAAACGTTTTGAATAAACACAAAATTGCGATTAAACACATTATTATGTTTCATTTTTGGGACAGAGCATTAAACACAACATTGTGTTTCATTATAAAACACAATATAACATTTTACCAAATGTGTTTCACAATAACGTTTATGCACAATATAGTATCTCATTTAACACACATTAATTGTGACAGTGCAAGAGTGCAGTACATTGCCTTACACAAGTTTTTGCATAACATTGTGATAGAAAATGACATTCACCAGGAACATTTACCATACATAGACAATTCCAGCAACATTAAATATAAATGCAGGGCCCAATGTTCCAGAGCAATACAGGACATTAGGTCATGGATGGAGGCCTGGGCAATATATGAGAAGTTGATAGTACACACTCACGGTATATATTTGTATGACCAAATGACAGACTATAAAGCAATGTTTGCTGAGTGGGATAAGAAATACATGTGGGCTAACATCGCCAAATTAGATATAAGACACAGGCATAGTCTATCCAAGGTATCAGTAGATTTTGCTAACTAAAAAGGTAGATCAACATTTGGTATATACCATCTTAGATGCCACTGCCATTAAGGCTTCAGCCCTATGCTGTAGCAAATCTAAGAGCTACAATCATTTCAGGGTAGCCGACTGCCCCTTTCCAACCTGTGCGTCGTTGGTAAAGGGGCCGACGACGTGTGAATCAGGGCAGAAGGCTCGCCAGGCGGGTACAGGGGGAGAGATATGCAACAATTTCAACGTCCTCAAGTGTACCTATAAGTCATACAAACGGCTCCATGTGTGTAGGCAATGTCATGGCTCCCTTCCATTAGAGCTGGGCATCAAACAGGGGAAGTGCGTTTCAAGCAGCATCAAGCACGTTCCTCCTTCCTGAATACTGGAGGAAAAACATGCTTGACTACCCAGATAGAGCTTTTGCAGAAAAACTCTATCACAGGGCAAAACATGGTGTCAACATAGGATATGAGGGGGACAACACTATTTCTCATTGTGCAGAAAATTGGCCGTCGGCCACTGTACATGCTGGAAAAGTTAGCCAATTTATAAAAGACAATCTAAAACTTGGTAGGACAGTCTGTCCGCTTGGGGAGCCTACCTCCAATTTTAGGTCATCCCCCCTCGAGGCATTTGTAAAGAAAGGGGGTACCAAGGCTAAGGTGATACATGACTTATCTTGGCCCCCACGCTCATCCATAAACGATGGTATAGACTCAAGCAAGTATTCCCTCAAGTACGCTACTGTCCTCGATGCCGTTAGGCTAGCCCAGAAGTATGATCAAGCATGGATAGGTAAAACTGACCTTGCCTCTGCCTTTCAGAGTGTCAAGGTCACCCCTGAGGATCGTCACTTATTAGGTTTTTCTTGGCCGGACAGTTCAGGCAAAAAGCAATATTATCATATGGCTTGCCTACCCTTTGGTTTTACTAGCACTCCCAGGCTCTTTGACGATTCTGCCATTGGTCTGGAGTATATTTACAAGAAACATGGTGCTGCAGGTGACACAATCCATTATCTGGATGATATTCTGACCCTGTCGCCCACTGTAGCTGGTTGCAAGGATTCCCTAGATACAATAGTCAAGACATGTGAGGATTCAGGTTCCAAAATTCGGGAATCAAAGACAATCGGTCCATCTCAGAAACTAGAGTTCCTAGGTATAGTTATTGATACAGTGAACCGACAGCTGAGCATTTCCACCTTGAGATTTGATGACATCAATAGAGAGTTAGCCAACATGAGACATAGGCGCTATGCCACCAAACGTGAGTTGCTTTCATTGATAGGTAAACTTGTTTTTTGTTCCAAAGTAGTGTCAGATGGGGCCTTGTGTGTGTGCTGATTTCCCATGGAATGGAATATGGAATCAGCCGAGATATTATTCACTGATGCCTCCAACAAGGGTATTGGAATAAGTTACAGAACTCATGGACATTAGTCAAATGCGAAGGAGAGAATGGCTGGATGGCATCAATGCCCAAAGCGTGGCGTGAGCTAGCTGCAGTAGTTATAGCAGTGGCTACAATCGGGCAGAGACTGTGCAACAGCAAGGTAGCAATGAACATTGACAACGTTGCCATTTGTTGCAGCATTAACAAAGCCAAATCCAAGGACACCAACCTAATGATCTAACAAGATCTAACAAGATTCAGGCAGGTCATGCCTAACACGGACACTAATATGATCCCTGCAATGCCAATAATGTATGACTTTTAAAGAAACCTCACAGGTTCTAATGCTTTATTTAATAATTACTGAATCAGATGTATATGTGTATATCCAGATTCCAGATTCCAGATGTGTATATAACGGACTGATATGTTATTTCATCCATCCATGGCACTGGTTTGCGTTGAGAGACATTTGCATTTTTTAATTGGGGCATATTTATCCATTAGCCCCGCTAATTTATTATCATAATAGTCAACTAATTTAGCCAGGGGAAGGTTTTCCCTGTCAGACACTTGATTCATCAGGGATTGTATGTCGGTCCTAAGTGATAGCATATTTATGCCCTTATAATTTCTATATCTGATAGTTTTTTTTAGGTAATTTAAGTGGGATTATATCAAAGTATATTTTAATCGGTTTATGATCAGATATGTACTCATCTACAACATGACTACATAGAGTTTTGTTACCCTTATAGCTAAGTCCAGTGTGTTACCCAGTCTATGCGTTGGTTCTGTAACCCACTGTGTCATTTCAAAGGTGGATAGGATGTCATTAATGACATCTGGCCTCTTTGGTTTGTCCATGTGAAAATTATAATCCCCAAGGAAAATTATTTCACGAGTCATAGCATGGTGCAGTAGTAGGCTGCCAACTATGTAAACTCATCAAAGAACTGAGCATAGGTGTATCTATTTTTCTTTGAAGGTTCAGGTCGATAGATGACCACAAAGATAATTTTTTTATTTTTGCAGTGCAGGGATACCTCCATCAATTCCATCGTTTTGACTGAAGGGAGTGAGTCTTTGTTTATTTTAAATTGGAGCTGTTCCCTGATAAGAATGGTATCTTAATGTATTCATACGATTTGTGTTCAAGTTCAAATTCTCTCAAAATGGCAAGTCCCATGAACAGCTGATAGAAGAAATAAGGTCATGTCACACACAGGTCACTCTTGCTGATTTAGGTCCAGTGAGGGACCAGTCTTTAAACAAAAACATATCTAATATCATTTCTATTATTTAGATGGGAATCAATCAAATGAAGTAAGAATATATAGCCATTCTATACCTAACATGCATGTTGCTCCTAAAATATGCTCAACATTTACAAACTGTTCAATTCAAAACTTCGAATGTTATGACATGCATTGAAAAATCAAAAATACACTAGTTGAAGGAATGCTCCATTTGTGAACTGCCAAATTAAATAGAACACGAAAATGTTATGAAGCATGTTTTTAAAGATGAATATTGTATTTGAACATTGTGAATAATGAGAAAATATATAATGAGAAAAATGAATAATGAGAAAAAGGTATATAGATATTAATGAATTCTGCTCCTCTAAGGAGATTTACTTCATGTTTTATCAAGAGTTAGACTAGATGCAACTGAGGCATTGACATAGTGCTCTATGCTAATGGATGCCACCTGCTGAGTCAGTAGAAAGAAAGGCGTTGAAACTCTTTACTCAGTAGCTCCCTCCTGAGGACCTCATATAGTGATACTCAATAAGGACTTTGAGTATTGTTCAACTGATTTGATTGTGGTTTGGGTGGACTCATGGAAAATACTTGTAGCGAAAGTGGTCCCCCTTTGTATGCTGGTTGTGATGTGCAGTGTTTCTATAATACTCACTCCATCTGTCTGATGCTACATATAATGGCTTTATCATTACCTATGCTGACAACTAAATCGCCACTGCATTTGAGCTATAATAACTCCCTTTTGTCTGAACCTTTTATTATGATTTTATTCTGAAATGATGTAAGTAATTTGTACTATTGAATTTTCATTCCCATTTATTCTATTTCATTCAATGAAATCTAACTCATCACCAACGTGATTCATATATTCTTAATATACCATTAAGTGAGGCAGTACATCATAATGTGGGACACAAAATGACTATGATATGAGAGACACAATAAAAAGCATCAGGCCACGACCAGTGACCACTCAGTTGTTGCAATCATGCCATGCTGTGTACTGACTTCATGCTTTATACCTTACATGTACAGCACGCCAGAGTAATCAAGATCCCCTATTGTACACCATACCTATTGGCTCCGTAGTCATTATTGAAGATGTATAGCCAGGTAGAGTCAGGTATATTCACAACAAGCGAGTTCCCCAAAGTTACTATAGGACAACCTAGATCAGGACTCCCTAGTTAACGATATGTCATTATCTTCACAACACACTTGATCTCATATGATCTCAGATTTACAAAATCATCAGGGCACTTTCATAAATATGCCAGTACCTATAAACATGAATTAAAACATGAATTAAACATGAATTAAAGCTCCTCTATTGCATACTAATCATTTCATTTTTCTCCAATTGGCATACTTCTCTTACAAGTTCAGGCCAAATGTTTTGTTTACTTTTTCTTCATCATACCAGAAAAACTCCCACATATGGAGATGTCCCTTCACTACAATCACATCAGAAATTCTCCCACACATGGAAAGTTCAATCCCCGGCCATGCCAAGATCAAACTCACCATACAATTTCCTATGAGCTGAGGCCCATGCCTGAAGGTTAACCCTTGTTGTCCTTGTAAATCTGTGATCAGGTGGGTTGTCATGTAAATGACCTCCAACATGACAATTCAGTACTATATCTGCTTCAAGTAGATCTCATCACGAAATGACTGAAACTATGTTGAAAGTGATGTAAAATCCCAAACACACGTGTAGATGTCCCTTCATTACTGTTTTTCCTTAAAGCATTGGTGAAACCTGGAAAGTTGCAGGCAATTTTACAGTGGTTTAAAGTATCTAAAAACAATATATGATCTTAAAATTGACATACATACAGGCTATCTGTCTGAAATCCACAAAATAACATCTGCTCTGAGAATAATGATTTCTTGTGACCACCGGGTACTGCCCGTAATAAACCGGAAATGTGTTGTGTGACCTTGACCTTTGAACTGTCAGAGGGCTCCGTAAGTCACAGGAGGTGTTGTTTACCAAGTGTTACAAATTATTATAAGAAAATAAAGATGTCAAGACCAGAGTGGGTTAGCTCAAGTAGTGAGTCCAGTGAAGATGAAGGTGGTAGAATTATTAAAAACGGATGAATATTTTTGAAGTTATGAGTCCAAACGTCCAAGAAGATTTTGCCGAAATTGACAATTCTGTGTTCATATTGTACATTGACAAAATCGGAACAACACATTTTCGGCCATTTTTTTTTAAATATTTAAACATAATATCGAACGTTGACACTTCACATGCCAATAGAGTAAAGTCTTGACTTTCTTTTGGTGGTAGAAATATTAAAAACGGATGAATATTTTTGAAGTTATGAGTCCAAACGTCCGAGAAGATTTTGCCGAAATTGACAATTCTGTGTTCATATTGTACATTGACAAAATCGGAACAACACATTTTCGGCCATTTTTAGCTCTGCTGAGACTTTCTGTCCGTCTGTCCGTCTGTCCATCAACATTTCTTTAAAAATCTTCTTCTCCAAAACTACCAGTACTACATCTTTCATATTTTATATAGAGGTAGATATATAGTTGAAGATTCAGATTCCTTCAAATCTTAGTGATGTCACCATTGACCTTAGTGCAGTGACCTTGAGATCACAAATTTTGTACTGAGCATATCTCAGCAACCACTTATTACAGGATATTAAAACTTGGTATGCATAAATGTCATATGTTAAAGCTGTGCCTTGTCATACAATTTTAGTCATGTGACTTTTGACCTTGACACATTGACCTTGAATTCAAAATTTGTGAACATGCCACATCACAACCATCAGAAGTGAATAAAAAACACTTCATATCTGTTATATACGAACACTATGTTTAAAAATCTTCTCCTCCAAAACTACCAGTAATATTTGTTTCATATTGAATACAGAGGTAGATAGAGAGTTGAAGATTCAGATTCCTTCAAATCTTAGTGATGTCACCATTGACCTTAATGCAGTGACCTTGATGTCACAAATTTTGTAAGGAGTATATCTCAGCAACTACTTATAAGAAGAAATTAAAACTTGGTATACAGAAATGTCTTAGGTCATAGCCGTGCCTCATCATACTTTCTTAGTCATGTGACTTTTGACCTTGACACATTGACCTTGAATACAAAATTTGTGAACATGCCACATCATAACCATTAGAAGTGAATTAAATGCACTTCATATCTGTTATATACCAACACTATTTTATACAGAGCTAGATAGAGAGTTGAAGATTTAGATTCCTTCAATTCTCAGTGATGTCACCATTGACTTTAGTGCAGTGACCTTGATGTCACAAATTTTGTAAGGAGCATATCTCAGCAACCACTTACAAGAAGAAATTAAATCTTGGTATACAGGAATGTCTTATGTTAAAGCTGTACCTCGTCATACAATTTTAGTCATGTGACCTTTGACCTTGACACATTGACCTTGAATTCAAAATTTGTGAACATGCCACATCACAACCATCAAAAGTGAATAAAAAACACTTCATATCTGTTATATACGAACACTATGTTTAAAAATCTTCTCCTCCAAAACTACCAGTAATATTTGTTTCATATTTAATACAGAGGTAGATAGAGAGTTGAAGATTCAGATTCCTTCAAATCTTAGTGATGTCACCATTGACCTTAATGCAGTGACCTTGATGTCACAAATTATGTAAGGAGTATATCTCAGCAACTACTTATAAGAAGAAATTAAAACTTGGTATACAGAAATGTCTTAGGTCATAGCCGTGCCTCATCATACTTTCTTATTTATGTGACCTTTGACCTTGACATATTGACCTTGAATTCAAAATTTGTGAACATGCCACATCATAACCATTAGAAGTGAATTAAATGCACTTCATATCTGTTATATACCAACACTATTTCATACAGAGCTAGATAGAGAGTTGAAGATTTAGATTCCTTCAATTCTCAGTGATGTCACCATTGACTTTAGTGCAGTGACCTTGATGTCACAAATTTTGTAAGGAGTATATATCAGCAACCACTTACAAGAAGAAATTAAATCTTGGTATACAGGAATGTCTTATGTTAAAGCTGTACCTCGTCATACAGTTTTAGTCATGTGACCTTTGACCTTGACACAGTGACCTTGAATTCAAAATTTGTGAACATGCCACATCACAACCATCAGAAGTGAATAAAAAACACTTCATATCTCTTATATACTAACACTATGTTTAAAAATCTTCTCCTCCAAAACTACCAGTAATATTTGTTTCATATTTAATACTGAGGTAGATAGAGAGTTGAAGATTCAGATTCCTTCAAATCTTAGTGATGTCACTATTGACCTTAATGCAGTGACCTTGATGTCACAAATTTTGTAAAGAGTATATCTTAGCAACCACTTATTAGAGGAAATTAAAACTTGGTATACAGAAATGTTTTAGGTCATAGCTGTGCCTCGTTATAATTTCTTAGTCATGTGACCTTTGACCTTGACACATTGACCTTCAATTCAAAATTTGTATACTTGCAAAATCTCACAACCATCAAAAGTGAATAAACATATATCAATGGCCTTTGAGCTATGCATATCATTGCTTTTTTGTAATGTTTTTGAACATTTCCTCCTAAATGATCATTTAAATCCTTTTCAAGAGCAGAATTGAGCAGATAGTGAATTTGACCAATCAAAATGCATGTTACATATCAAATTTGGCCCCAACTTGTTATCTCGATTCTCATTGGCTATGTTATTCAAAATGGCAGCCCCCTTGACAACTT
This sequence comes from Amphiduros pacificus, assembly GCA_949316495.1. Taxonomy (NCBI): domain Eukaryota; kingdom Metazoa; phylum Annelida; class Polychaeta; order Phyllodocida; family Hesionidae; genus Amphiduros; species Amphiduros pacificus. Next base: position 43,916,735 of record OX439002.1, on the reverse strand, counting down.
AGTGATAGCTATTAGATTTTTGAAAAAATCACAAATTTTGTGCATGAAATATTGCATTGGTAACATGATAATGATTTGCAAAATATTAATGAATATCTCATCAAAACTGAATTGGGATCTTGTATGGAAAATCATAACCTGGTTGCTTATTGCACTTTATCTCAGTTCATGTGTTTTTATTCAAGTCAGCAGAGCTATCAACCCATGGGGTTATGTTTTTAAAATATTTAAACATAATATCGAACGTTGACACTTCACATACCAATAGAGTAAAGTCTTGGCTTTCTTTTGGTGGTAGAAATATTTAAAACGGATGAATATTTTTGAGGTTATGAGTCCAAACATCCGAGAAGATTTTGCAGAAATTGACAATTCTCTGTTCACATTGTTTCCCAAGCTGGACAGGTGCCCAACTGGTAACTCATTAGGTGTTTACACGAGTACACAGACCAGCTAAACAAAGCTTGTTGACAGAGTGTTCAATTGCTGTTGTAGGTTTCAGCAGACAACTGACCAACTTTCAAATGCCACAGAAAGTTGTTAACAGGGAATATTTTGGGTAATACTACATAAAAGTACTGTTTAGGGTATAAACATTCATGTTATTTAAAGAAAATGTGTCTGAAAGTCAGGTTTCGCCAATGCTTTAAGACTCCTTTATCTGTTCAGATTTTTGAGAACAAGAAAATCTAAACAACAAAATCATTTTAGATCTACTTATGCCTGTGTTGCATAAAAATGAATACATGGTGCCCAAGACCAATATGAAGACATATGGTGATAGGGTTTTTATGGTGTATGCGCCAAAAAATTGTAATGCCCTGCCCCTTGAGGTGAAAAACAGCAAAACGGTGGACACTTATTATTATTATTATTATTATTATTATTATTATTATTATTATTATTATTATTATTATTATTATTATTATTATTATTATTATTATTATTATTATTAGTATTATTATTAGTATTATTAGTATTATTATTATTATTATTATTATTATATGTAATAAATTTTATATTAATACATGCAGTGAAACTAAGCCACCTAAAAAGCACTACATGAAATGGGTGTAATTCTGTTTCAGCTGAACCGACACCACTAGCACAGTTGGTAGAGTGTAGGATCTGTGCCTTTGTTGGTTAAAGAAGTGGAGGACGGGAGGTGGTGGGTTCGACTCCTATTGCCGGCAGTGTTTTACCTTCACACTGGGTTAAAGGCTCGAAGGTCGACCTGATATGGCCATTGTTTCTGAAAGGGTCGTAAAACCATTTCACAATTTCTGTTTCAACTGGGGGAACAGTCATCAGTTTTGAGACTCACACAAAAGGTTGCAGTCTCTGCCAACATCGACTATGCTAGTCCCAATATCTGTATTAGGACTATCAAGGACCTCTCGTTGCAATGGGTTTGTGCAGCGGCCAAATAATGTCACTATTTTTGGGGGGATTGCTTTGTTTCGGTGACATAGATATAGAAGAGGGGAACCCCAAACAATGACCACATATTTCCAATGACATGTGACCGGAATTCCGGCCACAGCATATGGGCACATGCGTGGTGGTTTACTGTCCCTATATGTATATGGGACAGTTATTAGTGTCTACAGCCTGTCTTATAGAAATCAAAAGTGTTCCACAGAATACTATTTTAATCCTCTGCTCAGTAGGGCGTGACAATACCGGTTGTTTTCTCAATTTCTCTTGGCAAACAAATTTCTCCATATTTAATATAAATAAATATTACATGAAGCACAAGGTAAGGGTTATAGTTTTTAAAAATGCTTTGCTATCTTAAGATTGTATGGATAATATCCTTTAAATTTTAGGATGTACCTAACTATTTTAAATCTAATTTGATACAGCAGATTAACAGAAATGAGGGGCAACAGTTTTCATGCCCTTAGTTTATATATGGTAATACTTTATTCAGACACATGCCTGAGACCAAATTAATTTGGTATGCAGACAGCTCATGTGAACCGGCCCAGAACAAATGAAATGTTCAGTACAAAATAGGACATACATGGAGAAAATAAATCACGTTGCATCATGAAATGATTGAAATAATTTTGCAGAGCTGTATTGTAATTGTATGCTTATGTAAAGTAAACGTTTTCCACATTTCATGCCAATTGCGGCAGAGGTAGTATATAACCTCGCCATGCAGAGTATCTGCTTTCATTTCCACTGTATTTGATTTTATTTAATTTGGAATTAATCAAGTCATAAATACCTGTTTGCTCACCACATTTGACCAACATCAGGTTATAACTTGGGATATAATTTGGGATCAGGTGTCTGACCCATAAATTTATCAATCAGTATAGAGGCCAGAACAAAGCAGAATCTATTTCAATGGTTATTTATTCTTCACCGAACAGTTCTCTGTGATATTGTCATGAATAATCATGACTTCGGGCTGATCCTGTGGGCACCTTTTTATCCTTGGTGGCAAGGACTGATATAATAGAGAAGTAATGATGTGAAGGGTATTATCATGTGTAAATATGTCCAATTGGCTGTCATATTTGTGCTAATTGTAGATAATAGATTAAAAAATAATACTTTGTTTGTTTTTGTGCCAGATAATAGATTAAAAGAGAATACTTTGTTTGTTTTTGGGAGGGTTTTGGGGTTTTACATCACTTTCAACATTATTTCAGTCATTTCGTGATGAGACCTACTTGAAGTAGATATAGTGCTGCCTCACTGAATTGTCATGTCGCAGGTCCTTGACAACCCACCCGGTCACAAATTTACAAGGAAAACGGGTCAACCCTTTAGGCACGGGCCTCAGCTCATGTGGGAAATTGTATCATGAGTTCAATCTTGGCACAGCCGGGGATCGAACCCACAACCTTTGGATCACCACAGAGGAACTGGTGCTAATAAGCTGGCGCTCTAACCAACTGCGCCACGGCCCATGGCTTTTAAAAAAAGATTAGAATAAATTAGTATAGAATAGAAGATATACAATACGTTAGATATTTTACAAGATTAGAACATCACAATAGATTAGAAAAGCTTAAATTCATACAGAACAGATCAGAGTAGATGAGAAAATATCATTCTTATATTAGAATAGATAAGACTGGATTAGAACATGCTAAATAAAACAAATATATTAGATGAGAATAGAGTAGAAAAGGTTATTTTAGAATATATATGAATAGACTAGAATAGGTAAGAATAGATTAGAATGAATTAGAAAAAATGGAATATATGAGAGCAAATTAGAATAGAACAGATTAGAATCCATTAGATCAGGTTAGAATCCATTAGATCAGGTTAGAATAGATTTGAATATGCTACAATAAATTAGAACATGCTACAATAAATTAGAACATGCTACAATAAATTAGAACATGCTACAATAAATTAGAACATGCTACAATAAATTAGAACATGCTACAATAAATTAGAAAATGCTACAATAAATTAGAACATGCTACAATGAATTAGAAAAACTGTGCAAGAAGAGATAACAATAAATTAGATGAGAACTCATTAGAATAGAATATATAAAAATAGAGTAGGATATATTAGTATATATTAGATTATGATAGATTAGAATAGAAAATTTTTATTTATGATAGAAAGGATTGATTATAATGAATGAAGGCACATCAACCATGTCATTTAGTGCCAAAAATGGTAAAAACAGACGTTTTGACTACATAATAATGTGTAACAATATAATATATAAACAATCCTTACATCACAGAATTTTGAAAAAATCATTTTTTGTAATGTGTATAATAAATATGTGTGAATCATCTAAAAGACTTTAAATACTATTTGATGTTTTGAGGTTCTTGATTAATAGGTCAATGAGCTTAGTAAACAAGCGCTCCACCCTAAAAACTGGTTATAAAGTCCTGTTTGGGTTAAAAATGATACTATAACTGAAGTATATACAGTATCAAATAACGCATGTAATTTTACACATTAAAATGTTGAGTCCTATTGAGCTGAGAGTGATATGTACCAGAGGTGGCAAGTTCTGCAAGTGAGTAAACAATGTGGGACAAGGGGCTGATTTTACGAAAGACGAAGGGAAATCAACACACATCTAACTTTTGATTCAACCACCCATAACCTTATGTCCAAATACAATCATGTATTGCATGCTGGTGACTATTGCATGCTGGTGACTATTGCATGCTGGTGACTATTGCATGCTGGTGACTATTGCATGCTGGTGACTATTGCATGCTGGTGACTATTGCATGCTGGTGACTATTGCATGCTGGTGACTATTGCATGCTGGTGACTATTGCATGCTGGTGACTATTGCATGCTGGTGACTATTGCATGCTGGTGACTATTGCATGCTGGTGACTATTGCATGCTGGTGACTATTGCATGCTGGTGGCTATTGCATGCAGGTGGCTATTGCATGCTGGTGACTATTGCATGCTGGTGACTATTGCATGCTGGTGACTATTGCATGCTGGTGACTATTGCATGCTGGTGACTATTGCATGCTGGTGACTATTGCATGCTGGTGACTATTGCATGCTGGTGACTATTGCATGCTGGTGACTATTGCATGCTGGTGACTATTGCATGCTGGTGACTATTGCATGCTGGTGACTATTGCATGCTGGTGACTATTGCATGCTGGTGACTATTGCATGCTGGTGACTATTGCATGCTTGTGACTATTGCATGCTGGTGACTATTGCATGCTGGTGACTATTGCATGCTGGTGACTATTGCATGCTGGTGACTATTGCATGCTGGTGACTATTGCATGCTGGTGACTATTGCATGCTGGTGACTATTGCATGCTGGTGACTGGCTCCAAATCTGTTCTGCTCATCTGACATATTACAAGGATTATTAATATTTGTCGTGACTATCTAAAATAAGGGTCCTCAACTTTGTCCGTCATGATCAATATGTTGAATACTAGGTATGCAGATATCAATTTGTGTGCTCTAGCCATTTAGTTGACAAATGAGGTGTGCTGATTTCTACCTTGCATGAAGGGATATATCTCTTTACTGTGTGATTATAGACAGATGAACACTCTTCGCCATGTTAACCATTGCATGTGTCATTGCTAGCTATGCTTTGGTGTGTTATGCACCCTGTGCAGAAATACAGTAAAAAAAATGAAAAAAATTGTGCAACCTAGAAAAATGCTAAGACTGAATTATCCAGACACATCCCATTTTGTGTAAGAGGATATACAGACATAAATGAATCCATAAAGGTCTTTTGATGTTTTTCACTACTTTATGCAAAGAATGATATTGAGAATGCAGATGATCTTAAAATCAACTTGATGATTAGTGGCAATATCTGGTATGTTATCAATCTAATGAGTCATTGTCACTAGGCCGAAATTGTGGAATGGTTTTTTTACAATCCTTTCAGCAACGATGGCCATATAAGGTCGGCTTTTGAGCATTTTAACTAGTGTGAAAGTAACACTGTGGGCAATGGGAGTCGAACCCACCACCTCCCGTCCTCCACTGAAATAACAATTAAAGGCACAGATCCTACACTCTACCAACTGTGCTAGTGGGGTCGGTCTCACTAGTCAGATATCAAGAGTACATCAATAAGTCACCATCCATATTCCATGGATAAAGCATTAGAATCGATATATATGGATTATAACATGTAATAGTGAATCTTGAACATATGTCCAAATGATATTTTGACAGTTTTGTCAACAGCATTTACGATTGCATGTAATTCATGTTAGGATGGAGAATGCCCCGAAAATATAGACCAGAAAGTCAAAGAACTTCTACAAATTTACGAACTATTAGATTTGATCTTTCGGCCATGTTTCTTTCTGTGTTATTGAATTTAAAAGTTAGTTTTGTAATTTATTTTCAATACAGAAAATAACCAATATAAAGTTCTCAAAGCTGCAACCAAACTTTCTCACAAAATAGATGCAAAATAGAAAAAGGGATTTAAAATCTTTAAAAGTGATTCTACTCTCTTTGCCGCTAATTTGTCACCGAAAAAGTCAATATTTTCTTGAAGAATCTTGGAATCATCTACCTTGTTTCCTGGAACCATGGCATGAGATGTGTGTGAAAGCAGGGAAACATTTATTACAGTTTTGTTAGCAGAAGAGTCTTCTCTCTTGTACATTGTGACACTGCCTCTGTTTTTTTAAGGTTATCAGACTGGAGACTGGATGATTTGGAGATTAGCCTGTCATGCTTCAAACTCTTTTCATCTCCCCTGGCCTTTTGGCATTGCTACATACCTTACATATAGTTTCCCGACAGTTTTTTGGGGAAATTGAAAACACTGAGCCCCAGTTAATTAATTTTGTTGCATTTTCAGGTGTAAGATTGCACGTCACATTATACCCCACCAATAAAGTAGACTTGTTCTTGTTCATGGTGAACATAGTCATTCCAGACAACCTGACATATATCTACTTTAGAGATTAACTGTGAGCTTGAATGACATATTACCATATATTTGATTGTATGATCAAGACAATAAGATCTCTGGAAATGCCCCTTTAATAATTTAATATAAATAATTTCATTTCAGCAATTTTTACATCAACGGAAAGGTATTTCAAAATGGAAGTCATCGTAAGACAAATGGAAGCCAGGGATGTGAGTTACATTGCACAAATTATAGAAGATGAGGGCTGGAACACCTCCGGAAACGTCCTTAATGCGATACTCGAGGTACAACCGGATGGTCTTCTTGTGGCTGAATATGAAGGCAAACCAGTAGGTAAGGATAAAGCAAATTACTAGCTTGATTGTTCGCCATATTAAATGCCGAATCTCTTTAATTTTGAATTTCTGTCTCAAAATATCAACATTAATGAATGTTTTATTAATGAATGAATGTGCCCGTGGAGCTAAAGATGGTGAACTCTTTGGCGTTTTCAGTTTATTTATAGTTGAGAAACAGCTCAGGGGAAAAGGAATTGGTAATGCCATATTTTTCTCACTTTAACATTTTCTTACTAAAATATATGTAGTTATAATTGTTATTGAAGTCATTCATGTCGCATTTATGATATGTTATCTCTATTACAGGACGTAAACTGATGAAGGCAGCGCATGAATGTCTGGGTTTCTTTGATCAGACGAGAAACATATTGGTAAACAGTAGATTACATTTGACCAAATACTATGAAAAATATGGCTATCAAATCCTTTCCTGGCATATTAATGTCTATGCTGGAAGTCCAGATGTTTTGAAAATGAAGAATATTGCCAATCAACAAGAAAACATTAAATTTGAAATGATTAGTAATGCCAACTTTGAAAAAGTAATGATATATGACAGAGCTATTTACCCAGGAAACCGATCACGATACATGAATAATATCCTAAACATGGATGGTGTCTTAGGTTACTGTGCAGTTTTATATGAGCAAGTTGTGGGGTATGGTTTTTTAATGCCCAAGAGCACTGGTAGGGCCAAGGGCTTCTGCATAAGACCATTATATGCAAATTCTGTTGAGATCTGCCAAGGGCTTATGAAAGAAATATGTCTAAGTTGCCCTGATATAAATCAAGGTATTACTTTGCACTCAGCAGAGGGAAATGAATCAAACATGAATACTTTGGCAGAATTTATGGGAATAAAATATCAATTCCAACTGAGAAGACTGTACTCACAATATGAGGTAAAAATAGATTTTAAAAATGTCTATTCTTTGACTAATCTAACTGGATTTGTTGTATAAAAGATAAATCTTGTCGGCCTAAATGTCAATGATGAGACTAATATGATCATGCTATATAAGAGGAGATAAGAAGTGAATTTATTTGCATTTATACTATATTGCACTGGAGATAAGCTTTATTGCATAAAACACTTATACTAATCACGCTAACATACCATATCTTAACACTAATAATCAAGAGAGGAGAATAACTTTTGTTGTATGAATACATTGATTGTGAAGTGGATGCATACATGTTTTATGGGATTTTTGCAGGTGAAGCATCTACTATGCTTTTCAATGGGGCATTGTAATAATGGTCTGAGGCCTTAGACATTGTAGGGAATGCCGCTAGGTGGGGGGACCTGGAGGTTAAATACCGCCTGAGGGCGCATACAGCACATGTTTGAGTGGTGGAACACCCAATGAACTTGATGAACCCATATCGTGATGTTTTTGACCTGTGAACTTTAAAACTAAAGGTGAGAGCGGGAGGTTATATCGTGAATGGAGGGGGTTTGAGCCATTAGGTGATGTTGCGGTCTCGATGCCAGGTGACACAGGTATATTAATGCCAAAATATAGCAGTAAAACTTATATTTGTCATATCTTTTGTATACAGGTCTTAAACCTGTAGGAAATTTATGTTATAATAAAGTCTGTGTTATAACACAGACTGTTACTAAGCGAACGGAGACGACGAGAGCCATAGTGTAAATATCTGACGTCACCCAGCTCACATGTGTAGCCAGTGGTGGATCCAAGAGGGGGGGTCTGTGGATAGGGGACTTTTGGGAACTGGAGCCCCTTACTTTATGGGACTGGAGCCCCTTACTTTAGGGGTAAACAATCCTGGATCCGTCCCTGGTAGCAGTGTTGTGACAGTGTACATGTGACAAGTTTATAGCAGTTTTGAATTTCAACACTGCAGGGTGCAGATCCTGTGTTAAGGTGTGGGAATAAGGTCACACATGTCTCAACCTCCACCACAGGCAGCCAGAGTGATATCACTACTTTTATATAGGTTGATACTTAGAGAGTGGTTGGGACTTTCTCTTGTGTGTGAAAACAAATAAACACATTTAACATTTTGAAAGACAGTGGAGTTGACATGTGAGACACAACATTCAGCTCAATTGCAATTAGTGGTGGGTATTATAACACAGAATTTTGGAGTGATATGTTCTGAGGGGCCTGCAGATCACAATCCTGGCTGTCAGTGTCACAGACCAAACTGGCGGACACCTCAACTGCAGAAATAAATATAGAATTGAAATGTTTTTTTGCAAATGTAGAATATATGCCCGTCAGTGTTGTCTACGTTTACAGCAACTTCAAAATGACGAGAAAATATAAATATCATTTTCAAAAAGGAAACTGTATACAAATTCTTTTAAGAAAAAAGACTTCCTTGTATATATAATGGTAGGTTAATACTTTGTAACAAATAAACACATTTAACATTTTGAAAGACAGTGGGATTACAAGATAACATGTGAGACACAACATTCAGCTCAATTGCAATTAGTGGTGGGTATTACAACACAGAATTTTGGAGGATATGTACTTCTGAGGGGCCTGCAGATCTCAGACCTGGCTGTCAGTGTCACAGACCAGACTGGCAGACATCTCAACTGCATAAATAAACATAGAATTGAAATTTTTCAAACGTAGAATATATTCCAGTCAGTGTAGTCTACATTTACGGCAACTTCTACTTCCATCACTACTTTTATATAGGTTCATAGTTAATATATAAGACTGAGACAGAGAGGGGCTGGACTTTCACTCTCTGGCAACCTGTGATATTAACTACCTTAGTCATCATGGCTTCCGGCACATCACTTGTGCCGTGAAAACAAATAAACACTTTTAACATTTTGAAACTGACAGTGGAATTACAAGATAACATGTGAGACACAACATTCAGCTCAATTGCGATTAGTGGTGGGTATTATAACACAGAATTTTGGAGCGATATGTACTTCTGACGGGCCTGCAGATCACCAACCTACCTATCGGTGTCACAGACTGGCGGACACCTCAACTGCATTAATAAGCATAGAATTTGAATATTTTTTTGCAAATGTGGAATATATGAAAATTAATAACTTTATGCACAAAAGAAAGGTATGCTATATGTTTGACTGTGTTAAAAATGTCTGAGTTTCAACTGCCAGTTTCAGACAGTTGCCAGTCACTGTAATCTACATTTACGGCAACTTCAAAATGGTGAGAAAATATAAATATTATTTTCAAAAAGGAAACTGTATACAAATTCTTTTAAAAAAAAAAGACTTTCTTGTTTCATGAGTGCAACTTCCAAACAAGCAATCTAAAAACGGGTTTAATGCTGAAGCAGATTATGAAAGAAATAACAATATTGTAATTGGGATCTTTGCATTACTACAAACAATAAAAAATATAATGGCATGTTCGTCATTTTTTTTTCAAGACTGGCATGTAATAGAAATTATGTCAAAAAACAAATTTATCGGTGGTTGATAGGACAAGATACAGGCACATTGTCTGTGGTGGAGAAGTACAAGGCATGGCAAACACCTCATGAGTTAGGCTATCCATCGGGAGATGGAATCTTCCTTTTCCCTGAAACCTAAACCTTAATCTCCCCTCTCCCTGAAACTTATTTTCCTGAATTATCTTCTCCCTAATACCCTATCAGCCAAGAGATACGAAGGGTCTCGATACAATACCAGCTAATGGTTGTTACTCCATCGTGCATTGGTCCTGTATATCGGATTTTACTTGACCACAGCTAGAATTACTTCCTGAATAATCTTATATATTGTATGCCCTAGACACACAAACAGGATAGAATGGTATAAATATAACGTTATAATAGCCCAAAAAATGACATTCCTATAATAATCAGATCATATTGTATAACATCCTTTTGTAGACTTTTGTCATCAGAAGAATTTCAATTTCACAAATATTCGGTAGCAATTGTAAAAATGTTTATTTCGGGTTGATACCTCGTCTTTGTCATTTCATATCTAAGAGATTTTAAAAATCAGTTCCCAATTGCGGTAAATCTGATGAGCTAATCACATTACATATGCTAAGAACGATATCAATCACATATAACATGGAAATAGGGTCATTCTGAATCACATTAATCACATATAATCATTTTCATGGCAGAACTTGCCATAGATTATGCATAAATAATATGTTCTAGTTTAAATATAGTTTTCTTTTTCCCTTTAACCTACCTCCAGGCCTTTCTCCCTGAAACTTAATTGCCTAATTTCACTGTCTCCCCATAAACTCATGCAGAGTCCCGCGAATTCGGTCCAGCAGTGGTAGGATTAAAGTATATTGTTGGGAAAACGTTTTTTGAACGTCTAATTAAGTCATTAATTAGATACCGTAGTCATCTCTTGCACTCTGTTTGCTCAGCTTTGAAGTGACCGACCATACTGGAGTGACAGGGTAAAGCAATGGTGTCTAGTAATTAATCATAGATTCAGGCATAATTACAAATGTACCTGGGAGTTATATGATACAGAATGCTTCCCCTTTTTCTCGGCCTGCATCTCTACCATCGTTGTATTATTTACTGGATTGCAATCATACAAGAACAAATGTTCTTGTGTTAAGTCTATACCTCACCATTAATGTAAAAGAACCAGGCTGGAGCCTGGTACAATCCCTATAAATGCCTCTGATATCCATTTGTTAAGGAGCAAAACACGTCCTAAATCGTTACAGAGCTTTTTATTTTGTGTTTCAAATATAAAGTTATCTAATTTATAGGACCAAAAATCAGTTTTATTTTGTTTTTCAATTTGAACAATGCAAATTAATGCCTTTAAAATGAATATGTTAGATTTAGAAATCATCATTTCTTTATTATTACCCTTGCATACTACTTTACAAAATAAACAGGGTAAATATCAATTCCATAGAACATTCCACAAATTGTCCAGGTATTTTACAAAATTAATGTTGAATTAACATCATATCATATACCACAGTATACCAATGTATACCATTGTAATTTGAATATAATCTGTTATTGTGCACGAATGTTCTGTGTGGTGATGTGGACAACAAATATTCTACACTAGGTGGTTCTACTGTTTACAAAGTGCTTTATCCCGCCACTAGATGGCCCTAGTTATGGGAGTCATCATCTTGAATCTGGGTGCCACAACATTAAATGTTCACCATTCTGGAAGGGTCTTCTTGTGATATGCGATATTACATGAGTTTAGTATTACCCTTACTGTTCTAATAATTCTTATCTAAGTCAGAACTGTACTTCAAAGTTTAATTGTTGTTATTTTGACTATTTTAACTTTTTTTCCTCCTCTAACTCTTTCAAAGTACAATTTACTCAAGGTTGATAAAAGACCTATTAGTATTTTACGGGATATTACATTGGATGAGGGATTAGAGGCAAGAACAATGCGAGCATAACACAAATAAAAATATTATTTTCGAAATATTTGCGGTTTTTAGTGCAAGACCATGACAACACACTAATGGTCTATTGAGAGGAACACTTTTATTGGTCAGGGTCACGTGATCGATGAATCCAATACCCCAGCTTGATATTTGCTAATATGTTCCCCTTTATTTGCCCAGTAAAAAAATTATCTACTTTTAATCATTTGATATTGAATTCTTGAATACGAAAATCGTTTCCAATATCATAACAAGATTGTTTCGAATATAGATATATACATGTTTATTTCTGAATTAAAAATATGTACATCTTTCTGTGACCAGAATTCAAACTTAATCTATATTATCTGTACAAAAATCCAATTTAACATCAGGATCAAACTATTCTAACACAACGCAACACTTCAATATGCATAAGGTGGGCCAATATGGGACCCAGAAATATCAGAGAACATTATGCTGAGCACAGCACCATTGAGTTTATTCCGGGAAATCTCATCTTTTGTTTATTTACATATATAAATTACCAGGATTTACCTGTCCGTGATGGTGTTAGCACCGTTTATGACATTTCAGTGAGTTGATCATTAGAGTTTTCATTGTATAAAGTTTTCATTGCATTTTACTTTTTCAAGGTGACACAAATTATATATACATCCTAGAGGTGGATTATAAGAGATTTATTAACAAATACGGATGTGATGGACCAATCCTAGATTGATATGGAAACATTTAAAATTGCTAGGGAATATATTTGATCATGTTGACCACTTAGTGGGTCATCGTTTGCAATCACCAGAAGACGAAACTATTGATTCATTTAACCAGGACACCTGAAATCTGAATTCCTCTTCCACTAATACAGCATCAGTGCTATAATACATCTTTAATAGATCAATAGTTTGACATATATAGTTTATTGGAAAATGTTTCTCAAGTCCAGCTCTCTACATGCTGAGTGGTTTAAACTCTTGTTTACGTGTAGAAACCCTCATAATTGGCATCAACTGTTCCTTCACCTGTGATCAATGCCTATAAAGTAGATAATACGGAGTCTAACATACAGTTGAACATTACGTAACTTTGACAAGTTTAAGTAATTAATTGAGACCCTGTCACCCATTTGTTTGACAAATTCTCTTATGAGTGGAACTGAAAATGATATCCTATCAATTTCACTCAAAATGTAGTGGATCACTGGACATTATCATTGTCGTCTGCCATCATTTTCGCTGCTTCCTGATTGGCTCAAACGCTGCACAACCATCCTTTCTGGACCCAATATACACTTTTACTGCTTGATCATGTGACCAAAATTAACAAATCTGATTGGCACGCACCACGTGATATTTGACCATATCTATTCTTTTCAAAATTTTACATAGTTTATCGAAGGAAACATGACAACTAGCAAAACATGACAACTAGCAAATGATCAAGGCTTGTACTTATATTTAAGTGAATGACAATGTATCTATCTCATATCAGGAAGATTTATCAGCTATTTACGGGGGGGTGGCAATAATAAAACAATCCCAGTATTGGATGTCCCTGTATTATTTTTTCCTGTGATCTTGAATAGACATCGTCATTTCCGCTTTATATCAAAATGCGTTGAGAGCGCTCTTGTTTGTTCACCAATTTGTTCCTAACACCCTGAAAAACGAATGGTCCTATTCCACATACACTTGTGCTGATTCCTGGTTATGCCTGTACTTGGACCCGCCAAATTTAAAAAACAGTACACATATGTAAACTTGAAGTTTTGAATACATCTATGATTCAGTGCGATGCGTCTCAAAAAGGTTTATATTGATTTAGATGTGTTGATCATGTTAGTCTGGGATGTCCAAGCTCGTCGCTGTCTTCATCATTGAGAGCCAGGTTTGGTGGGGGAGACAGAGTCACTGGCTTCAGTTGTCCAGTCACCTTGTCCTTGGCCATCTGGGTGCCCTTAGTCCTCTTCCACTTCATCCGCCGATTCTGGAACCACACTTTTACCTGCAAAGACAAAGACAATAGAAAATAAATTGTGAGTGGTGATGAAAGATCATCGACGTGATATAAGGGATCAGTTATTGTTTTATTATCAAGGTTGGTTCAAGAGAAGAAAGCCGTTTTTGTGGTAGACAAGAATTTTTCACTTATCCTAAATTCTTGATAGAAAAAAAACAAGCTATGACCTCAATTCTCTAAAATGTGAAATTATCATATAAATGTGAAGATTGTGAATGTAACCTGTGTCATGAATAAATTGTTACCGAAGATAGACTTATCTAGCAAGAAGTATGCTACTAAGATTTCATTTATTTTATATTTATACGACCAAGGCCTTTGATATCGTGAAAAAATCTGGTTGGAGCAAGGAACAATTCATTATAAGAGTTCCAACTTTCTCAATCAGACAGAGTGACGATGTCTTCGGGAATTAAATCCGGCCGTCAGCACACTACCTCATCAGGACAACCAAGCACCTGACGTCAGACCCCGACTGCAGATCCATAGACACAACAATATTTCATATTTGATAATGCATTGTGTATTTTATCTAGTTTGTTTTCTCTCAATTTGATGGCTAGGGTTGTATTCATTGCTAAAATACCAAATCACCCATACACAAATATCCCATGACTGGTTATATAAAAGATTGTGGATTGTGTAGTAACATGACTATGTGATATCATCAATACCTCACAAGATACCTTATGAGGTATTGATATCATCCAATTGAACGCTTGTGAGGCATTGAGTATCGGCGGCAGGCTAAAAGCTACAGTATGTTGCAACCATGGTATAACCTATATTGGGATCCCCTATATTGTGCTGAAAATAAAACACGTGAGATAAGTGGAACACGTGAAACATGTGAAACACGTGGATTATAATTCATTAAATCCTAACAATCATTAGTCAATGTAAATTCCAGGTCAAGCGTGTTGGGTGAGAAGGAGCGCCCTCTCGTTATGATCTGAAGCAAACGAATATCAATGGAGGCTTCTTAATTGTGACAAATGAGTTTCTAACCAGTATATGTTAGTGGGACATATTAATGGAATTATTCAGTGTACGTGAGGCATTAGAATGACAACTACGTTCTTGTGTGTCGTGTTCTTGTCACATCAGAAATGCGAAAGTGATGTTGGAAAGGCCCTTTAAGGGGAATAAAGTCATTTATAAACAACATTGCTTTTGAAGACAATTTGGCAAGAAAAAAATGTTTCAGGTCATTTTCTTATTGTAATTACTGCCGTAATATCTTGAAAATAAAGAATATTTTGAAAATTTTGAACTTGCAAAAATGATGTGATCGTAAAATTACAAAGGACGTTTTCGTGGTTGCCAATTTTCCTGGAGGGGCTAGTGTTAATCAACATGTGGGTTTGACGGCCCCACAGCTGCACACCAGCCGGGGAAGAAGCTAGGCCTCCTGGGGGAAGCCCGACATTCCTGATAGCTGACAGGCCTTCCTGAAAACAACCGCCCGGACTCAACTACCGTAATATTTTCTTTGCTGCTTCTGGTGCAGAATGTTGCGAGCCGATATCTGATGATAGATAGTCAGGGGAATTCCGCCTTACTCAGTATTTAAGCCTAAAATTTGCCCTATTACATCATATTGATGTGAAATATTCACTCATCTTTGCAACAAATGACTCCTTAAGTAATGACCTAAACCCAAGAATGACCCAAACCTAAAAACGTATGTCTCAATCCTCAAGCAATAACAAAAACTCCAACAAATGTATCAAACCCCAACAAACCTCAAACCCTAAATGTCTCAAACCTAAAAAAATGTCTAATACTTTTAGCAAAATAATTCGCCAATTTATCTCTTAAGCCACTTTAGTACCCATACACATCATTCTATGAACATTTCTATGAAGGTTCTGTGTGCGTGGCTGATGCTGGGTATCAGAAAACGTCTCGCATCATTCTAGGCCCCTCACCTGGGATGATTGATGTCGACTGGTCGTACCAGACAGTCTGGCGCCAACCTCCCCAAATATGGGCCGAGGCAGGGTGTTTCCCAGGCCACAAACCCGCACATGTGTGCCGGAAATAGATGATAGGGGAAGTAGCAGCGGGAACGCCACTCAAACAAGATAGAATTTCGCTTTTAATGAAAACTTGTGATCAAAGCAAAGTTTGGGATTCCCTCTCCCAGTATGAAGTATGGGTGTGCTTCTAGGTGCCCTGTTACCTCCTATATCCCGACTGAGGCTCCCCCTGGCGGGACCTCCTTGCACTACCAGGGAGGAAGATTGAAGCAACTATACAATCTTTGGGTGGCAATTCTTGGCGCAGAAAAATGACAAAATCCCCGATGATTTGATTACATATTGAGTAGGGGAGAAGCGATTATGTCAAGCCTGTTTTGACATGAAGAACAGCTCAGACAAAGAGGGTTTCGCCTCAGATATGCAAGGAATGCGTGAAACAACAACGACCCACATGGTTGACACAGCTTGGTCCCCGTGACGGTGACGTGTCAGCCCCGCTTCCCCTGTGATGAATGATGCACGCTTTGCACATTAATGCCCTCTACAAATTGTTCACATGTTTGCAAGAATCCGCAATTCTTGATCTAGTTTTGATTTATATCTTCATTTTACACGTGTTTGTTGTAACAAATATAATGTCTCTCTCTCTCTCTTATCCTCACAGAGTTTCTCTCAGTTTCATCTTATTTCTTTGACATTTCTCTAGACCACGTATTTACCTCAGTCATAGTATAGTAGATTTTTTCTTCGTTTTTAAAACCACGTCTCTTTTTATTCATTGCATGATAGGCTTAAATTTAACAGAGTTGAGGACCAAAATGTATATGATACATTCTGTACCTTGGATGATGCCAGTCTGCCATCTGAAGTGTAACATCCGGCATCTTGGGAGATGCTAGCTTGCCATCATAAGTGTACCATTCTGTAGCTTGGAAAATGCAAATCTGCCATGGAGTTTCATGTATAATGAGACTGGTCACAAATTAAACCAACAATATATAAACTAGAGAAAATCAGCATTTTATCTCAGAAAGGTTGCTTCTAAAAGCCATCATAATCATCATCATAATCATTGTCTTCATCATCATCACCATTAGTAACCCTAGCATGGTAATGAGTTTTGCCTGCCCCAGCCTCCCAGCCTCTCTCAGCAACAAGCCTGGCCGAGGCGTGTTGCTCCCCGGCAGCTGGCATCTATCTCTCTACCAAGGTGAATCAAGTGTATGCTAAAAGTCAACTACATTGCCATCTGTTGTGTCTTTCCCCCGCTGAAAAGTGAATTGAATCTGTTGCAGCCTCTGTGAAATATTGGTTATGCTTTAGCGTTCATAAAGATATTTTATGATGTAGAAATGTTGATGCAAGATATATCGCATCTTTATTTTATGTATGTAGACTTCAGTTCAACGGCCTTTGGAATGTATCCTTACACTTTACTAAACTGTCACCTGTTCCAGACTGTTAAACATTTGGATCCTGTACTATGGCGGTCAAATACGTTCAGAAGTTTATTCATTTATATTTATTGCTGTATTTATTGTTTAACTCTATCAAAAGAACGATTGTCATAACTTGTGTGGTGAAGATATGTATACCTGCGATCTATTGACAATGAATTGTGTTTACATCTTAAATGCGTATTTTAAAACTTAACAAGACAATATTCTTGTGCTGCTGATCTTTGAGAGAAAGGATATCAGAGATATATCACAACCGCATATAAAGGAAAGTCTGTGATTTTTCCCCTATATTCTCCACAAGATATTGTCTGGGGAGCAGCTGTATAAAGCCGCGACAGAGTGGAGGTTACATGACAACAGCAAAGTGTTGATTTGGGCTGATGGTTTGGTTTGGGCTCAGCAAGAGTCAAGTGCACACAAGTGGAGAGGGCAGACCGGGGGCTGTGTGACAGGGTGGCCCACAGGTGCACAAGCAAGGCCACCACACCTGTGTCAATTTAGGCATGTCTAAAACAAATCATAGCACTTGTGAAGTGAAGGCTTTAAAAAAAATTAGTAAGGTCGGTGCCAGATGTACTGGCGAAGATTGTTATGGTTTCTAACCATAGTAAAAGGCTTTTATGAATTGTACCCGTCGCATTTCATGTTATTGGACACATATCACAATAAAAGAGCTACGTTTAAGTCAGACGAAAAGGGCAATATCGATTTCTAATGCCTCCATACGTTTAAATATCTGACTATTATTATTAGAGAATGACAATTGTGCAAGGAAAATTACACTAAACACCTGAGCTGGGAGTCAACTGCAATCCGATGCACAAGTTCCCTTCTATTGGTGAAAAGGTCCTTTGGACTCGTGGGTGTTTCCCGTTATTTAAAGTGGTTTGGTTTGTAAAGCAAACTTGATCAATGTGGTAGAAAGCTGTTCTTGGGATGCAGTCCTGTTTGTATTACCATGTGGGAGCTTGTGAAAATGTACGACCCAGTTTACAGCCAACAGGGATCCCATTGCCTCTACCTACAAAACCTATTCCCACTGTTTCGTGAAAAAGCTTTTTGCCATCGCAGTCATGCGTGTGCCACATGTAAGACCAGCTCCCACAGAGGCAATTTTGCCAAAATTTTCACCGCAGCGACATCTGGTGGGCACATGGCGAGGACTTTAATGACCTCCAGGCGTCTTTCTATATCGACTGTCAGTGGCAAATTGATATTAATTTTAAAATGATTACCACTCCGATGACATGACGAGGCCCAGCCACTGGGATGGTGGCCACATTTTGCTTGTAAAGACACTCTTCTTGCCTCTCAAGTCACTGATCACTTGTTTGTTTACGTCCACAACTCTCCTTTGAGTGGAAAGTTGAGATTTACTTTAGAGGTCAGTATGGTTTGCTCTGGTGTTGAGCGAATGTGTGTGGTGGTTTCTGGCCGGTACCGTGCACGTGCAACGCATGGGCCTCCTTGCCGTTTCACACGCAGAGACCCCATTGCAAATCTGAAAGAAACAGCGTTTATCTGTGAGCAACTCCCTTGGATCTATCGCGGCCAGTAGTAATCTTGAAATGCCTGTGACGTTTTTGAAGGTCCTGATGTCTTGACCATCTGTCGTCAGCCATCTACGATCCCTCCGCCTCGACCTCATCACACCCTCCAACTGCGCCAAGAAATTGAGTCCCAGTTATAAGTGACCTCTAGCGTGTAAAACCCCAGCTAGGCGACCTTAAACCACAGGGGGAGGCCCTGAGAGGTCTCTGCTTGCCATGTTCAAGAGTTTGAGTTGTAGAAAAGGGCAATAAATCGTGGTATTTGTGGGTGCAGGTGTATGATCCTCACAGGTTTGGCCTGACACCTAGCGACCATTCTGTCAATGTTCATTAACCTCGGTGGTAAATACCCACAAGTCACTTACCACACTTCACAAGTCTTGTTTCATAACACAAAACACTTGTGCAACTTGGCTGCAACAAACATAAAACACCAAGACGTATCTATAATGGCAGCTATGGCTAAAAAATAACCTCCAAACATCACTAGCTTTTAAATACATGTAATGACATAATTTCTGAGAATGTTGTGCAGGTAGAAGCAAGAAATGAGCAAAACTAAACAACATATCGATACAAACTCATGCTGATAAATTTGAAATATGATTTTGATTTGCAATATGATACTTTGCAGCACATACACATGTGTGTATCGTATATAGATATTCAATACTACAAATCATGTTCATAATTTTGGGAGAAGCATATTGTGGCCAGATTGAAGTAAATTGGAGTGTGATATTTTAGCAGTGCATTACCCGCCTGGTCTGCGGAAATCACTCACATCTGCCTTCATACCACCTTCCACTGCACAGACCTACCTAACCATGCCTCACTCACATCTGCCTTCATACCACCTTCCACTGCACAGACCTACCTAACTATGCCTCACTCACATCTGCCTTCATACCACCTTCCACTGCACAGACCTACCTAACCATGCCTCACTCACATCTGCCTTCATACCACCTTCCACTGCACAGACCTACCTAACCTTGCCTCACTCACAGCTGCCTTCATGCCACCTTCCACTGCACAGACCTACCTAACCATGCCTCACTCACAGCTGCCTTCATGCCACCTTCCACTGCACAGACCTACCTAACCATGCCTCACTCACATCTGCCTTCATACCACCTTCCACTGCACAGACCTACCTAACCTTGCCTCACTCACATCTGCCTTCATAACAACTTCCACTGCACAGACCTACCTAACCATGCCTCACTCACATCTGCCTTCATACCAACTTCCACTGCACAGACCTGCCTAACCTTGCCTCACTCACATCTGCCTTCATACCACCTTCCACTGCACAGACCTATCTAACCTTGCCTCACTCACATTTGCCTTCATACCACCTTCCACTGCACAGACCTGCCTAACCTTGCCTCACTCACATCTGCCTTCATGCCACCTTCCACTGCACAGACCTATCTAACCTTGCCTCACTCACATCTGCCTTCATACCACCTTCCACTGCACAGACCTACCTAACCATGCCTCACTCACATCTGCCTTCATGCCACCTTCAACTGCACAGACCTACCTAGCCATGCCTCACTCACATCTGCCTTCATACCACCTTCTACTGCACAGACCTACCTAACCATGCCTCACTCACATCTGTCTTTATACAACCTTGCACTGCACAGACCTGCCTAACCATGCCTCACTCACATCTACCTTCATACCACCTTCCACTGCACAGACCTACCTAACTATGCCTCACTCACATCTGGCTTCATACCACCTTCCACTGCACATACCGGCCTAACCATACCTTACCCACATCTGCCTTCATACCTCTTTGCACTGCACAGACCTACCTAACCATGCCTCACTCACATCTGTCTTCACACCTCCTTGTACTGCACAGACCTACCAAACCATGCCTCACTCACATCTGTCTTCATACCTCCTTGCACTGCACAGACCTACCTAGCCATGCCTCACTCACATCTGCCTTCATACCACCTTCCACTGCACAGACCTGCCTAACCATGCCTCACTCATATCTGCCTTCATACCACCTTCCACTGCACAGACCTACCTAGCCATGCCTCACTCACGTTCACTGTTCAAAGCCCTCTGTTAATGTTGTGCTTAATCATTCAATTTTGTCTTTCATAAGAAATACGGAGAGAATGCCAAAGATTGTTTAAAATTCCCGGAAAAACCACAAGGAAGGTGAGCGTTCAAAGTCAACAACGTAAGGCTACAAAACTAAAGACTGAACTATATTCCAAAAAAAAACTAAGCTTAATATGTTCATAAAGGTAAAGTACAATGGAAAGTGGCCAATAGTTTAGGTCTTATTCTAGAAATAAGGAAAGTGTGAGCACAGTAGAGAATCTGAGCATGCATGGCAGTGGTGCAGGTCTACATGTGAGTTCAGTTGAGCCCGGCACGTGGATTCTCTTTGGTGGCGGAGATATTATGGTGGCCTGGCCAGCACCTGAGCCTCAAAGTCTTCCCAATCAAACAAAATACACGCAGAACCTGGCGGTCACGGTCCGTGAAGGGAAGAGAGGGTGGCTGGGCTTTGTGGTCCCGGGAGATGAAGAGCAGAAAAGGTGCTTTCATTTCAAAGTTCAGGTGTTACAAAAATGCTTCTTTACAGATGTGCTTATTACAAAATACAAATATCTAATGGCTTCAAGATTTTTCTCAGCTTTGGACCGCTTGAGTGTTTTACAAAATATACTGTTTTTCACATATCACAATCAGTTTATACACGACTGACAAGTACAAAATGTTACATTAGAATTGTATTTTGTCAGAGTCGATTCTAATATGTGTATATCATGAGAGGAAATAAACCAGGTGAAATCCACACATTTGTGATGAGGAGCATTTTTCATCTTATGTACGTCTGACCACATTTTGCAGGCTACTTTGTGTCCACACGTTTACCCCACTGTTACTTTCTGTCCGTCTTGAAATATAAATGAAATGTTGGACCCATGATGATGCACATATTTGCGTTATCTACATGTATAATATACCAAGATTACATTCATATATGGAAATGATTTGTTAATTCTCATATTGGGTAATACTTAACTTGTGGTCTACATGGCGAGGTAGAATCACAAACTTCATCTGCCACAAAAAAATGGCGTGAAATTGCACTTGACTACTTCCTCACATTAGCATATATATACCAATAACACATAGTCTTTATGTGTTCCTGCATATACCATACAACTCTGCAATTGGTTGGCTCATTAAAAATGACACAACTGCACACGTGTACATGCCCATTCCCTATGTATAAAAGGAATTTAGAATGGATCAATTAACTTTTAGGGGGGTATATTGAAAATATGTGGTTGAAAAAGTATATTATTTACATATTAGTTTGTTTGTTTCAGCCTTTTACATCACGTTCAGTCATTCCATAATGAGACCTGATTTATCAGCCTTCCCCAGAATAAAAAAAAATCAGGATTTTTTTCACGCCTCCTTGAAGATTAATACATTTCACTAACATGGTATTGTTACAACATGTACAAAATATCTGACTCTGTGCTTATTGGCTACTAAAACAGACTTGTACTGGGTGTGGTCTCCCAGGCCTGACTCGAAGCGACATTCATGGCCTTCACTTTCAGGACCTTTATACAAACCCAGGACCTGCCAAGGAGAGTAAATATGTGGTTGTGCTTTGATGATCTTTGTTTCAAAATATCTCAACATAGCCACATGAATTGTAATCAGTTAATATTTTATGCAGCAATAGAATACTGCAACATTGACAGTAATGTGATTTATTATTTTTTTAAACAAAAAAGGAAGTATTTTACCAAACAGTAATTACAGTAATTATACATTATGACTGATCGCATGAAGTATGTCGCTTTGATTCTATTTGTGGACAAAAAGGGAAGTATTTTAGTCCAAAAAGATCAAGTAATTCCATATTTCCATAAATGTCATGCGAGCAATCACGACAATCTTAATTTTATAAAACAGAAAAAATACTTCCTTTTAATGAATTGTCGTGGAGTAAATTTGTGTGTGTATAAAGCAGGATATGAGCTGAAAATATAATTATCTTCTTCCTCATCCTAGTACATTGGTATCATGTGTCACAACTGCTTACATTGATATACAATAAGTATATATATACACACATTTGTTATCTAGTCCCAGATTGTAGGCATGGTATACGTAAATTCAATTATTATTCTGGTTGGTTATTTTCTGTTGCCTCGCAATAGATTTTATTTTAGAATAGAACTTATTAGATTTATTGCGGTATATCTGAGTACACCAATAATAGCTTTGCGATGATGAGATATGCCGGCCACGAACACCGCTAGGGTCATTATCACATCTCCATGAAATCACGCGCATCGAGAACGGCGGAACAGACCATCAAGCATTGTGGGAAATGTAGTATATTTTGATGGATTAATCTGCAGAATTACAAAGCATATTCTTCATTCTTATCTTGCGGGAACTTCTAGGTTTGTTGATCACAATTAAGTGTGATGATTCCCACTTTGCGGAGATAGCACACTTTATTGAGACATCTCAACCCCGCCAAGTAGGATGTCTCGCATACCACACACCTCCAGTCTCACCTCAACTCTCGTCTTCTCACACGTGGCGCGAGATCATTGCCTCGCTGCCACTCTTTTCTTCTAAAATTTTCAATTGAGATGAAGGCTTTTGTTTATTGAATCAATTTTACATAACTCACCTTTTCAACACTTATGTGGGAATATAAAAATTGATTCCAAGAATCTTTTTAAAAATCATATCGTGTAAATTATCAGAGGAAAAAGCTTTTCACGTTAAGGTAGCTACGATAGGGCACCACTGGGGCTAGAAAGCATTAACACTCATCTTTACTCATCTTCACTTCTCTAACACATTCCAAAAGCAGTTTGCAAACTAAGGCCGACATTTTACTATGATTGGGGTCCCGGGGGTCAAATCCTAGAAATTTACACCCAGGTATTGCCACTGCTGCGCGAAAGCTTTGATTTCTTTGGGGCCTGCCCAGAAATCTGAATATCTTGAAGAAGGTGTAATTTCTCATTTCACGGTTGACATAGAATCAGCAAGATGATAGATCGGCCGCTAGAAGGGGCTATTATTCTTTTCAGATATTTATCACGTGGGCTGTGCTTATTATATACACATACTGGAACTATGCACATGTCATTTAACATTGACGTGTCTATTTCTAATTTGCTTTTTGACATTGTCAGAAACAAAACCAGCTGATACTAAATTGATTTACATTATAATATAATTATTTTACATAGGACAATGAATAGGCTAATTTTATACAATCTTTTTTTGTACAATCTCTCTTTCCAAAAACTGAAACATTTCTCACAATAGTAACATAAAGCATGTAATGACTTTATCCCTTAGAAAAGTTTCATACAATGATAAATTGCTGGTCCATGACCATTCTTCTTTTGCTCTCTATCTGAGGAAGTTGATGACAGAGACCTGTATTCCAATCGGAAATCATATCTGAAATTTCGATTTAGGGCCTCGTAGTGAGAATTCGTTGACGTACGCGTGTCGATTTCACGCAGTTTGTCTTCCCAGTGCCATCTCACATGACCTTGATGTGACCTCTCTGGTCAGAGGTACTATCCCTTTGTCACCCCTTGTCAACGTATCACGCCCCTTCCTCCACCCTGGTCAACCTGCCTCGTGCACCGTGAAATTTAATAAATTCTAAGAAATCAATCGCCATGCTGAGATATTTAGATCGTTGTTTAAGTTTTTGTGTCCATGATTTATGAAATAAATCTTTGGTGTAACTTTCTTTTTTTTTCTAAATTTCAAGCCATTGAAATTATCTTATGATGAATATCATTCATGTGAGAACCAAATATATCATCCAGTTTTATGTGAAAACCAGATTGATGTTTATACCAAGACACATTGTGTGCATGCGTGTGTAACGGTCGGACATCTTGATGACAACTCACATAATCATGGTAATGTCAACACATTTGAATGATGGTAACTCCCTATCTCCTATTTATTGACACTCGAATAAATAATTGCATAAAAAGTGTCATACTTCATCTATAATTTAAGGCATTTGAAAAAGGTGAGCAAAGCGATGAGATATTTTCTGTATTGCTATTACATCTATATCCTTTTTATGTGAAACCAAATTTTCATGATACAAGAATATTTGGCGAAACACATTTGGAAGGCATAAGGTGTGATTTAGACTGGATATATTCTCTGCTAAACTTGATTGAATGATAGCAATCTAAAGTAATTTTATTGCATTAATTGGGACAAGTGGGTTTGAGTACGCTCATAAATGTCCACAGTTTCATGTAGGTATAACTCTAATATCAGGCTTAAAAGTTGGGAGGGTGTATAGTGTGTACTCTGTTTATTTTGCCGCCGGGGAGTGGGCTGATGATGACTGGATGCTGATGATGATTACTGGATGCTGATGATGATGACTGGATGCTGATGATGATGAAGATGACTTTAGCATTGATACTGGTGGGCAAACTTTATTTCACGGACAGCTTGTGATATCAATTATCCTTCCATCATGATATTTCCTACCTCCCCAAACCAGTCCCAAAGGCTTTCTTTCTCATCGTTAATACATATATGATTTATACCTGAATTATACAACTAAAAAGTGAATTCTATGTGGTTTATGCTGCTTTCTTAGCAGGGGATTTAGGTGCAGCATTTAATTGATCCTCCACACTCTGGCCGTGAGTGGTACCCATTGCCCGCCCCTGTGCCAGAGCCTCGTAGCAACCCCGCCGAGACCGTTATTCCCCTCATCACACTTCTCAGCCATTTTGATGAGAAGAACAAGTGCCTTTTGTAAACCTACATCAAATGGCCTGGAAAATGCATCCCAAATTAACCTTCTCATCTAAGAACCGAAGTCACTTTTAAACTTGGCAGTAGACTTTATCTGGGATATGAACAAATTTGAGTGTCTATGTATAAATAATAGAAATTTATAACTCACTGATTTAATGCATGGAAATTCTTATTGTAACTCATGAAAGTTTGCCACATATTCTCTGTGGAATATGTTCATGTTTTAGGGATGGTGGGATTAGGGATCCATTGACCAAGGCTGAGTTGGGATACACATGTTATATCACTCGGGGTGCAATCAACCTGTATCTCCCTGAAGCTCACCATGAAATGCGCCATCTGCCAAAGCGATGTGTCTCACCATCCAGCGAGGCTAGATAGATCTCAATTAAGCTTCCTTAACTTTCTCATCAAAGGTTTATTGAATATAAAAATAACCGTTCTTTGTGTCACGTGCGATGTGTAATACTTGATGAATAAGTGGAAAATAATGATAAGAATAATTTTAGAAGTATCCTGTCTGGAATACCCGCATTCATATTGAAGCAACCATCCCATGAAATTAACTGAGTTGTGTCAAGCAAAAAGGGACCTGATCGAAAACACCAGATATTGCAAATCTAATTTAGAGTGTGATGGAGTTAACATCAACCAACAACGCCAATCCCCATTTATTCATTTTGTGAGGTCAGGTCATCGCCATGACACCGGTTTCTAAATGGGAATGGGTCAGGATCTATGTGTTTTTGTTGTATGATAATATCATGATTGTGATCTTAGAGTAATAAAGATATTTCAAGTTGTGAAACTTGTGGTAATGTAATAAACGGATTCCGGTCCTGACATGAACATTGAAATTGACAGTGAAATTGATAGAGACGCTGGTCACACAGTCGCTGATTTAAGGCAGCGGAGGGATATTATTAATAGTGAAAAAAACAGTGATATGTCGGATAAAACGAAACCATCCATAATATGCGCTAAATAGTGCAGTGGATTATCATGAGCTAAAAGAATTATAGTCCTTTTTATCCAATATCTGTCATCCAAGATATCTCATTGACCCGACATGCACTTTATTACTCGACTTTATTGTCCACATTTGATTGGTAACCAAATTTACATTATTACTCTTAGGTTTATCACACATCACTACCTGTATAGATAGTTACCTGTCTCTCTGTAAGGTCCAGGGCTACAGCTATCTCGTATCTGCGAAGCCGCGTCAGGTAGTTGTGGATTGAAAATTCTTTCTCAAGTTCCCGGATCTGGTGCTTGGTGAAGGCCGTCCGTTCCTTACGGGGTTTGGCGTTCAGGTCCAACTTATAGGAATCAGAATCTCCTGATGCTGAAAATATCAACATAACTCATAATTACAAACTATTTGCGCAATATTTTATGAGGGCTTTATCAGTGGAAAAAATAATATTTTACAATCATCCAAAATATATATAAATTGGATTAGGTTTCTTATTAAAGATCTGAGGTTGTCTGTCATTGTTCAAATGATATCAATCTGTTGCATTTTATTGACGTGAATGGCATAAACAAATAAATAATCGACATCTGTATCACTATCTAAAGTGTAAACATAATCAACTAATAGATGTTAAATCCCTCAGCACGGTGGTACTGCCACTTATGTGCATCCTCCCAGCCCCCTTACAATCTGTCACCGCCCTTGTTATCTACTCTAAACATTTCTGCTTGATGATCATATTTTAAACACTGCTATCTTGTATGGTCTGTAGCATAATCTATCAGAGATTAGATTTGGGGAAATATAAGCTTTGTGTTGCGCCTCTGTTCAAGGCATTAAGATTTAAGGAGATATTTATGGCATATTATTACAAGCAGACCAGCTCATTAAGGCTCCCATATGTGAGAATCAAGTGGTCACTCTTAATGACTTCATACACCCGTCCGACCACATACCAGCTTAATCAGCTGCATCATCGGAAGAAAAAGAATTTTCTTTTTCACTGGAACAATAAACACATATATTGACATTCAAATTATCCATAGTTAAATTATATGTCTTGATTATAAATCATCCGAATTGTAGTGGTACAGGTTCTTTGACTTGATGGAAAGTATTTGAGCAATGTCCCGACTGGATCATTCTGTTTTAATCCTTTATACTGTTCTGCAGGCCCCTATAATAATTCAGCATATATATGGACAAATTATATACTGTTACAATTCTGGTTTGAAAGTTAAATCCTTGGGACCGCTGGATCAGAACATGTAAGCCCTGACCATTAAGGACCAGTACATGTGATAATTATCTTTTTTTTTTCTTCAAAAATTAACAGTCTGAGCACTCATAGGTGTTGTTCCCATCAATGTACAGGCCACCTTGCTCACAATGATGATGTATTAGAGCGTGATAGAGTGTGACAACACGGAGCATGACAGTGGGTCCTGGGTGACATCTTCCTCACAACTGAGTACACACTCAGTGACTGTCAGCCAGTCCATCATACCCGCCAGATGTCGCTTTGTCATGTTTATGGGATGCTTGAAACTTACACATGTGAACTTCGCACCATACGTGTGAAACTGCGATGGCAAAATAACATCGCCACAATGAATCAAGCATTCAAACTTTGAAAATTATTCTCTTATCCTGTCAGAGTTATTTTGTTTGTCAACCTCACGGACTTTTGTGCATTTGTTCTTGCTCTGTAAGTGAAGTCTCACCAGTACGGACTATGGGGAGATATATTATCGTTCACTTGAGACCTGCTCTGAGTCAATCAGTACTTCTTATCACCTTATATCCGATAATTGGCTGATATGTTATAAATGTACTGGAACAAGATATGCAGATAAGGTGATTAGCATGTCCATGATTAATCTATTAAATGAGTACTACCTCATCAACCGCTACCAGTTTGTCCCATATCGATGGATGATTGATTACTGGCGGGTGGTAAGGGCTTACCCTAAGAACAACACTGTAGCGACGCGAGGAATTCCTGCAGAATGTCACTCACTGGTGGAGCCAATCCTCTCTCCGACACCATTCAATTAAACCTCATTTACGTCCATATATTCATATATTCAAAAATTGCTCCTATGATTTATTATAACTTCATACTTACTTCTCTCACGGGTGCATTTTTTTAAAGCTAAAGTGCCCATTTTGGTTCCCGTTCGAGATAAGATAACACTACGATACGAAAAGTTAAATGGTCAGAATATTACCCTCAGCGATCTATGATGTTATATCGTTACCTACCATGCATTGTCTGATGCACGTTTGGAATCAAATTTGGATCAAAATCGGATCAAATTCGGTTGGTCACGGCAGAATCGGGACGCTTCCTGATCAATATATGATTGTTGTCGTGGAATTTGACAACCAAATCTTGAGCAGACATTTGACAAATGTTTGATGAGGAATGGTTCTGTCAAGGACTGCAGTAAAATCCTGAACGTGTGACTGGGGCTTAATAAACTGATAGTTTGGGCGATATTCTTCCAATACGCCTTCCCTGCCTGAATACATCCACCGGCAATCTTTAAGGTACTAATCTAATATAGTTAAGCTTCTCTTCTTTAGAAGATGATCATGTCAAACAGACCCCAACACAGAAACCCTGGCTAGATAGATAGTTTTTGAATAACATAAGTTACGTTAGTTATAAACATTGTATTCTACTGGAATGGAAATATACATCAACATTGGACTAAATAAAAAATGGACACCAAACAAGATAAAAATTATGGCGTTTGCAAATAGTTAAAAAGTTGTTTATGATTACATTTCTGAAATGTCAAGAGTTTTTTTAAATCATCGAATGGCATAAGAACCGTTATAATATGATAAAAATGCTTCAAAATTGTATCATGTGTGCGTCAAGATAAATTTCATTTTCCTATATATCAAAAAGCTTGGTTTAACGCTTTGTTAAGAGTGACAACTATCGACACCCACAGTTTTGTAAACACAAATGTGATTGAAGAATCTAAAACATTTCAAGACGTGATCAAACCTATACGTATGGCAGTCAAAAATAATTGGAGGCCAATTCAAAACAAATATCACAGTTAGAATGGTCACTGACTGACCACAACCATGCCCATCACTCCTGGCTACTCCCTCCACTCTCAGCATGTACTCTGTCTTATATTTACACAAACTCTCAAATAAACGGGTGACAAATTGCTGTAAAATGTACCATTGTTTATAAGAATAATTGAAATCACGTTGTTGCATCTTTGGAGGTCCGAAACATGTTGATGGTACGCATGCGTCGCGTGCCGTGCATTGTGGGATGCCACACGTGTGTGTCCGGGATATGATACAGAATGGAATGAAGACTTTCTGAACACATTATATCACCGACAACCCCTGCATTCAAAGCTTAAGATATTATCACCACAAGAGCATCGGCTATCTTCTAAAATTCCCAAGTGTTTCCATGATCTCGTATACATATCTCTAGAACTATTCAGTTGTGTGATACTGGTTTGATGGCTCACATGTAGAAACATTTTAATTTGGAGGAAAATGAGTGATTCGTACATGTGTGTGAAGGGTCTGAGATACACGTGTTGTGATGGGGTAATTTGTTTATATATCGTTAACCCATTAGGCAAGCATTCTGTGTGTCTGGGTATAAACATACTGTGTTGTCCATCAGCACCCCATGTAACCGCGCCCCGAGGGAAAGCTTCTTGTCTTATTATATCTTTATGTTCTAATTAACAGCTGTACTATTTCACGTTATTAATTGATTCATCCTACTAGGGACACATATCTGCCTATAGTGTATATACGCTTATATACGCTTATCAAGTGTTTTAAGGGGTAAGTCATGTGTTTCATAAATAAAATGTTACATGTTAGTAATATGAGGGTACGTTTCGCCCGCAAATCATTTTTTCTTATTTTGATGTCAGACCTTGAAGTTTTAGTCTTTTAACATTCTAATTCTAAGAAAAAAATCAACTAATATAAACAAGAAGGTTTCTTGCAGCGCAACCCTTATTAAAATGCAACATACTAATCCAAATATTTAGAGGTAATTAAAGATTGTGTATTCAAGGCACAAATAAAAACGGTCTCAATTAATTGATGGAAGACTATCGCACACAAAGGCCCCTTGGGAATCCCCTCATTTCAGGATATTTCAGATAGGCAAGCAATGTTGTGGTTTCATGCATGTATTCGTCTCAATATGTGATGCCATATACTGCAGAGTTTGAGGGATATGTTTT
This sequence comes from Amphiduros pacificus, assembly GCA_949316495.1. Classification (NCBI taxonomy): domain Eukaryota; kingdom Metazoa; phylum Annelida; class Polychaeta; order Phyllodocida; family Hesionidae; genus Amphiduros; species Amphiduros pacificus. The sequence continues at coordinate 43,885,540 of OX439002.1, read as the reverse complement.
AATTTGATTTCAAACACCAAAAAGTAAATTGACACAAACAATTTACTTTTATACCAGAAATATGGTAAAAATGCTCAAAACCATTGAGGTCCAAGAAGAACTTGTCTTGAAGACATCCAATCATGTATTTGGCAATTTTTGGAGATTATTGTACCATAAAATGTGACCAAAACATATTTTGTAACATTTGGAGATAGATATATATATCTCAATATGAGGAAATAATTCATTAGTAGGGGAGACCAGGAGAATAACTTACTATTACCGTTGTCTATCCCACTAGGAAGACTTCACACCCTTTGGGGTAAACACGATGAAGACTTCCTGTCATCATGGGAATAAGACCAGTAAGACTTCGGTGACATACATGGAAGACTTCAGTGAACTACAAGGAAGACTTCAGTGGAATACAAGGAAGACTTCAGTGAACTACAAGGAAGACTTCAGTGAAATACAAGGAAGACTTCAGTGAAATACAAGGAATACCGCAGTGAAATACAAGGAAGACATCAGTGAACTACACGGAATTAAAAGGAAGACCTCAGTGAAATACAAGGAAGACTTCAGTGAACTACAAGGAAGACTTCAGTGAAATACAAGGAAGACTTCAGTGAACTACACGGAATTAAAAGGAAGACCTCAGTGAAATACAAGGAAGACTTCAGTGAACTACACGGAATTAAAAGGAAGACCTCAGTGAAATACAAGGAAGACTTCAGTGAACTACAAGGAAGACTTCAGTGAAATACAAGGAATACCTCAGTGAAATACAAGGAAGACTTCAGTGAACTACAAGGAAGACTTCAGTGAAATACAAGGAAGACTTCAGTGAAATACAAGGAAGACTTCAGTGAAATACAAGGAAGACCTCAGTGAAATACAAGGAAGAGTTCCTCCTCTCATTATGGAAATAAGACCAGGAAGATATCGTGTGGGGTAATACACAAGGCAGACTGGGGTTAGATACAAGGAAGACTTCCTGACATCATGGGGATAAAACCAGGAAGACTTCAAACCATTTGGGGTTAGACACAAGGAAGGCTTCCTCTCAGCACAGGGATAAAACCAGGAAGGTGATGTCTGTTCCTGGTTCACAGCAGTCTCAGTGTTAGTTTCAAAAGTCAAAGTCGTCTTCGTTAATTTCAATTGAGCAGGGGATTGATAATCATAACTTTCTACAGCCAGTTTATGCATATACTTTAATTATGATAAGTTATGGGAAGCAGTGGGTTCACAATTGTGTACAACTTGAATCTTATGAATCAAACTTGAACATGGATCAACCTTGAAGATTGGTCAAACTTGATCATAAAAATGGATCATACAAAAACGTTGATCAAACTTGGGCGTGGTTTACCTTGCACATGGGTCAAACATGAACATCAGTCAAACTTAAACATTCGTCAGACTTAAGTTTGAAAAGCAATGAAATAAAAGCAATTAGAAACACTTATAGAATATGAATTGATTCATTGGGACAGAGAGGATCATTTTACGCCTGAAAGAAGAAAAAAACTGTTTCCTATCAGCCTAAATTAAATATTTTTTTATCAAAGTCCCAATCATCCACTATGCATATCTTTGAAAGATATAAAGGTCGATTTTAAAAATTGTTGACAATATGGTTGACGTCATTAATGAGATATCAGTCAATGCGGATATCTGCAAGATGCTGATACTGGGCCCCATGCACTGATATCTTTGAATTTATATATACACATAGCATCACATTAATATATCATTTCTCATGCAAATGATGCTATTTTAGATGTTAGATGGCTGGTTAAATATTAATTAGGCAACATCGCTGAGTTTAACAACATGAGTATCGTGAGTGACTCAAGCAGGATGACTTTGAGGACTGAATTAGGTTAGACTGCTGGTATGCTTATTGACCATTGGTGCATAACTCCTTATTCATTCCATTGGGTTTTCACATACCTGTGCTTTTAGCTGGTGACAGTGAATTTGAGACATCGGCTGAGTTTTCCTTCTGCGTTAAATCCCCTGGGCCGTGGGTGGGAGATGTCTCTGTTTTGCAGGCTGAGTACAGGCCGGGTACGGGATAGGGCAATGATGACACACCTGGACCATAGTTTGAGTGAGCTGTGAGGGGCAGAGCACCTGAGCCGGACGTGGATGCCCCAGCACATGACAAGTAGTCCCGGGAGCCCAGATGGTCCCGGGTTAGAAGTCCGTGATTTGTGCCCGTCACCCCGGAGGAGTGGTGGTGTGCGGCGGCGGCCAGCGAACCCCAGTCCGACGTACCATACCCCAGACCCCCGGACCCGTACATGGATGCCAGGGTCTGCGTCCTCTGTAACCCCTGGGCGGACAAAGGATGATAATTGCCGGTCAGGCTATGTGGGTAGTGATGCAGGGTGGGTGCTGTCACCCCGTACATTCTGCTGTCCATCATCAGTCCAAATTATACAAATAACCAACAATTTACACTTGTCCTATTTCTCCAAGATGAACAGCCGAAGCAGATGTCCAACCAGTTGCATGAGCTTTCACCTGCTAATCCACGAATTCCACTAATCTGATTATTGATCTCTGTGATGATCCTCTAATCTCCACGTGTATCAACAAACTGGTCATCAAGTTCCATTCATAATCCTGCACAGAGCATCCAAAACAGTTTCTGAAATTCAGATAATTTCTGCAGCGATAAAGAACACACTGATAGCAAAGTGCAAGACAAGTATTTCAAAAGTGCAAACACAACTTGGAAGTCGGTGATCAGTAAACACAGTTGTTCCTAACCACTCAGTTGGAAAGACAAGTCCAGATGTATTCCGTCGTTACCGTTTATCCTCCATAATACCCAAGTGCAGTTCATGCTTGGAACTAGCCCACTTCACATATAAAGGGGTGGGGACCTTACATGAATCATTTACAACTATGTGTGTAACATTGCTGATATATCCTCAAACAACTCACGAGCGTCCAGATTTTACAAATAATAGTTAATTATATATTATTTAAGGTTATTGAATGTAATTATTTAATATCAGACGGTTCCTTGAGTGGGTTTGCCACCCCTGCAGCGGTGTGGAGATGGACCGGCCTGAGTGTGTGTTGCGGAGAGGGGACGGTTCAGCCCCTACCAGACCTGTTCCTGTCAGTAACCTGCTCAAGTTTACATCATACATGCTAACTCGCTAATTCTTACACACTTCACTATTGTAATTTGTAATCGATGTGGACAGATTGCCATCGTATGGCCATATTGTTTTGCATTAAACTATTTTGACAATAATACAAAAAAATGTAGTTTTTGCAGCAGGTGTTGAGTTGTTGGTTATGACACCTCCTTGTTTGACCCCCGGGGTGACAGTTGACCGTGCTGTATGGACTCATTGTGCGGTGAAACACCACACAAATCACGTAACATGACAGACACACAGCAAAATGACTTTATAAACTTTGTTATAAGATATTGCAAATTGCCCATATCAAATCCAGTATGGTACGGGTCAGGTTTTGGATGAGCGATCACACACAGATGAAGGAAACCATCTGATATCGAACCTGTATCACACTCATCAACATGTACATACATCTCTGCCGGAATGATTACACCACACAGAGAAATATGTGGTTACATTGATTTAGTGAATTATAAAAAGCAATATGATTTGAAATAATCATATTTCACATAGATTGTATTTTTCTTCGTGTGGTATGCTGTGATTAATTGTGATTTGTTTAACATTTGTATTTTACACCAACTTTGCTGTATCATGAAGGTCTATTCAATCAGATAGTCAACAAACTACTTTGTTCATTGTCCATGGCAACAATAATCAATTGAAGTTTAATTGTTTTACATTTGATGTTATCAATTTATTGACGAGTTTGACTTGGCAGTTTTTGCAGCAGGTGTTGAGTTGTTGGGTATTATGCTAATAATTAATCTACTATATACATATGTTAAAGATAAGAGATTTAAGAATGGTTAAATAATTCATTTTCTATTGTATTCTACTGAAATTAAAACAAATGTCATGCATCTTTTTTTTTTCTTTTTTTTTGAGCTATCAACAAACTTTTCTATGTTTCGCAACTTAATGTTTACGAGTGATATAAACAAAAGGATGATCTGTCATTCAAGAATGCCATGGTATTTTCTGTGAACACCGCAGACCAGATATCATTGATGTACCCACATATATATCATTCATCATTGATGTACCCACCGATCACTTATCCTTTATGTACTTCAGATCAGTTATAATCCATGTACCAACAGATCACGTTTCATTTGCCTACATACAGATAATTTAGGCATAAATCACTTATCATTCATCTACCAACAGGTCATTTATCAATTGTATACCCACAGATCATTTATCATTTATGTACACACTGAACACCTGTCATTGATCTTCCCTCAGGTCACCTGTCATTGTCTTCCACCAGATCACCTGTCATTGATCTTCCCACATATCACCTATAATTAATTTTCCCATAAATAATCTATCAATGATCTTCCCACAGGTCACCTATCATTATCTTCCCACAGGTCACCTATCATTTATCTTCCCACAGGTCACCTATCATTTATCTTCCAACAAGTCATCTATCATTGATCTTCCCACAGGTCACCTATCATTTATCTTCCCACAGGTCACCTATCATTTATCTTCCCACAAGTCACCTATCATTGATCTTCCAACAAGTCACATATCATTGATCTTCCCACAGGTCACCTATCATTGATCTTCCCACAGGTCACCTATCATTTATCTTCCCACAGGTCACCTATCATTTATCTTCCAACAGGTCACCTATCATTTATCTACATTCAGATCACTTCTCTTTACATATTAACTTATATCACATTTTGAAGCAATATTCGACCAACTCAAAGCCACCAAGATTTAATGCTTTCATAAATTGGCTACAGCTATCACAAACGATTTTCCTGGTAATACAACAGGTGCATAAACAAAGGAAGTTGCAAAATATGCAAAACTCTATCTCCATAACATTAGGTTTTTTCCCTCGGTGCAAATAAATTCCAGGCTAAGTTCCCTAACTCAAAGCCTTGTCAGATCCCCTAAATATCTTAGGATTTTATTAAGCTGAGCCATCCAGATGAATGAAAGAAGGGTAAATTAAGCATGCAGTTATTTGATGCGAGTGGAGATTTTATCATTTCTCGAAAGTGATTTGGTCGTGAATCTCATCTTCGTGACTACTCTGACTGCAGCATTCTGTAGAAGTTGCAATATCCTAATTATATTTTCTGGAAGACTTAAAAAATAGAAAGTGATACCCAATTAAGAGTAAGATTATTAAAATTTTCTAAATTTGAATACTCTATAAATCTATATTTGAACAAATATCACACCACCTTTTTTGAGACACATACTCGCAGATATTGTTTTCACTCAATAATCAGATGTCATATCTATAGCCACATGTCATTGGTTAATTTTCATGTCATATTTGGTCATTTGTATATGTCGCTTCATCGCAGGTCACTAAGATCTGAGTTCACAGATCACCGCCGTACCCTCACTGCGCATGCGCAATGAATTAATTATAATTATCCATTAAAACCCCATAAATTGAGCTCAATCATACCCACAAACATGTATAAAGATGTATTTGGATAAAACAATCGTCCACTGGGTCAGAATGTATCTGAATCAAATCTTTGCACACTATAACTGTCCAACTTTCAGGTTAAATCAAGAAGAATAAAGAGGGGGTGTACATGCGAGATGGTGCACAATATGACCCTACTTTTCCAAGGAATAATTGAGCCAAGGACACGGACATGACTGTATATTTCTCAGTTGAATTATGTGAATAAGGGCCACTTCGAGCTGACAACCTACTAGGCTCTTAAATGATGTTGAAACAAAAAAGGTTTGGCTACCGCTATCGCAAATCATTTTGGCGCCAATACAATACGTGCCCATGCCCCATTCACTTTGTCAGCCTCCAGCGATGGATTCACCCCAAAAGACTTTCATCTTCATCTTAAGGAAATAACACGCCATGGCTTAGATGTCTTGAATGGCATACTGATACGAATTATTACTTGCATACAAATTGCCCTGACTAGACATGACTGACCGCATTATACAATCTATATAAACAAGTGACTTGGAAAAAAATAAAGATTTGAGGGGAAAATGAAAGTCATGGGGAATCTATTTCATCAATTAGTTCATTTGTTTCGCTGTGACAAAAGTCTGATGTATCTGACAGCTTACTGGGAAATCCTTCCAAAAGCTGAGTCCAAGACCGGGTGCAAACCATCGCCAGACATTTACTGATGATATATCCAGACATTTCCTCCCCGATGGTTCATGGCGATGGTTCTATGGCCTGTCGGATAAACAGTTAACAATACATGGAATCTTCCTTTTAACATCTCACTTTATATAGACAAACTAAAAAGAAGTTCCTTGTGCTGCCCGGGCTGGAATAATGAGAGATCTTTCCGTATCACTGGCTCGGAAAAGATTATTCAATTTATGATATCAATTTGATCTTTCCGTATCACTGGGCTCTGAAAAGATGATTCAATTTATGATATCAATTTTAGAATGAAATACAAGTTTTTGTGGCAACTCAAGTCAAACAGAGGCATGAAAGCATATATAAATGAATTATTTAGATTCACTGTATATAAAACCCGACAGTTACCATACCTTATAGGTTCGCCACATTGTTCAATTGACAACACATACGGGAACTTTCAAATAAAGCATAACCAGAATTATTGAACTCTTATTTAGGAAATTCAAGAAGGCAATCCACATTCGCACTAAGAAACTTCCAAATTTAGAATGGTTTCAAATATTGGATAATGACTGCAGAGGTAGTAATTGAATGCTACCTATGTAATGCAGAGTATATTAGGTCATTATCGTTACTTTTCATCTGAACTGATTGCCTACAGTTTAAAAAGAATCATCGGTGTTACATGCATCACACAGAAAGAAAAACACAAACAATAATTATTTGAGAATATTAGCAATGGCGAACAGGCTCGGAGGGAGAAAAAGTTTATCATCTGATTTTCACTTTACTGTGTCATGCCTGACTTCGTTCTCGTCCCACCCGTGGTTTGAACCCCGGCCGCCAGCAGGAGAGGTGAGCATCTCACCACTGAACCATGACCCACTCCGGTGAGTAACTGTCACCAGACAGCTATACTGTAGAAAATAATGACCAGACAGCTTCATCGGAAAGTAATCACCAGATAGGTATTCTGCAGAAAATAATGACCAGACAGCTATTCTGCAGAAATTAATGTCCAGACAGCTTCATCGGACAGGTATTCTGCAGAGAATAATGGCTAGACAGCTATTCTACAGAAAATAATCACCAGACAGCTATTCTGCAGAAAATAATCACCAGACAGCAGCTTCAGTTGTCATTTATTGTTATTCACTGTGTCTTATTTGCTTCCGAGATCAATATAGATATAATTACATATACAAAACAATATATATATACACCTTTTACCTTTGGCGGCAGGAACTGATGTTGATAGAGAAGACCTCCTATTCTGATGACCTAATAGTAATACAGCTTGAAATGCATTGTATGTTTAAAGGTTGAATAATGAATATGCCAAACTTTCAAAATACCTTGCTTCATATAGAAATGACAACACAAAAAGAAATTAAGGTTCCAAAATAAAAACGTGTAAGCCAGTTTCAATTTAAAAGCGTCAAATTCACATGACACTTCTGTCTTCTAAATTCAAACACGTTCAAAGCCGGTTTTTGATATAAACATTCTAACTATACAGATACCCTTTCAAAATGGATTAAGTAAAATAGAAAATTTATTCGGATTTTTAGGAGAAGGAATTAAGATCAGATCTAACAGTTCAGTCCTAATTGATTTTAATGTGGGAGAGGTGGGAGCGATATCTGGTATGCACACAATCTACTCTCGCCAGTTGATAGATTTCAGTGTGATTTATATAAGTGACGAATCCAAGGAATAAATAGGATGGTTTACATCTGGTATACATCTAGTGTAAACTTAAACAATCTGACTTCATAAAACCTCTTGTTTTCCTTTCTGAAGTTTATCATACTAAAGTGTGATTGTGTTTTTTTCCCAGAATGTTCGAATTCTCAGTACTCTTTACCTTGTCTGACAGAAATTATCCCAGGCTGCGTGCTAGTTGTTATTATGCAATAAAGCACACGAGAGAAAACCTTTTTATGCAAAATTATTTTGCCACTAATCCATAAAAAGAATGTATGCGTGCATTCAATGCCTTGTCACATATGCAGTGTCAATTTACTTGATACATCCTGGATCTCAAGGAGCGTGCCAGCGGGGAATCAATTTTACAATAATGGTTATTGCTGTTATTGCTGTGTATATAGGTTAAGGTGGGTAACAATGCCACTCATTTACTATATATCGCAGAAGCTACACATCGGGTAACCGTCACCATACACTTGTCAATAACCTGATGTCACAGCAAGATAACAGCCATAAAAGTATTTTTAATTCAAAGATTTCAAATATATCTCATTTTAATATATTACAATTTAGACATGGATCCAGACAGGGACACAGAAAGAGAGAGAGAGAAGGATAGACGAAGAGATCGGAGAAATATTAGAATAATCAGAGGAGAAATTCAAGGTGCATATCTGAAGCCAGACGAGACGCAGTGCTGCCCTCTGGAGATTATTCTGAGTCATGCGAAAGTGTCGTCTGCGTTCTCAGCAGAGCCCTCTGTTGGACCGTGTGGTATTTTATGAAAATCGAAAAGACATTGCATCACTAGAAATGGAAGACATTGAACATGAAATGGGTAGTACAAAGCTTCCTATTGCAGTGGGTACATGGTGTCACAAATAGGCGCCAAAATAGAACACATTCTCCAATTTATATTCATATTCAAGAACTAATTTTAGCACCTTCCTGTTATTGAAGAAAAAAATAAAATATATGACAATTTACAGACAGAAATCAGATATTCAATAAAGTAATCCATTTGTCTCTAAATTATATACATTTCTTGTCACCTGATGTTTTTTCTATTACAAATTTAGCACATTTTCACATACTTTGATAGTTTAATATCATTTTTGTATGTACCATTATGATTAGACCAGCTTATTGGGGTTATTTTCTGAAAATACTAGTACACTTATATTTTATATGTATGAAACCTTAAAAGATTGCATTGGTTCAATTTAAAGTCGGTCAATTTTCATCTTTCATACACCTACCACATTCAAGCTATTTCCAACCAAATTTAGCTTGTTAATAAATCTCGACAGACTTTTTTTTACTATGTGGTATAATATTTACTTTCATAATTTAACCAACAATAAATTGTTATTATAGATATTATTTCAAAATAGCTCAGCATATCAAAATTTCCTCTAATTTCCTTTGCAGATTGGTCCAAAATTAAAATTTGCTCTAATACAGTTAATTTTGAACTGATTTTGATGAATAAAGACTCTATGAGCTCGTGTTTGAAAGATGCAGATGATTGAATATTGAAATTTATTGTAATATCTAAGAAAATAGGAGTTTCATTTTCAAAGTCATTCAAAGGTCACTTCAAGGTCACCGACAATATTTTACAAAAAAAATAACCTACAAAGGTCCACATTCAGTCATGCATCATTTATGGATGTGTCCCACACAGTAAAAACGTTATATTCCCATGTCTGTCATTTCTACTGATGGTATGAATCTGATATGTATTTGTCTGCATTATATGTTAGAGCATATCTCAATACTAACAATATAATATTCTGTCCAAACAAAATACTTATATCATTCAAAACAGATATATTGGACAGAGGCAATGGTCTTGGTTAGGTTCATACAATGTCCTGGGCGCAAAATATTACCAAAGAGTTGACATTGTTTATAAGATAAATAAGGTTAAAAATATGATGATTTTAATTCTTACATTTATGGTATCTCTCAATTAATCTCAACTATAATGATATTTGGGCGAAAATGGTCATGATTGAATCAATCGAAAGCCTACTCATTTCTTCCTTTACCAATACTAATCTTCAGCCTTTCAGTTACCTATCATTTTGAAAGAAAGAGTGACATTCCATAAAGCAATAGAAATTACATTATTCACCACGATGGAGCACTCGCCATATACCTGTTGAAGCTTTTACACTTTGTTGCCACAGCAAATTATTCTAGAAACCATTGATAGTTTAGTTCATGATTCTAATGATGTAAAGGCTAATCATGCATCTCTTGCTATCAAACTGACCCTTATCATGTTATCAATGTGCATCACATCGCTTTTCCTCCTGGTATTTTCGGAATATAGAGGTTTGTAGCAGTTAATTTATGATTTAGTTGTGCTAGTTTGTCTCTCCACTCTGTTGTATCATAGGTCTCGACAGGATGTCTTAGAACAATCCTCAAAAGGGTAGACTAATTTTACATTGAATAATTCAGACTTGAAGGCACACACTTCATATCCAAAACTTTCTTCATTTACTGTGATGTTTTACCATAAAAAATATTGATGGAGGTCTCCACATTCTAATTGACCCAAAGGGAAATGGCATTACATTACATTGTATATGCACACAAACATACATAGTCTGTTTTGCTCAAATTGCTCAAAGAACCCGATGCAAGCACGGCTATTAACTATGAGTACGACACGTGAATCATTGCATGTGGATACGTATTGCTCTGTGATATAAAGTGATACCCTTGGCAGCATATCGTGGAACAGTGGAATGCCCTTGTGATATATATATATATATATATATATATATATATATATATATATATATATATATATATATATATATATATATATATATATATATATATATATAAATATATATATATATATATATATATATATATATATATATATATATATATATATATATATATATATATATATATATATATATATATATATATATATATATCGCGAGGGCATTCCACATTTCTAGATATAATCTCAATATCTCTGAAAAGATGATTCATAAATTTTCTCAAAATTTATGATATCAATTTATATACTTATATATATTGTCGCTTCTCAAAACGGATATCACATTGGTATTACCATGACAAAGCAAGTTAGTTGAAAGGCATTCCGGATTTCCGAGATTTCTGGCATTATCCACTTGAAATCCAAAGTGGCAAGACGTGTCAAGAACATAACAAACCCAGTCCATCAATATCCCGTGCAAAAATATGGTAGTTGTAGTATTGATCTTTATTATATGCTCAAGTCTGTCACAATTTTTTTGAGGAAAAATGAAATACCCTCCCAGCCTTTCAGTTTTGCTGTGATTAATGTTTAATATGTTTTTCCAGTCATAGAGTACTGAAAGATTCATTCTGTTCTTAACACTTCTGTGAAGACTTAAAGACTCTTCTGTGCATGAAGATATTGATGACGTAGGTGTAGGCGACCCAGGTAAACCCTGACATTATCGTGCCCTTCTATGGAGGAGTCATATGGTACAGAGTGTTAATGGAGTGTAATGAGAAGGTCACCCACTATAATGTGTACTATAGGATACACGCCCTATGTACTCAGCGAACATGAGAACAGTACTGAGGCAAACGAATCAAAAGTTTTTTCAACTAATGGGCAAGTTCCCTACATGCAAATCATAAAATAAGCAAAAATAGCAGAATTCAATTATTTGAAGACACACAATCGCAAGCTAGTATTTTCCAAAAACATATTTGAGTCATGTCACAAAAGTAATGACCAACAAAATAATTTTGACCAAGATCATTCAGTAATGAAGTAATTTAACTTTTAAGTACGTATGCAGGCTGTAAAAAGTTTACTCAAACTGATTCTAAAAAAATTCATTTAAATTGTTTTTATTTTTGAGGATTAAAGAATGCATAAGCATACATTGTGAAGTTGCAAAAGACTAGGAAAGGTCATAGAGGTTAGGGATTCTGGGGCAGAATGCATTGTTGTGATTTCATTATTGGGCCGAGATGCAACATGCCATGTAAGAATTGTCTATAAGATTGTTTACATCCGGGTTCTCCTACTTTTATCAACAAGTGCTTGTAGATTGCCCTGGAATATAATCAGGTACACGGGGCCCCCGCTGGCAACTAACTGACTGAGATGTCCAATCCAGGTAAGTGAAACATGTACATGATATGTTACTGGTCAGCTTGGTATAAATGGCCTGTCTATATCTCATATTCTCTTAAATGGAAATAAAGAAGTATAGTGAACTATGATATAGAGCTGGTTTACTTCATTTCTATTAAACTATGAATGTGCTGATATAAGGAGTTTCCTTAAACCGATAATGTACTGGATAACGATACGTGTCTCATTCAGATAAGATGAAACAAGGACAATCTATTTTCTGAAACGAGACACATTTGTCTCGCTTGTGTGTGTGTTGTTATAAAAACGTCAGTGTTAGGTATTTGCGTAAAGTGATTACCTGTGTTCTTGAAAGTCTTCTAAAAGCTTGTAAACTGTTGTGTCTACTTTATGAGAGTGCTTCGCATTTAATCTACAGATTTGTACATATGGTGTCTGACAACAGGTCCTTTGATATGATTAATCAATACTATAAAGTGACTATAAAGATAATTTCCTGAAAGATATGTGAATCTAAGAAACAGGAAACTAATGTAAGAAATCAAGTGTATGACGTTTCACAGAGAATAATTCTTCAATATCCGAGATAATTTTTCAATATCTGAGATAATGTAGACAGCATAATATGATATCAAAGAAAGTTGCCAAATGTAAATTGGAATTTCCTACAATACATATTCCTTATTATTGAATAGAAGCATACAAATTGAACTATCAAAAACTATTACTCGGGATCACATACCAAAGTCCGGGTCATTTAGTTGATAAATCACCATACTTTTTATCTTAATTTCCATTATGATCATAGAGAAGAAGTGGAAACTAGACTCAGAGACCTGAGAAACATAGTATGCACTGTAGTACAAGATAACAGAGATAAATACCTATGATACCTTTATCTTTAAGTAGGTTTTAAAACAAAAACGCCATAAATAGCAACGGGAAGGCTCATCTTTTAACCTGCACTACCCTTGTATCGGAGTATGTCCATTATGCAGTCATTATGAGTATTCTTTCTGCTGACATTTTGAGCCCAGCTCTACCTATATGTTGCCTAGGAGACATTGGTCTGTTGTCTATCTACAATAGTCTCCAATACCCTCATATATCAATTTGTGTCACTACAAATGACATTATATCACACTATCTTAAACATATTGATAATGCCAAATAACAGATTAACAATACAGTCAAATCACTTAAAAATATTCAAGTACGTACAAATAGTATAGAATTATAAACAGTCACTGATATGTGAGGCTTAAAGGGTGCCATAATGTTGTGATTTAATAATTAAGAGAGACCTGTTTCTTAGGCAATTCTGAGAGAGAAAGTTCGTGACCACAAACTAATTTGTAAATCAATCTCTCTGAGCTGGGTTATTCTATAACAGAAATCTGAATTACAATCGTCTAACCATTATTCCGGACGAGTGCATTCACACGAAACCTTTGGTTGTTTTGAGTACACTGGTAATATTATTCCATCATTCCTCATTCGAAGTGAGAAATAATTATCCTAATAAAGAGATCCATATATGCATAAGGAACATCTCAAATATGTAGAAGATGCAAAATATATCTGTAATTATGTAGGGAGTGGATCATTTGTAACAGCTTGCAAACCGTTACTCCAACTTCAAAGCATGGAGCCCAGCATCACTTTTATACATCCAAAGTATCGGATATCTCTAATTACCTGTCAATCCTGTTCACTATGCTGGTCGTCTTAAGGTAGCCACATATTGGACATAGTCTTTCTTGGACTGCCTGAAGTGTTTCTCAAAGATGTTTTCCTCAGAACAAGGACATGTTCCAAAGTTTAAAGTGCTATAAATATATTAAAAAGATGTATATAACCATTGGTTATATCTGATATTAGAAACTTCCTTTATATGTTTACCACTAATTTCCTGCATTGAATGATTCGGGAATAAATGATCATGAAAATATGCACAAAAAATATGCAAAAGGCAGATTATCAAGTGTCATGTTAAACTGCAACAAATAACCTTAGTGCATTTCATCTGAAAAAGCTAGATGTGGTAGAGTGGTGCTTGGTATTGATGTATGCTACCACCAGGTAATTCATGATTGGGAAATTGACTTACTGCATTATATGCTATTAGTTCTAATACTGTCGCTCTGTGATATTGGTTCCAATACTGTCGCTCTGCCAAGATCAGGAAACAGGTGTAATGCTACCATGAAAGGACTTCTTTCCACATAATGTAGCAGTGTAGGGGTGAATAATAAAGAGAAGGGTATAAGATGACATCAACATTCTCATCATACCGTCTAGATTTTTTGTTTACAATATCTTTTGTCAAACAAATCTTTCACATTTATAAAACGTTCACGGCATATTATCATTCATTCATTAAAGAAATGTTTTATGTAATACTTTGCAATATTTATTGTGTTATTGATTCTGAAGCATTCCGAAGTTTGGTAAATATCTGTATTTCCAGCACAGCTTTCTTTTTCTTCATATCTGTGAGCATTGTGAAGGTGATAAAACTGTATTCATATCATTAACATAAACAGTCGTAAAACTGTGTGGCAGGTGACATAAACATGAAGTTAATGGAATGATCGGGCTAATACTGCTATGAGGATAAAAGCGTTTGATATTGCACAAAGTGGGGCGGTACAATCAAGGATACATTTGATAAACAACCATTTCAGAGAGTCTGAAGTGAAACTCTTCCAAATGGCTGATGCATTAGAAATCCGTTTGTACTATTGTTGCCGAGGAGTTATTTCTGTATTGTCAGTGGTTGGCAACGGTGCCACAATCATCTCTGTTGCCAGGTACGAGAGGCTCAGGACCACTGGTAATATGTTTGTTGTTTTTCTAGCAGTCTTTGATTTTCTCATGGGACTCCTGGCTTTTTCATTTTCTCTTGGTGTTGATGAAATGGGCTCGGATGAGATATATTCTATCATAACAAAATTGTACAGTTTAACAAATGTGAACAATGAAGTCACAATGTATCCTACCTATGTCCTTACTGCTACTGGGGGTGATCTGTATGTTTCTGAGAATAATTCAATTATTCCTAATAATTATTCCACTGTTTATGGAGATAATTCCACTATTTCTGGAGATAGTTCCACTGTTTCTGGAGATAATTCCACTGTTTATGGGGATACTTCCACCCTTTCCACTCCTGACAGCATTCCAAACGTGGGAATTGTGACATTATGGATAATGTTATGTCAGGCAAAGGATGGAGTCACGTTATTTTGTGTTTTTGGTAACTTTGGTGCAATATGTCTGATCGGTTTAGAAAGGCTATTCTACATCCATAACCCGTTCCGTTACGAGGCGCTAGTGACAAACAAATCCGTACTTTGCGTTTTCTGTGCGGTGTCCGTTTATATGTTCATGCTGAGTACAGTTGGAGTGATGTTCTGGGAACCAGTTGAGGTCATATATGAATGCGACATGATCCACTACCAGCCCTCACATATTCGCTATGGCGTACTTGTATTACATCTCTTAATACTAACTGTGATAACAGTCACCTGTTATGTACGTATTTCCTACACAGCCTACAAACAATCCAGGGAAATCAGGGCTCTGCAAGTCACTGTCGTTCAACCGCAAACGGGCAAAGCCAACAACGTGAAAAAACAACTAAAATTTACTAAAATGATGAATATGGTATTAGGAACATATTTTGCCCTCTATCTACCTTATGCCATGCTTTCATTTTTCATTTCTAATAATCAAAGTATGTTTATTGATATTGTCTATAAGATTTGTCTGTTACTGTGGTATTCCAACAGTTTTGTGAACCCTTTTATCTACGGTTATAAGAACAAGGATTTTCGGGTTGCCTATGTACGTATTTTACAATCTGTTTGTTGCTTTAAAATATCAAATGCTTCAAACAATTTTGAATCTACTTCTGGTGCAACCGGCTCCACAGGCATGTAGAATTCTAATCAAAATCACTGCTTACCTTTATGAAATATTCACTTTATTGTCTTAATAGCAATACTAGTCATGTTCCTAGCAGGAAAAACTGATTAAAATGACGTGGTTTTGGCGTGAATTTCATACCTGTTTAACTGCAGGATTATGCAAAGTAAAATTATGTGAATTGATAGATTTGCAATTTTGTCATGTGGAGAAGACAGGAATAATTTACGTGAGAAAATATTTGCTTCTCAAATTAACATCATAACCCCAAAAACTCCCTGGTCATGGCCACGCGGGACTCTCATATACTGGATCATCCCAGTCACAGAAGGAATTTGGGTACCCCTATAACTAATGATTTGGCGGTAATACCATACGTGCCATGTTTGATATTTTCTCTAAAGGGAGTAACAAATTATGAAACAACAAATACGACACTATCAAAGTGGCATATTTGTGAAAGGTTTCCTTTTGAAATATACGAATTTATATAATTATGTTACATTTAATATAGTTTGCTTGTTTATTCTTGAGTGGCAATTCGTGGAAAAATGTTTGACCAACAGATACCGTTCAAAACTTGTGGTTAGCACAACACAAGAAGTGTGGATGTTCAAAAGATATGTCACTGAATAATGGTTACAAGAACAACCACTAAATCACAATCTTAAACATTTAATTCATCCCTCTAGTTGTATAACATATAAACATTACATTAGTCAAATATATTCCATACACCCTCAATGGTTCTTATGATCCCTTTTTTCTTTTTCTGATTTTGGACTCCATTAATCAATAATGAAATAGGGTAGAAAGTAGACATACTTCTTATTGCTGGCCCTCTACCTTTGTATGGAATTATCTGATTGTAAGTTTCACATCACACCACATTTTACCTTTGCTTTATCACATCATTTCTAGTCCGGCAATTAATGGACACCAATCTGCCCACACCTGAGTGAATCAACGCAACTTCGTCATCAAATAAATACAAATGTAAAGGATATGAGAAAGAGAGTTGTTACACTCATGAGAAGAGACCGATTTTGCTCATTTTTTACTCCAGCAAAGAAGAATATTCTTGTGTAGTTTCCTGTCATAGTGGGAAAATTAAATCAAAAAGGGAAGCTGTTTATTGATACGTTTTTGTAATATATTTATTGCAAATGCTTTGAGTAAGACACATGTTTCTGTTCACACGTTTGGCAGATATTAATGATCTGAGCATGAAGTACATAAGGATAAAATTCTCTTATCGTATGAGAATACCAGAATATGACAGTATCATCATATTTTGTGTTTTTGTTTTAAATGCCTGTCACAGCAATTCATTTTTAATTTTATTTCACTTAAGAAAATACCAGAAATATGTGGATCGTAAGATTCGAAATCGGTGTGTTTTTGTGTTATTTCCGAGAGAAAGGTCTTCATAGGCCTTCATAGTTGTAACTTCATAGAGGTGTATATATATATATATATATATATTTAATAAATTATATGATATTTGAAGATTTCATAATCTGCTTTCATTATTACCAAGCTGGGAATGCTTTTCGCAGCAGTTGGGTCGTCGTTAAAACAGCCAACGCCAGTCAAAATGTGCTGTATATATCGGTCTTTATAACGACGTATTTCTGTTAGATCGAGATAGAACATTATAAAAACACCTTTTGATATTCAAACTCACAATGCGCCTGTTGTTCTCGTAGTATAAATGTAAAATACTCCATCATATGTTTCACATCTTGGATCTCAGTTATAAGTAGGCTTATCCTTTTATATACCAGTCCTATATGATGTTATTTCCCAGATGCCTCTTACATTTTCCGTCAAAAAGTTTTTAGCAATATCAGGACACTGTAAATAATTTAGCATGTATTTAGATATTTAGATTTGTATGAGATAAATATTTTTAAACCAATTCTCTAATTTTCCTTTGATTCAAAATACTTCTGTTCGCATAATCTACTATGTTGTAGTAGTTTAATCTTTTGGCAAACTCCACCAACCTAATATTCATATCTGTTCATTGGTTATCAATATACGAATCAGTATGTCGCACAGAGGATGCTAATGCATGTAACAGTAAATGTGTTTTGTGTAACAGTAAATGTGTTTAGTTCCATTCATAGCAGACCATCAGACTATGTGTGTAACAGTAAATGTGTTTAGTTCGATTCATAGCAGACCATCAGACTATGTGTGTAACAGTAAATGTGTTTAGTTTCATTCATAGCAGACCATCAGACTATGTGTGTAACAGTAAATGTGTTTAGTTTCATTCATAGCAGACCATCATCAGACTATGTGTGTAACAGTAAACGGGTTTAGTTTCATTCATAGCAGACCATAAGACTATGTGTGTAACAGTAAATGTGTTTAGTTTCATTCATTGCAGACCATAAGACTATGTGTGTAACAGTAAATGTGTTTAGTTTCATTCATAGCAGACCATCATCAGACTATGTGTGTAACAGTAAATGGGTTTAGTTTCATTGATAGCAGACCATAAGACTATGTGTGTAACAGTAAATGTGTTTAGTTTCATTCATAGCAGACCATCAAACTATGTGTGTAACAGTAAATGTGTTTAGTTTCATTCATAGCAGACCATCAGACTATGTGTGTAACAGTAAATGTGTTAAGTTTCATTCATAGCAGACCATCAGACTATGTGTGTAACAGTAAATGTGTTTAGTTACATTCATAGCAGACCATCAGACTATGTGTGTAACAGTAAATGTGTTTAGTTTCATTCATAGCAGACCATATGACTATGTGTGTAACAGTAAATGTGTTTAGTTTCATTCATAGCAGGTCATCAGACTATGTGTGTAACAGTAAATGTGTTTAGTTTCATTCATAGCAGACCATCAAACTATGTGTGTAACAGTAAATCTGTTTAGTTTCATTCATAGCAGACCATCATCATACACACCATAACGTGAAATAAGAAAGACAATATGACAGATCAGGTGAGAATTATTCAGTATAAGAGTACACCAGACTGATTGCATGATATTGTATGGTATTGTATATACAGTAAAGAAAGACCATGCATTGACCTGGATACAACTGGAAAACATATGGCATGGATAATGATGGAATACAAAATTTCTGTCTTGGCTGAATTCATTTGCCTCCATCATTTTTTTAGAAAATATGTAATAGAGATGTGTAAGCAATCCAAAAAAAGAAACAAATTTATGATAAATGTCTTCACATAATGACTCCATCTGACACCGGCATATCATGGACCAAGTATATTGGCCTTATTATCTACAAAACAGTTGGTTATTGTAATGAGAAAAATGCAGGCATATGAAATATTTACTTTATGAATATACTAAATGAATAATATTTCACGCAAACTTTCTCATATCGCCACGCACATTTGTATGAAAACAGGATATTCAGAGCATCTAAATGCGCATTAATAATACTTATTTATAAAATGTAGAGTGAATAACTGACTATATTCCTAATTGGTGCAATGTACTAGTTCATATGCTCATACTGGTTCATACATTAACTATGGGTTACATTTAAAGTCAATTGAATGTGATTGAGTATGTAATTAGAAAGGTTTCTGCCTGCCCCTCCGTGCTCGGGAACGGTCCTACCATTAGTTTACATTGTGAAATACGACTCACAAAGAACAACTGGAAATATGCTCATTGCCTTCTTGGCCAATTTTGATTTCCTGAAAGGATTACTCGCTTTCCCGACCCCCACCCTTTCCTGTGTTCTGGGAGGGGGGCATTGCTGGGGTCTGTCTCATATCTCTGGAGTGACTCCTTTTCATTCAGAGACCGTTCCAATATGAAGTAAAGGTGACAAGAAAGGCTGTTATATCAGTGCCCAATGGCGACTTGTGCTACATCTTTCTTATGAGTGGGAATTTGATTATATATATGGTTTGGTCGCCAATTAAGCATTTCCAGGACTGTGATCTGGCTCAATATGTGTCCTTGGCTGTCCGATCTGGCGTGGTTGGTGGCCATATATCCTTTGTCACAATAGTATCCAATATCTTCACACATCACACATTGCATACAGAAAAACCAGACAAGTGAGAGACTTGCAGATACAGGCGGTGGCGCAGGTCCCTGGCGGAAAAAATGACATAAAAAGGCAATTAAAATACACCAAGAGGTACATTGTGGTAGGAATCTTCCTCTATATCTGCAATACGTCATGATTTCCTTTCCTTTCAGAGAGCCCGGATGTTTCCTTTCCTTTCAGAGAGCCCAGATGTTACAATGCAACCTCATTGATATTGCTTGGCAACACATTTTAAATCCATTTAGCTATGCTAATAAAAATCGAGATTACAGACTGGCTTATAAAGGACTTGTCTGACATCTTTGAAGACAAATGACCAAGTTTCCAGTATTACATTCAATACATCAATGCAATACTTTGACAGTTGGGTGGTTTTTGTCCAAACGTACTGATGGTTCAGCCATTTGCCCGTAATGAAACTTATATATTTACTCCTCGGGCTTTGTCCAGCAATACAAGGTTTAGTTTGTTATCTTTTTGTCCTTATCATTGCTTGATTACATCATCCATCTCTGGAACTTAAATGTGTGTATGATAGAGCAATATCTCACTTGCCAGTGTACCTTCTTTTGGTATCATTTCACATGCCCTTTCATGATAGGATATATAGCGGGGACCATCCAGAGATTCTGAATAGGCATCATTGAAATATCTAAGAAGTAGTTGAACAAAGATGAATACCATTAAGCTTGTTTTATAATGATGATTTGAGTCAGGATCATCGCAAGCTTTCAAAATTACATACACATAATATATACAATGTATAAACATCATGTCTGATTATTCCTATAGCAGGCGGTGGAACATTGACAAAACTTAAGAGAAATACACTTCCTGAACACTGACATGGAGTAGGCATAAATAAAAGGATTTATACAGGAATTCAACAATGTCAACCAGGTGGCAAGCTTCTGTAATGGTGTATTGTACACATAGGTGCTCTTCCCAGTGAAATATAACACAGCTCTGGAAAATTCAAATGATAGACATATGATATAAAAACATGTTATGAATATCGACATGATAAGGAATTTCCTTTGAACTTTGACGACGAGTCTACTTCTATGTATGTTCAAATGGGTTTTTGTTTTCCATAATTTATGTAAAGACTTTGTGTATAATAAAATAAAAATTATTGCTGGCATTATATAAACCATTATCCACCATGTGATAAAGAAGTTGGCCTTGGCTATATCTTGCCTATCCCACGTGATACCTGGAGTCCTGGTTTTGCAGTGACCATCAACAAACTCTACATCGATGATATTGCCACAGTTAATAACAGGAGCAATCGCATAGACCAGACCAATGCATTTGAGTAATGTTTTAAGGAACAGCAGGTGTCTTAGAGGATAACAGATGGCTACAAATCTATCAACACATATGAGGATGAGGTTCCACGCAGACACAGTGACTCCTACCCAGAGTAGGAACTGGCTATGCCAGGTGTAACAGAGGGCTTCATCCAGCCAGCTCACCCCACTCGTCCACATATCTGGTTGTAGCAGGAGGGGTATACCCATACTGCACACCACACTGTCTATGAGGCTCTGGTGCTTCAACAGGATCTGGATTGCAGGAGACAGGAAATGATCCTTGTACTTTTGAAATATATATAAAGTGAATACATTTGCAACAAAGCCTATTACTATCGGTATAACTTGAAGTACAGTCACTGTACGGTCCATTGTCTGAGCCAGATCCAACCAAAATGTTGATTTTAAAGTCAGAATACGGTATCCATTTCATTGACATGAAATACCAAAATATGCATTCCTTCATGAACAATAATATCTTATATTGTAAAGCTCATATGATATTCCTTTTGTGGCTTCTGCTTAACGTGTAAATTGTAATGAAGTTATCAATAAATCTAGAGGATGCATTAGTCTTTCAAATGTTCTGCAAATAGTGTTGCTACCAGCAAGGGCGAAGCGTTAATATTCTTTGACAAATTCCCTCATCACCTAGTAACTATCTGATATCATATTTAGTTTACCCTTGGAAACATACAGTGTATATTGGTATTTAATAGCGAATGTCAACGAGAAAGCCTTATGCAACCAACATCCATTGCCAATACAATAACACATCACATTTTCACAAATTCATTACGCAGTTGGTGAGACAACGATGAGCTAGCAGTGAGAATTTAGGCTCATATTCACGATGCGTGGCAACTTCTTTTCATTTGAGGGCATATTCATTCCCTCCGTTGCACATTTCATCATTGGCATTGTTTGTATGAATAATGTTCAAACACTGGAGAATTGACCTGATCTTACAGAGTTAAGTCTCCTAGTGGGCTTGGATTACAATCCCTCTTAATCCCAGAAATGGGTAACAAAATGTCATTATTCAGTCGGCCTTCCGACTCTCACCAAAATGATTACGCCGTACAGTCCAGGTGGGAGAAATAGAAAGAGAACCCTGTAGACACATCACGTTTGAAACACGTGGTTTTCTGGTTGGAATCACGTGGGCAACCAGATATAACCAAGTGAATAACCCAGTTTATGACGTGGTCAAGACGTGATTCTAAAGAGGTAAATGTCTGAACAGTTTAGGACACGGTCTTTGACGTGATTTTTTCAAGACGTACATTTCTGGTCAGTTTAACAGTATAATTGCTAGATATGAAGAAGATATGTTGTTTTATAATATTGATATAAATAAATATAAATAATTCTGACCACAAAATGTGAAATGTATAACAAGTGAATCAATCAAAATTGTCTTTAAAAAAGATAAAACCGTGAATATGCCACTTTATGTGAATCAATCAAAAATGATAATTGTCTTTAAAAAAAGATAAAAATATAAATATGCCACTTTGTTTGACTTAATCTTATAATTTGCATTATTGGTTTACAGCTGTGCTAGGTGTGCTTCACCATTTGACACTTACCTATCCCTGGCCAGGCCAATTCCTTATATGATTGGGATATAACCCAATGCCCAAATAGCTATAATTGGTAGACCAAACTGGTTAAAATATCGTGGTTTTGACGTGAATTGCAGACGTGGTTGAGGTGGAATAGGCAAAGCAAGAGTACGTGACATTTTAACATAGATCAGAGATTTCACGTGTGTAAGACATGAATTTTTCAAGCGAATTAGATGTCAATTTTTTCACATGTAAAAGACGGGAATTATTTAGGTATCAAACAATCACACTGCTCGGCATAAACAAGTCTAGTATTTGCCAATTTCCATCTAAAATTCAGCAAATTATCTGGACAAATAATCACTCTGATACAAGGTTTTATACATGTACATTGCAGAAAGGTACTTTTCTTTCATTAAAATACCAGCAAAAGATAGGCAAATCATTCTTTTCGGACAAGTCCATTCAATGAAAGTTTGAAGGAAATTTCTCAATATCATACAATGTAACTAAAGTAATAAAATATTTTTTACCACTGAAAATATTCCACGTCATTCAGTTCTTTCTGGCTGATATCAAGTTTTATTGCACCAATAAGTACATTAAGTCACATATCACATATGGTGAGTTAATATTTCAGTATAAAATAGGTAGGCAAACATTCAACATTGGTAGAACACAACAGTATTCCTCTTATACACTTTGTACTTACATTTTTGTCACTTAAATATAACTATATACACAATATGACTAATATTCATTTATATTTGATAAAATATAGTGTATTTTACATACAATATAAAGGAATCTATATTTATTAATTACAATAATTTACACAACTGCATAAGGAATATCTCTGTAGTTTATTCAACTGCATTAATGCCTATGCTCACATTTGGATAAAGCTATTTCAAAACTGAAATTCAGTTTCCAAATGATTGTCACAAATAATTTGAGAACAATATATATTTCCTCACATAGAATAATAAACCAGGTGTCACTACTTGACATGCTCAATGTTGGTCCTCATTGCCAACTTTTTCAAAGTTAAAAATCCATGATTAAATCTTGAAATCTTCAGCTTTATAGCCTTCACATTACAGTATCTTTCAAATCTAGGCTTCAAAATATACCAGATGTCAGCATTGCATCATCATGGTGAGGAAATAATCTCGGAGCTGCTATTTCTTGTGGGATGGGGGGTGAGAGATGGATGCACAAGTGAGAGTTGGCACCCCTTCCCAGCCAAATGCACTTTAAAAAAAATAATTTGAACAAACTATTTTCCAATTTCTTCAACGTTGAAACTCATTTTTTTCAATTTCAACCCACTGAAACCTCCCCCTCTCAATGTTGGAATTCTCATTATTTTTCCCCCGCCAAGTGATCTTACCAACATATTTTTACACTTCCCTAACCTCCCCCCCCACCACATGATTAATGATCTGTTCCATAGTACAGCAAAGTGTGCTAATATCTGACTCTCAACTTCAGGTTTTGTACACCTGCATTTTATTGTAATATCTCCACAACAAATAGACTTGAACAATTTTTTTTCTCCTCAAGCGTTTAGCTCAAACCTTGAGTCAAACTTAAAGCATGTTTGAGCACCATACAAAAACCATGAAATCAGACATTCTATGATGAAGTTAAGCTGGTGCTGCCCTCTGAATCTATATTCTAGAAAATAAAGGATGGCAAAAGATCTCGGTAGAAATTAACTAAACCAGATTGGTCAACACCAACATGCTTTGAACTTGAATAAAACAAGTCTTATTCTTCATTAACATCATAAAATCAAAAAAGTGCTTCACTTTCCAAATACATTTTTACTTGAAATGAAAAAAATGCATCTGTTAAAATACCGTTATCACAAGTCTTGTAAAGATATTATTTTTTTTTGAAGGCATATTAAAATAGACACACACAATACTGAATCATTTGGCAGCAGATTAATACAATTAAAAGAATCCAATTGGTTTTCAACTTATTCAATGCCTTTCAAAACTTTCAAAATATTGCTACAGAAATATATTGCACAAGTCATTGGCTTTATTTGTATAAGATTTAAATCACTGGTGTAAGTATAACTTTCCCATCTTCAAAGACAATTGTTACTTTTTGAGCACAATCTTCATATATATATATATATATATATATATATATATATATATATATATATATATATATATATATATATATATATATATATATATATATATATATATATATATATATATATATATATATATATATATATATATATATATATATATATATATATATATATATATATAAATATATATATATATATGTATATATGAAGATTGTGCTCAAAAAGTATATTTAAAGAGTTATTGACTGTGTTTATTTTGCATAATCACAAAGGTATATTTTCAAATGTCTCAATGTTTTCCAAAGATGGGACACATTTTTTCTGGGGAAGAAAGCTCATTAACGATCTTTCTAAGTTATGAGAGGTCACCTTATTACTGACCCACACTGGAGATCAAATTCCAGCTCCCAGCACGATCATATTATGCAAGAGTAAAATGCTCAATTATTTTGTTTTCTTACAACAATCATATAAAAACTAATCATATAAAACTAATTGTTTACTCCATGCGCGTTTGCCACAAATCAACTTTGTAACCATCATTCATCTAGCATTGTCAATGGTCTTGACATTGAAATTTAAAATCTGCAACCAGGGAACATTCTCCCACCAAATACTTACATTTCTCTCTTTCAGTCAAATGCATGGAGCCTCCTTAATTAAGTGTTTTATTCATAACACAAATTACTTCCCAATAAAGCATGTCTTTAATGGGATTCCAACAATCATTTGAAAAAAAAATGTAATGCCCCATTTTTTCAAGGGATATTTTCAAGCAAGATAATATTTCACAAGAAAACTATATTGTAGGGTTTATGGTTAGCACAAAAATATTTATTCCAACATTGCAGATGTTCAAGGGCAGTAACTGTTTGTCTGTCCACTCTAAGGTGGTTATAATAGTGTATATCTTTGGTGAATAGCATCATGTACTTGTTTTATTAGCATCCTGTACTTGTTGTGCCAGCCATAGGTACTTGTTGTGCCAGCCTTAGGTACTTGTTGTGCCAGCATTATGTACTTATTCTACTAGCATCCTGTATTTGTTGTGCCAGCCTTAAGCACTTGTGTTGCCAGCATCAGGTACTAATGTTCTCAGCATTGTGTACTTGTTCTACTAGCATTCTGTTCTTATTTTGTCAGCACCAGGTACTTGTGTTGTCAGCATTATGTACTTGTTCAGCTTGGCCCAGCATGCATTGTTCTGGCAGTCATGTGCACAAACTACGGTGGCACAGTATAAAGAGTGTGCAGTATTTATAAAGTGATTGCTTAAAGCGTTCCATCTTAATACATCTTATGTTCAGACACTGCTTCATCCTATTCACTCTGATGTCACCATTAATCGGATGGAACAGGGAGACAAAATAGACAAGTGCCACTGCCCGCCCACTATCTCCTCTCTCGATATTTACGACTGATCTATTCCATACAAGAGCCAGCACTTCATGCGCAACTTTCTCAAAAAATAACAAACAATACTCAGAAACTGATTGCAGAAAGGGAAAAAAAAAAAAAATCGAAGAGTCTAGTTTTTGAGTGGAAGGCATAAGCCATGGCTGACAATCCAGAATACTTTATGGATATAGGTGTGACAAGCTTCCCTTGTCATTCTACTGCCAAACCTGCAATAAAATAAGTTACACATCATTTTCATCAGAAACATTATGCTATCTCAATTAAGAATATCAATTTATGGTCAGCAATGAAGACCCGACCAAATGTTATAAGATCCATTTCTTGATTTATAACCATTGCAGAATTCATCTGATCTTGTTTTGCCATGGCCTAACCATGTGAGCCTAAATAAAAGCCTGTAAGCTATATATGCAGACAATTACTGGCCGGATTAAGTTCTCTTCTGTTAATCATGTCAATTAAAGGCATACTGAACACGAACCTTCACTGTGCTGTCCACGGCTCCTGAGAAGAGGCGCCCTCTGGAGACGGCTAGACATGCCACACTGCCCTGGTGTCTCAGCAAGGTCTGTGTACAGATCATATTGTCCATGCTCCACACCTACAACCAGGAACCACACAATAATAAGATGAACTCTGCCCACGTAACAATATCAACTCATCATAAAGCCACTGCCTTTGTTATC
The DNA here is from genome assembly GCA_949316495.1 of Amphiduros pacificus. Taxonomy (NCBI): domain Eukaryota; kingdom Metazoa; phylum Annelida; class Polychaeta; order Phyllodocida; family Hesionidae; genus Amphiduros; species Amphiduros pacificus. The sequence goes on along the minus strand of OX439002.1, from coordinate 43,858,334 downwards.
TCTTCCTTATGGGCTGGAATGAAGAGAAATAATTAAGGCTGCAGAGAGGGAGAGAATCCCTCCACTACCTAACAACACAACATTTTCTATATCAAGGTCTTTTTAACACTGATTGCTGTATGCTCCCTTGAGCCGAGCTCATAACCCTAATTCAGTAGGTCATGCTATGATTGTTTCAATGTCACATTTTAAGGCAGTGATTTACTTGTATTATATGTACCCAGAATGCATAGCATTCTACTCTAACCAATAAAATATGCTACAGAGAACAAAAGGTTTTAAGATTAGCTTGGATCTCATCATTTCCTTCACCTATTTACATCAAAATATATCCTATTGTTGAATGCAGTCATATATTTTTTTATTTTCCCAAAGGGTGAATTGTGAGTGAGCAATGTTTCCCGTCCTGTAATTACTGAAGGCAGGCTATGTTCTAATGGGCCATATAATGACCATATCATCTAACTCACTTTTAAGTTTGTCACAAATATTGCATTTCTACAAATAGATGGAACCTGAAGGAATCAACTTTGATGATATGGTGTTCTACGCAAGGCCGAAAACTTGACAAATACACCCCCTCAGCTAGGCGTCAAGGACAAAATATGTTTACGAGTAGAAAATAAAAGCCTATATCGGTGGTGGTTTTCATCAATATAATATCATTACATATAAATCAAATAAAGGAAATTATAGGAGCAACCCACACGGTGATTGAATTATTAACTCTGACATATCACAGACACACATATCTGACATTACATGCTTCCCCCAAGGAAACTCATCTTAATATGATCTACTTTACTGCATTTTTTTTCAAAGTAAAAACTGTTCACTATTTTTTTTCTTAATTATTTGAGTACTATGGGGGGAGTTAATCAGAAAATTGTTTACAAGATATCCCAATTAAGATTTTGGTGCATGTTACTGAACAGTATAATTTTCTCATTGAATAAACTGCCTGTTAGGTATATGGTGTTTTGTTGCAATATATGTGGATGCCGGATGTGACCGAGTATCTGTAATATTGTTCACAACATTCTATTAATACAGATCCTGGCAAAATCAAATTGAGGCATAACCCTGTAGCAAGGATAACACTATCAGCATTGCATGTTGGCTGAGTTTCAGATACGATATTTGTGGTAACTCAATGTGAAAACCTTCTTGGGATGACACCTTCTTTTGTTTTTCTGCCAATTTTGAGGCTATTCCAACCTTTATAATCGGTACATGTATAGTAATGCCTTTCATTCGTGTCCATTCGTAAGTTCACTGTCTTGTCATATAGCATTACGCACTGTTCTTTCTCATTGACGTGGACACCCAGTAGATAACAGCGGAGGGGAGGCTCAATCACAGTGTTCACATCCATGTTCATTTATGAGTATCAATATCAGAGAGCAATCATTTAAAAAAACTTACAATTAATAAACATTAATTATTCTGTTTCCAGATGAGCATATCCCTGTATCACTGGAATATAATGGAATAAAATAATTGGAAAGGATATCTGAGGACATGCAAGAGACATGGACATAACCATTCCAACGCTCACATAAAAAAGGCTCATTAAAGATTTGTTTTGTTTATCTTAATAATCTTTGCAATTTCATTTGGGTACGATAGAATCCTGCACCTAGGTCTCAATACAAATAACTTAAAAGATATACTGGGGATTTTCTTTTGCAGTTTGATATAGAGAAATGTAGACACACACCACAGATATTGATACTGAGGTGCTGGTTTGGTTTAATATACAACTCATTACTAGATTTGCACTTAGTCCTTCCCTCTAATTAGAACTAAACCAAACTGGAATGGCACCAAGAATATTTACCATCAAACCATGTCCCATTCCCTCTCTTTGGCTGGAAAACACTCAAACTGACCAATCAGAGACGAAACAACACCCCAGGGCTAGAACAATATAATGCATCAAGCAGCACTGCCATTAGTTTTTGATGGCTTTTTGATGGCTTTTTGCCAACTGAGATGTTGAGATGATACACTATGGCCTCATAGTTAATATTTTTGTAAAGAAACACAAACAGGAATCAGATATTTCTATGCCAGTTCTGCATCTGGCACATTCAAAGCTAAGCGGTCAGTAAAGTCAAATATAGAAATAAAAGTGGGCATTTTTTGCTCCTCCTGACTTTCCCTCAGCATGCGGTATTTCTTCATCTGTGGAAGTCCTCTGTTCCTCATCTTGTGTACCACCTGTGATAATTCATGGAATCATGACCAGATAATTATATGTGTTGCCTAATGATTGGAGTGGCCTGCTGTCACAACACATCATCACAGGTCTGCACTATCAACCACAGAACACATTACTGCGCTCTCTCTGCTTATATATATATATGGGATATCATGTCATAACTGTAACAAGCAGAGCAAGCAAACCTAACAATTATGTGTTCTGCTTATATATATATATATATATATATATAGGGATATCATGTTTTAACCTTAACATCATGTAAGCAGGTTAGGTAATACTGACAATTATATGTACTATCATTAATTTCCTAGAAATTACAAACAACATCCCATTTTTGTCAACATGATTGTGGCCACTGCAGGTGATCAAAGTAGTTTCCTATTTCTCTGAAAATCCATATTATATATATATATATAATCCATCCTATTGTATAAGCTTTACATTGAGGCTGTAAAGATGTATACTATGTCAGGTGTAGAATCTTCATGACCATGAAATGACATCACTGTTTACATGACAAAGGGGTCATAATGATAGATACTGTCCGTAACCTGTCAATAGTTCTTCAAAAATGTGATTAGCTGTTAAAATGTCTTCAGTGTTCAGAAAGGTATAATTAGATCTTATGGTAAAATGGAACACATATGAATTGTCAAAGAAAAGGACAGACAATCTTCTATTCCATATTTGAGTTTTGTAAGTCAGAAATTGTACTTATTAGCTGTAGAAAAAACTCCATAGCAACAGTATGACATGGGTTGCCATTAGCAACCGATGGCTACATCAAAGCACATTGTTTTCAGAATGTTTGACATTCTACCTCACTTGGGTCAGTTTTGATTCTACCTCCTTCAGATATACAATATAAAAATGTTCTTGTCAATCCTCTAAAGAGTTACCCAGCGTGACAAAATGTGTGAGCCATTGATTTTGGACAAATTTTAACGACCACAGTTGCTCTGATCACGTCAATAAAACATCACTTTGTCAGAAATTACAAAAATTTTAAGATTTGAATCAATATGACTGGGGCTGCATAGATCAGTCTTTCATGCTTAGTTTGAATTCTATTAGTCATTTCAAGGAAATTTGCATCAGTAAAGTTATCAAGAATTAGAAACATTGAATGACAGCGTTTAGTTCCCACAACAAACATGTTCATCTCTTACATGTACATATTGTTGCTGTGATATAATATTGTCTTACTAGCTACAAGAATAGGTGAAATATTGTCCCAACTGCTAATTTCTGACTGATCAACAATACCGAGTCTACCACTAAACAAACTTGACAAACAGGCAAATAAATATGACCATGTTTCTTTCACATATTTCAATTTTTTAAAAATGCAACAAAGTAGTGTATGTGTATGTGCATGTGTGTGTGCATGTGTGTGTGCATGTGTGTGTGTGTGTGCATGTGTGTGTGCATGTGTGTGTGTGTGTGTCACAGTGTGTGAAGGGTGTGTGAGTGATAGTGGGCAGGGCCAGCCAGCAGCCTCTCCCTCTCCAACTATCACACCTTGCCCTACAACCACCATTCACAACTTCTAACAACTTTTCCCCGAGTACAAGACTTTATCTACTTGCGTGTCTCTCCATTCTGCTGCGTAGCCCGTCACGACAAACTCACATTCAGCCAAAAGAACATTTCACTCCTTGAGTTTTCAAAAGTGACTTTTTTGAGAGGAAACAGCAGAAAAAGCACCGAGGGAGAAGTAAGACTCCTTAGTGAGGCAGGGACAGAAGGCATTGATAACTGTCACACAGACTGTTTGTCTTCCTGCAGAGTTGATTGGACCCAGGACAGAGGAGAGGGTGGTTTACCACACAAAGGAGCCTTACCCATGGCGGCCACACGACACATCACCACTATCGCCACTGCGGTCATCATCATCAGCATTTGCATAGGTATGATTCCACTATGATTCCACAAAATTTTATATGCTACCCTTTTATGTATTGTTGGAACAGTAAATGTTTTTAGGTTTGAATGTTCCTGTTTTACTATGTGTAAATATTGGGGTAGCTAACTAAATTTTCTCAGGTACATAATGGATATCTCTTTAGCTTATGAGAGAGATTTCAGTTTTAACTACAGGGACTGAAAAACACTTCAAATAAAACCTCTTATAATACTATTCTAAGTGCAGAGGATGATAGAACTTGAAACAAAACCTCTCATAATACCACTTTAAGTGCTCTTTTACTTGAGACAAGACCTCTCACAAATCTATTTTAAGTGCATGTGTTACTAGCACTTCAGTACAGTCCTTTCATAAAATTATTTAAGTGCACGGGGTGATAGAACAGTAAAAAGAGAAGTATTGGTTGAAGTGCTAAGTACACAGGTTGAAATAACACAAGTGCAGAGGGCCATTGAGGCTTAGTCTGGGAGCTAGCCTGTGATATTAATCACAGATATTCATCACATTTCATTATATCTAGATATTCATTACAGTTCAGTATACCTGTGGTTCACCTGTATATAATTATCTAATTAAGATATGATGAAGTTGATTTCTAACAGAACAAGATAGCATAGAGACTACTTTAATAACTTTGGTGATGGCAAACTGAAAAAACACTATATTTCAGTTTGGTGATTAAACAGAAAACTAACAACAAAAATAATTCTATTTCAAACTAATATGTTGTAATACAGACTAATGGTGTGATCAGAACAACAATGGCTTAAAAATCTGTTAAAATCGGTGCCTGACGCGTTTCGTCACTCAGGGTGACTCTTCAGAGGCTGGACAAGAAAATTTTGATTGTATACCTGATGGAGGTAGAATCAAAACTGACCTGATTCAGGTAGAACGTCAAACGTTCCGTCAAAACAACGTACTGTGACGTAGCAAAACGGTTGCTAACGGCAGCTTGTCTGGTATCGTTGTCAAGGGTTTTATTCTACATCACACGAGTAGAAAAATATTGAATATCGGTAGTTAGGGGATATTCTAATCTGCCGGTTGAACCTAGGGACCATGCCACAAAAATGTCTGGTTTTTTTTGTGGGGGGTAAATCTCAAAATTCCCGGGAGGCAAAAGATTTGTCACTCCTTTCGTCTTCTTTTTTTAAAAATTTTTAAAAAAAAAATATTTCAAACTAATAGAAATAATGCTGATTTCATAACAATAAATAGTTTCCCTTCCCCTTCTAAATGTGTAACAGATAATGATTCTACATGTGACTTTTCATGATTTAAAACAGCAAAGTTCTAATTGCAACAGCAGGAACATCTTGCGAAGAAACAATGTTATCTTCATAAAAAAGGTTTTATTTGATTCAATATATGTCTATAAATTTTGAAATTTGGTTTGCTGTTTTTAAACACAAATTTACTGTCATTGATTTTCAGGGTTTGTTCAAACATAGTTTTGTTTGTCATGTGAAAAATCACATCTTGTTTATGTATTCATGTTTTATAAGGTTTACTCAAGTGTACTTTGTATAATGGTTTCATCTTCAGATATTACAATATCAAAGATTTGGCTTGTGTTTTTCTGAACATCTTCTGAGAAAGCCTTCAAATTGCTTCATTTCATTTAAATCGTTTTCCAGAGCAGAATTGAACAGATAATTTCGACCAATCAAAATGCATGTTACTATTGAATTTTCCATCTTTATTCTAACTGGCTGATACTTGCCATGTTATTCAAATTGGCAGCCTCCTTGACAACTCAGTGATAAATACTGGATATCTTTTTATAGAAAAATGGAAAGAAATTCTGAGCCTAATGGAATATAAAGGAATAGGTCCCCTCAAAATATGAGATACAGGCTACTAGTACTGAACTATTAATTCTGACCAATAGTTTCAGAGAAGTTCAAAATTGGTGGACAGAGAGAATGACAGAAACTCTCCTCCTCACTACATAGATAGGATGTCCAAGAATACTGAGCCCTGGGGAACACCTCGTGTACAGCTTACAAAGTCAGATCTTGTGTCATTTATGCTTATATGTCATCTGTTAAGAGACTTTTAATCAGGTTATTTACAATGCCTTTGACTCCATAGTACATGAATTTGTCACAAAGAATATTTTAGTCCAAGTTATCAAAGGTCTTTTAAAGTTCAAAAAATGTTTTACTTGCATATTCATCTTGTCTATAATTCTATCTGTACACTTAAGGGCTAAAAAATCAGTAAAATGCTTCTTCCAGGAAAAAAATGTTCAACCCTTCTAATCTGGATGGGTAGAAATATCTGATATAACCAAAATTTCCACCACCCAAATACTGTCATTCAATAATCAATGTGGTACAAATTATGTCTATCTAAGCCAGATATATAACACTTGAAAAAAAAACCCCTAAAAACACAGAACATTTAAAACACACAGGCCCGAGAGCTGTGCTGACCATTGTATTTTTTTAGTAACTGCAAATTGCTACATAAATGATCAAGTATTACCCAGCTTTATAGTTTGAAGAAACAGTCAATCTGATAAAAAAATAATGTAATTATTTTAGGTTGACTCTATCATCACCACATTGCTTTATTCCAGAATGCCCAAACTGAGGCCATATTTGGGTATCTGGGGCTATTTTATTTTCTTTAAGTTATCAAAGATTTTTTTTTTAAATCTGACTCTCATGAAATATAAATGAAGTTTATTTCTTGACAATATCAAATATCATCTATGAATATTTAAGAAATCCACCCAGTATTTTCAGAGGAGTAGATCAAGACTAATGGAGAGACAGAATGACAACCCCCCCTCCCCCCCCCCCCCCCCCCCACGATTGCATAAGCTGTGCTGGCTATGTCAGGTAAAATCTGTATAATACAATAATCTAATTCAAAGGAAAAAATGATAAAGTTGCTTTATATATATCATCAGTTTGTTTTGTGAAGTTTTAACAAGAGAACAATACATATCTTCCATTGTAACAATATCTAAAGGAAGGAAGAAGATTTCATGTTTAAGAATTCTTCATAGACAATGCCATTACCAGTAACTTTTAAAGAAATATTTTCTTTTACAGAACTTACAGGTCAAAGAAATTTCACTATAAATCTTTTCAAGATTGATATCATGAAATAGGTTTTTTTTTTCAAAGTGACATATAATGCTAGATTCACATCAATCAGCCCCCATTGGATATGTTTATGTATTTTTTCCAAGGAAGCAGTGGCACCAGTGACTGATGACAGTCTGACAAAGTGCACCTTAACTTACATCTAGCCACAGTTAAATTCTTCCCAAACACATAATTAATCAAACCTCTTATCAGATTTGAGGGGAGGGAAATTGTGGTTCATATCAAGTGTCAATGAGGTCAGGCGTAGGCAGTCTGCTAGATGCACTGTCCTGCCCTCTATGTACCGTATTCCCTAATGAGGTCAGGCGTAGGCAGTCTGCTAGATGCACTGTCCTGCCCTCTATGTACCGTATTCCCTAATGAGGTCAGGCGTAGGCAGTCTGCTAGATGCACTGTCCTGCCCTCTATGTACCGTATTCCCTAATGAGGTCAGGCGTAGGTAGTCTGCTAGATGCACTGTCCTGCCCTCTATGTACCGCATTCCCTAATGAGGTCAGGTGTAGGCAGTCTGCTAGATGCACTGTCCTGCCTCTATGTACCGCATTCCCTAATGAGGTCAGGCGTAGGCAGTCTGCTAGATGCACTGTCCTGCCTCTATGTACCGCATTCCCTAATGAGGTCAGGCGTAGGTAGTCTGCTAGATGCGCTGTCCTGCCCTCTATGTACCGTATTCCCTACAACCCAGCTTCTGTCATATACGTCATGTTATAGGCATTGTCTTCAGCACACTTTTCAACTTATATATTAAAGCTAAATATCAGAACTTAATTGTGAAAAAGACAGCTGGGTAATTTGGTGCAAAAACATACATTTGAGATATGAACAACATAGAATTAATGAATAGGAATTCATTTAACAAAAAGAATTCCTCGTCATGATGATTGAACTGAACCTTAACTTGAGCTCTCAAAATGAAGTAATTTTGTTGTTATGATCTCCATATCAGCAAGATTACATATTGCAAAATGTATTCCTTGCTTGATATTGAGGTGCCCAATAGAAATTGTTTACGATTTAGAGCAGCAATATTATTGGTGTGACGTGTGGGTAGACAGTCAAACAAATAGATGACATTACATTGACAATAACTATCAGAGCTTACAATGGCCAAGGGCTAAGAATGACAAGAATGTACAGTGTCATTAAAGAAAACTAATGAAAACCTTTATCAAGTTAAATGCAATAATTGACAAATACTGAGCTGAACAAACACAGATAAATATAATACATTCACAGTCCTGTGTCAAAAAGCAAATACAAAATATAAGGAGTCACTTCAAAGGTTTTAATAATTAATTTTGGGAAATGTATTCTTCATAGAATTCATAAGCTTCTCATCTTAGAATAAGCCTCTTAAAGTTGGATAATCTCTAGTTTGTGGAATGAAACCACAAGTGAATTAAAAAGGTGAGAACTGATATAGATAATGGATGAGCAAACGTCAACCTTGTTCTACAATGCCTGAATATTTTTTAATTTACTTATGACGGATTTAAATCACAACGATCATTCCTGCAAATTATTGTGCAACCATTTGAGGTGTGAAATATTGGTGGTGAAATTGGAAAGACAGACTGTGTGCCATATTGGAGATTGTTTGGCCTGCACTTGGCATGGATGCAGGCCCTATGACATGGCATGACACGACATGACACGACTCAATCATAATAAACCTGCAGCACTTGTCAGCACTTGTCAGCACTTGGCGGTACAAGCCATGCTCAGTCCCACATACCCCTTGTAAATGGCAAAGAACTTTCAAGTACTTGTCATGTTCACCGGAAATGACCACATCAGCCATGAATATCTACACCACTGGGAAGCATGCCTAAACACTTCCCTCCTCCCGCTCCAACGACACATCCAATGACAACCAAGCACACACAAATTACTCCCAGAAAATGACACCAAGCAGAAGAGTTAATGCCCTCAATAAACAGACCTTAAGATAAAACACCAATATTTTCATTTTCTGTTCATCATTTTCTTCAACTGAACTCGATATCATTTTTTTTTGTTATTCAGTGGAGTGATTTGCACATTTTCTACTCATCTAATAAGCTATAGTATTTATTCTAAGAGCATTCTGTGTTGATACAAGTAAACATGCAATCTTGTCCCCGGGTCATCTCATTTTAAAGCTTATTTAAAGCTATACCTGTTCTATAAGATTACCTGCATACTCAACTACAGAAATTTGTAGCCATGGTTACCCAATATTCCCCAGCAGGTGCTATATCAAAGAGACCTGATGCTGTTATATTCTTACAACCTAAGAAATGCCAATAAACGAAGTCATAATTACGTCTCCATTGAGAACAATTTTGTAGACATTTCTACACATTGTATGGCCATTGCATATAGGTAAACATCCTCTTCATATGAGTTACACTAATACCTGTGAAATTGTTCCATCACTGTGAATCGAATTTATTACAATGTCTAAAGTTAAGTGATCTTATTGTGGCCATGATTATGAGCATATATAAATCTATGGTTAAACTATGACTTTATTAGAAGAGTGGTTGAACTCAACAAGAAGCAAGTCTTTGATATGGTGTTAATGAGATTGCTATGAACTGCCACTGAAAGACATTGGTCTGGACATCACTTGTCCTCCTACTCACCCTCTCCCTCCTTGAACTCAGCAAGAGGCCATGATGCCAATATGTTGTAAGGGATCAGATTGCAATTAACATAGCAAAAATGGGTATATTTTTCCATTTCAGCTTTGATTGAATGCAAACCGGTGGATTCAGGTAACTGGTTTCGAGCACTCAGAAGTTACAGAGGTAAGTACGATCAAACCTCTTTGGATATGTTTCATGTTATAATAAAAGTTTTAGTTATATATATGTTTAAAAACCTCTAATTATTTCAAAGAAATCATTTTCAGCATTTCGTTATGTGCTAATCCGTCATTTATTGTTTATCATTTGAGATAGCATCTATTAATTACTGTAATTCAATGACACCATGGATTATCACTACATGTGTAAAACTGTAATCACCATAAGAAATTGGAATAATTACATTTCTGCTTAATTTGTTGCACTAATTACTAACCATAATGATCACATTAAATACAGGAAATAAACTATCTATGTAATATTCCCATGTATGGATATTCTGATCCTATATCTATGGGGAGAATATTGACATATCATTATATTTCATAAGATGACAAGAGAAGCTTAGATGTATGATCATCCTTTGCAATTCAGATACTAAGTTTAATTAAAAGAAAATAGAAAAAAAAACTGCTGTGTTGCATCTTTGCATGTTTTATTAAAATACACTTCACATAGTAAGGAATGTAATGCTTGGAAACATATTGTATAACTGAGAAGTACCCTAATTATGCAAGACATATCTTGTTAATATCATGGTAATTTAAATTAAGAAATGATGTGGGAGTGTAACATCATGGAATGAGTCTACCAACATCAAAGATTCACGCCTATCATTCAGGGTGTGGCTGCAAACCATTAAGTTTTTTCTATGAACAGATCAATGGTGAACATTGGCTTCATCTGGTGCCAACGCTCTGTGATGCTGTGACTGAAATTTTTCTGCTGCATTTGACTAAAAAAATATATTCCTCTATCTTTTAAGAAGAACATTCATTCTAAAATAGTGTAAAAGAATGTTGGGGAGAAGATACTGAAAAATAAATATGAATAAGACCAATGATGACATAGTTAGTACAAGTGTTTTTTCGTCCACAGTCTTTGGGATATGATATATTAAACTGCAAAATTCAAATACAATTCCTGGTAGACTGAATTATATTTGCCATTAAGAGACATTTGGGCCCCAATTCAATATAAGAAAGGGTACATGCCCTCAGGCATTGAGAATCCCATACGTCTCTGTGTACAGATTTGAATTGGTTTTCTTTTTAGCACAATTTATGCCTCAGTCACAATTGTGCCAGGCCCCGGCCGGGAAGTAAATAGATAAAATAAAACAAAAAAAATCCTATTTTCACCTTGTGATGCCACCGGCAACCTTAAGATATGTTGCAGCTAAAAATTCCTGATGTGCCACGTCATAAAACTGCCCAATTGTGGCCTATGATCTCTCGGTGTCCTCACGACACCCGTCAGCTGATTTTGTAAAATAAAAACGGTATGGTATATGCCCACATATATAGAGAATAGTATATACATATGGGTATAGATAAGAGTATATGCCATAGTGAAATAGGAAACAATGCATGCTCCCTGGGTATAGGGAATAATTGTTTATATGGCACCAGGCCAAGGGAATGGAATTTATCTACTGGCATATATATACCATATATGGTATATGCCTTCAGGTATAGAGTATGATACATGCTGCAATGCCTCCATAGACAGAGAATGGATTGGCTTACAGTGTATTATTCATTCGTATAATTTGAGTTCTCTGTTACTAGTATTTCACAGATGACAAACACAATAATCATCCTAATGATTCTGTCATGTTTCAAATTACTTGACAGTCAGCCACATCCGTTACTTCCAAGTAAAGCTTTGTGAAAATCTCACCAACTCATAGATGCAAACACAGATATACAATCACCTGTTGAGCTTCCAATAATTAATTCTTCTTTTTCAAAAAAGAAAAAAAAACAGATCAAAGACAGCAATATCAAAGCCCACATCATATCATGCACATCCATTAAAGGATTGATCAGCACAAAATATTTTTCAAAAAACTTATTAACTATAACCTAAATTTGATTACCTATGTCTTTTATATAAGCGGCTTATTTAGGAAAAGTGTGAGGGCATACCATGACATGTGACCATGGAATACCTCTCACGCACATAACAACTTAGGATAAATGGTTTGGCGTTTGAAACTATAATATACAGGATGCAACCACCATTACTCAAATAGTGGTGTAATGCGAGGGCAAAGTGAGATGTCTGATGAGGAAGACATGGGTATCAGAGATGCAATTCAGCAAATTGACAGTATACTTCCGGCTGCAGTAGCTGTGCCAATTCACCTGTGGGCTGGCATATATTGGGGGAAGGGAAAGCTTATCAGAATCAGTCAAAGCCAAGGTCCATTACAGGGGTAAGCCTGACCCAGGGGGAGCTCCCGTGGGCTGCCACTAAGCCTCTTCCGCCAGTCCCTGTGCTGAGCTCGGCAACATACCGCAGTATTCACAGGCTGTGCTCTGTCATAGCCAAAGTTTCTTTTGAGAGGATAGACCAGCTGCCTATCAGGCCTGTAGCAACTCAGCAAAGCTCAAAGAAAACGCATAGCTTCTGGAAATACTGCTTTACTTTTTATTCCATATCCAAGCTTCAATTCAATCTTTTCTTTATTGGTAGACAAAACAGAACTATCACCCATGCAACTGCAAAAACAGTTGCAATTTGTGATTCCAAAACAACTCCCTTGAAGATAAATCATGTGCTTTAAGCACCAACCACTCAAAAGGGAAAATTCTTTAAGAAACATTATGTAAATAATGTGATTCAAGTTGATTTTCTATCAGGAAAATTACAAGTCTCAAAATTTACACCAACCTGATAACTGCAGGGAATATATGTTATATTCATCAATATCTTCATGTTTTCTTGACAATTTTGTACACATATAAATCACATTATTTCACTTTGCATACAGCATAGGAAATCCCTTAAACTACACAGTAAAGATAATCATAAAACAACCAATAGTATTGTTGTGAGATGAAAGGGACATGAATATGAATAATCAAATTATTTGCTAATTAGATATAATGGAGAGAATGACATATTTGATTCAAAATAAGAAATCATTGAGTGAATAAAGTGTTGATTAGATATGAATGAGAAAATGACTTGCCATAAAACATGATAGAATGATGTGCTAATTAAATATTCGTAAATAAGTAACTGTCAGTTAGGTACAAATAAGAAGGAGACATTCTAGTTAAATATGATAACAGTAAAAACATTGCTAGTCAAATGTGAATGAGTAAATACACTACTAATTCAGTTACTGGTTATATAATGTGGCTGGACTACCTCCACACACTCCCTGTAGGGGCTAAAGAATAGAAATAGAAGAAATTCTTATAATTGACAAGATCTTACAATCTATCAGACATGTGAATCCACTCAATTTGAATATGAGACAGATACAGTGGCAAAGAATATGGAAACCTTATTATTGTTGATTGGAAAAATTAACTGAATCTTTTATTGCCATATTTAGTTACCTGTCATTCTCTTAAATGTTTAATTTGTTCTGGTATGCTGGTAGGCAGATTGAATTAAATCTATCAAACACACAGAGAAAATTAGAATTCTGAACTTTCACAATTGTTCAAGTCATCAGGGCAAAATAAGTGTGATGATCCAATCTTTCACAGCCTGTGGCAGTTTGGGAAGTGATTCCACCAACACTGTGTGTTGCTGTGGCAAATAATTGTAATTGTTGAAGTATGAAATGTTTGTGTCATGTTAAATTGGTTATCACTTCTTCTGTTGTTATGGCTACATTTAAGCTCAGGGTCACAACACCACCCAGTCGTGTTGTTCTCATAGTTTAATATATTAAAATAGAAGTTTCTGAGCATGATTAATTTATGAAAAGTTAGTTGGACAGGAAAGTGATTTGCTAGCTGAAACAATATGCACTTTGATGAATCACTTTTAAAAAACGGTATGTTCTATCTAGATGTGTCGAAATAAGTGAGCATCTATATCTTAATTACATGCAGTATTTCTTCCTTAAAGGTATATTGGGAACAATGTACAAGGAAGGTCGCTATGGGACATAATGATAGAGTGACTGGCAGACTAATGTCCTATCATTTACGTGATGGGTCAGCACTTCAGCCAACAAACCATCTGCACCTGTTCATGCTCACTTCCAAGACAAATGATTCACTAACATAACATTTCTTTCCATTTTATAAATCAAAGAGAAGCACAAGATTAACAATTGATTGAAGAAATGTATTTTTGTTGTAATGATTTCAAGAAAAGTTTGTGATATATCATTTGACTTTTTGTGATATCCAAATTGCCCGTTTTATATGATATTCTGAAGTGCCATTTTGTGTGATATTCCAGGTGACCTTTTGGTGTGATACTAAAATGGTAGGTTATTGGGAGGTACTCATCTAAAGGTATAAAATGCTGCTGTCAAATGGCTGATTTTTTCTTCTTGCCTATCACTTGGGTACTAGTTTTTCTCCATACTGTATAGCATAAAAACTCAAATCATCTCAAGTAAAAGCAGTTGAGCTCTGCTGTAAAAACTACTTAGAATTTAGGCTCAAGGCAAGCTTCTTACATGGAGTTGGCAGACACTCATGTGTAAACTGATTTCCAGTTATTTTCTCTTCTGCGGACAAAAGCTGATAAAGACTAGATTAAATTGGCATAATGAGAGAATATCTATATTTGTCCAGAGCAGGAAAGTTAATCATGTGATTATAAAATATCGCTAGTGCATTTTTCTTCAAAACTGGAGGCATAGTACGTCTATTCAACACTGGAGGCATAGTGCGTCTATGATCATTGACAACATGTGCCAATTTTTTGCCTGCATTTCAAAGTTAATTTAAGAATAAAGTCATGAAGAGCAACAAACCAGTCTTCTCTCAGCATTTGTAAGAGACCGATCATTCTTTGCATGCTGTTGAATACATCAGACTTTATTTCAAGTTTGCTTATACCTCTCTATCAGGCTTATAATGACTGCAATTCTACTAATGTGGTAGACTCAATACCACCTGTAAAATGTATAGCCGATAATCTATATGAGGATGTATTCTTTATGAGGGTCATAACAAGTTCAAAATATTTCTTTAATTGAGGTCAGTCTGTGTGATAAGAGGAATGTTGTTTTTTGACATTGATACCTCAAAAATAGGATACTGGGTAGATTTTTAGGAGGCCTTTTAGTTAGATATGATCAAATATATTGCGAATTGAGATAAACACATAAAATTATTACTGAAACTATACCTTTTCACTCTGAAAGTGAAAAAAACCTGAAGGGTCTTGAACTGGTCGCTGGCTTGAATAGGTGGGGAAATAAGAAACAAGCTTTTTTTTTCTTTAGTCAAGGCTGAAGTCAGCACACAGCAAAACAATAAAATGAAATTTGTTTATAACATGAGAAGAATTTATTGTGTAATTCTGGGGAAATATGAGTAACTAAATAGAAACTGATGACACAAAATTTCTTTTTTTATCTGTAAGATAAATAAAACTTGCATATCATGCCACTATTTGGAAACACCTTTTAATATGTAAAAACATGGGCCAATACCCTAAGAGTGATGCTGATGATTGCTTTTTGTATTGTTTGTGAACATTTTCTGGAAATCATAAAAATGGGGAAAAAATGATAACAGTGAAAATTGTACTAATGTGAAATGGATGAAATTGATCTCTTGAAAGTACAATATCTTACTCTTAAATATCAATAGAATTACGACCAGTCGTTTAAGAGGAGAAGATCAAAGTTGACAGACGGACAGAATGACAGAAAATCTCCCCCACCCTTTGTAGAAGCTATGTTATGCATAGTTTAAACAAAGAGATAGATCATAGGCATTCAATCTGCTTTTATTATGACAGACAATCCATTCCTGCTTTTATCTCAAAATTCTGTTTGGTTGTGACCTTTTAACTTGTGTATCTTCAGACTGTGTGCCTATATCTGCCAGATGATATATGGCAGCATTCTCTATCTCCACATATGTTTTAATCTAATTTAGTACCTATGTCAAACTACATATCAAAATATTGAAGCTTTTCTGATTGAATACATTTTCTGTAGATAAAAACAGAATCCTTTTATGAGGTGCTGGTCCACATACTGCTTGGAATGATCACAACTTCACATTTTCCCAAACTTGAATCTATTTCATAATGATTTTTTGTGTGTGTTTATTAAATTGTAGATTTCCAAGAACAATGCATCCAATTGCCCACAGCTTCATAAACTAAAGAAATCAATAAAAAAATATGTGCACATCTTTAGATTATAAACTCTTTCAGAAGCACACAGATTATGGGAACATGCTAATTGGTCAGGTGTACTGATATGACAGTTAGAACAAATGATACTAATTATTGGCTGGTGTTGAAATGGAAAACGACAGAATTTGATAAGCATAAACAGAGCAGAGGCCTAAATATAGATCTATTAAAAGTTTCTTTTTTCAATGATTTGAAAACAAATTTTATAAAATAAGAAATCCTAGCTTTAACACATATCAAGCAATCATGCGGTCTCCTGCAAGCTAGTTTGTTTGCAAACTATTTTGTTTCCCAAATTACTCACAACTTGTTTATCAGCAAGTAATAATAATATATAATGTATATAATGAGGAGAAATGTGAGCTGAACATATCTTCCTTAAGCATCACCTGACAGCTTTGATCTACCTTTATAGTCTATAATCATGCAAGGCTTATCATATTCAAGTAGGCTAAAACTAAAGCTAATATTTGGTTATATAATGGTTGGATAGGAACATGGTTATTATTAGGCTAAAATTAAAGCTAATTATTATTTGCAAGATAAATTTAAATCCGGCGAGGCTGATCATGAGTGAATTGTTTTCCAAAAACCTTCAAATCTTTATGAATCACCTTCATTTAAATATTCTAGTCAAAACCTATATCTTTTAGACTAATTGGGATTTTCTTTTTACCATAAAATACAGAAGCTGAAGTTAGCATAAAAAAAATTGAAATTGATAAGGGTGATGTAGAAAGAAGAACTCCCATATGTATTCCTGTGTGAACTTTGCCATTATCATAGCTGAGAGATAGACAAGTTAATAAGCTGTGAACATCCACCATCCTGCTAATTATCCCTGCCTTCAAGGTCAACACATTTTCTTCAGTTCCTTCAGGTTAATGTACTATAATACCTCTGCATATCACATAAACTTTTCAAAGTTTTACTTCCTGGCCTTTTCCAGAAAAATAAACAATTACTCTTTAATATCATGATAAAATCCTGGGTTAGTGAATCTATATAAATCAATAAATATTTATCTGGGAAGTTATTTTTACATTGAAATGCAATTAAAAGAAAAAGAGAGTAGATGTGAAAGTTTGGAATATTGAGAATGGTTGGATAGGAACATGGTACACTTTACATCTAATATAATCTCGACTTTGGACTATGAGCACATGTCTGTGAGTAATATCAACATCACACGGCAACAAATGTATGCAATAATTATCTGGAGAGGTGTCCAGCTGACTGTTCATTCTATAATATAAAAGTATCACAGGTAATTATATCATATGATGTCAATGTCCACATGTGTTCAGCCCATGTTTTATAAATAGCATTGGTGGGGGTAAGCCATGTGCTCAGTGTTAAACTAAAAGTATCTCTTATAAGTTTTGTTGGTACTTAAAAATGACCTAAATTCTTACAAAAAAGTGAGTGTGAAACTCAACTCTCCTACATCTCTAGCCTCATCCCAGTTCAAAATCCAAATCTACAGTAAATTAGGTTCAAAACATCTCATATATATTTTAAATGGTACCGAACGTGCACAATTCCAATTATATATATATATATATATATTTATATAGATTACCTTACATATTCTAATTGTCTCCATTCCAAATTTCCAGACTCAAAACGAAGCAAGATTCCAGAAAGTGACAAACAAAATGACAGTGAGTATCACAAAACTGGAACTTCAAAAATCTGCACCTTTCTCTCAAGACAAAATTCACTAAAAGCCATCAAATTTACTCATAAAAATTATATTAATTGATTTAATATATATAGTTTGATGTGTTGCTGACACATTGATGGCTTTCTGAACCTCTGCACAACACTGCACATCTGTATTCTGCACTACCCGCCAAGCATTGCACATCTGCACCTCACAACCTATCTCTACACTTTACAACTGAACCTAACTACCCAAAAGAAGCTCTCAACACTGCACATCTGCACCTAGCATTACCTCCCTAACACTACACGTCTGCACCTAGCACTACCTCCCTAACACTGCATATATCCACCCAGCACTACCTCCCTAACACTGCACGTCCGCACCCAGCACTACCTCCCTAACACTGCATATCTAGACTGATCACTACCTCCCTAACACTGCACATCTGCACCTAAAATTATCTCCCTAACACTCCATATCTGCACCAATCACTACCTCCCTAACACTGCATATCTAGACTGATCACTACCTCCCTAACACTGCACATCTGCACCTAACATTATCTCCCTAACACTCCATATCTGCACCAAGGATACTTGACTAGCACTGCACATATGCACCTATCACTACCTCCCTAACACTGCACATCTGCACATAGGATACTTGACTAGCACTGCACATAGGATACTTCCCTAGCACTGCACATTTGAAGCTAGCACTACCTTTCTAGCATTGCAGATTTTCAACTAGCAATACCATCTGTACAATGCACATTTGTATCTAGCAGTGCCTCCTAACACTGCACATCTGCACCTTGGTTTATCTCTATCTCTAGCCTCATCCCAGTTCAAAATCCAAATCTACAGTAAATTAGGTTCAAAACATCTCATATATATTTTAAATGGTACCGAACGTGCACAATTCCAATTATATATATATATATATATATTTATATAGATTACCTTACATATTCTAATTGTCTCCATTCCAAATTTCCAGACTCAAAACGAAGCAAGATTCCAGAAAGTGACAAACAAAATGACAGTGAGTATCACAAAACTGGAACTTCAAAAATCTGCACCTTTCTCTCAAGACAAAATTCACTAAAAGCCATCAAATTTACTCATAAAAATTATATTAATTGATTTAATATATATAGTTTGATGTGTTGCTGACACATTGATGGCTTTCTGAACCTCTGCACAACACTGCACATCTGTATTCTGCACTACCCGCCAAGCATTGCACATCTGCACCTCACAACCTATCTCTACACTTTACAACTGAACCTAACTACCCAAAAGAAGCTCTCAACACTGCACATCTGCACCTAGCATTACCTCCCTAACACTACACGTCTGCACCTAGCACTACCTCCCTAACACTGCATATATCCACCCAGCACTACCTCCCTAACACTGCACGTCCGCACCCAGCACTACCTCCCTAACACTGCATATCTAGACTGATCACTACCTCCCTAACACTGCACATCTGCACCTAAAATTATCTCCCTAACACTCCATATCTGCACCAATCACTACCTCCCTAACACTGCATATCTAGACTGATCACTACCTCCCTAACACTGCACATCTGCACCTAACATTATCTCCCTAACACTCCATATCTGCACCAAGGATACTTGACTAGCACTGCACATATGCACCTATCACTACCTCCCTAACACTGCACATCTGCACATAGGATACTTGACTAGCACTGCACATAGGATACTTCCCTAGCACTGCACATTTGAAGCTAGCACTACCTTTCTAGCATTGCAGATTTTCAACTAGCAATACCATCTGTACAATGCACATTTGTATCTAGCAGTGCCTCCTAACACTGCACATCTGCACCTTGGTTTATCTCTATGCACTGCACATCTGCATTTGATGTTTGTTGATCCTGATACAAATATATCTCAATATGACTTTTTCAAATTTGAGGTCATATGTATGGACAATACTATGTGAGTTATATGTGTATTAACAGATTTCCTTGAGATGGACATTGATACCCCTTATTCGTATTTGACCCGAGGTCAAGATGTCTTGCTAAACAAAAGTAGTAAAATTAACTGTACCATATTCACTTTGTTTTGGAAAGCTTTGGGAGCAGTCCGAGTTTGCTGGGTTCCCTTAGGGGACTTATATGACGCCCACATAACCAGCAATTACCAACTTTATGGCCATGTCTAGTCTCAATATTTCTGTAATTAGTTATTCGGCATCTAAAGGAAAGGGTCCATAGTCAGTCTCGTGAAAATCCTACATTTTGACAAACATCTGCAGACAGATAATTACTTGAGTCCCACTAAGCAGTTCCATTTCTTTCGCCGAATTTTGATGACATTTCTATGACAATTATTAAATGCCACATAATATTTTGTGTAAATGTAATGTGTTTTAAATCTGTGGTTCAATCTATTGCTGTCTTCCCACAATGAACAGGAGTGGCTTTGTTCTCAATTATGGCCTTCTGTTGTGCTGCTAAAAGTATAACTAAAATCTCTTTTGTTGTGGATCCTGCAATAAAAGGCACTCCATACATTCACATAACAGTGTGCCTACTCTGCCCACAATAAAGACACTCTCTTCATCAAGCCAATATATATAGACCTTCAGAGTTTTTTAAAAGTTTTTGTGTGAAGACAATTGTTTGAATCACTTTTACATTAATCAGCAATCTTTTGCTTTCCAAAAAAAATCTCAAATAATTCATGCTCTTATTACAGGTAGTGAATATTACTTGTTTCCTTTCACAAATTGTTCCTCTTAAATATCTCATTTGAAAAAGATATAAGTTAAATATTTCAGTTAAAATAGTAATCATATGATTTCCTTATTTCATTTTTGGATACAGGCCAAAAGGAATTCTTACTGATTTTGAAAACAACTTTAGAAGATGAAAAATATGTATTCAAGATCTTGTTGTTCTTGATGGATTTCAACATTCTTTGAATTTGCTCCTAGATTTATCAGTTACTGAGTTATTAGGTTTTACTATTCATTTATATTTTGTTAGTAAATTATGATTCCACGTTTAGAATTACCTCATATACTGTAGAGACATAAGCCTTCCTCATATGTTTCAGTAAGGGTTGCTCTGTGCACGACAGAGGTTAGGGCTGTGTGAGCAGAATCATAATGGTATCTTTAAATCTGATAAGTATAAAGAACAAATCTATAACTGTGGCTTTCTGTTTCAGATAAGCATTGGCAGATGATGAGGCGACAGAAGGATTTTGCATTCCCTCAACCTGAAGAAATGTCACCGGCAGACCTCATTTTCCTCTTGGACAATATTGGCAAAAGGAAATGAGTAACGAGGTCAAATAACTGGGTCAAAGGTCACCCTACAGGAAGTGTTCCATAACAACAGCCTTGACCTTACTTCATGCCTTTCTCTCCCATCTTACACCATAATGCATCTAGAACAAAAATGTGTAAAAAAAATGCCAAAACAAACTGTGACAGATAGTTTACTATATTTTTTTTAACTTATTGAATTTGTTGACTTATTGAACAAATGATGAACCAGGAATCTTAACTTCAGATAACATGTTTATATTTTGTGTTTTTTTGTGTACTTAACAGTGTTAGATTGCAGAAAGTAAAACTCTGATGAAAATAAGAACATTACATAGAAAAGTAAAAGAAAAATTACATGCTGTGGCCAATCCTAAAATATCACAAATTAAGAAACTTTATGTATATAAATAAATACATATAAATATCACTTAAAATCTGTGAATTTCTTCTTTCAACGTTGGAATCATTACTGGACTGTGACATTCCTGAACTCACAAATCCTTCATATGCAAAATGGAAATCCTGTTTAAAATGTAAAAGCACAAAGACAAATAAATTTTCATGTAGTTGTCTGAAGAAATTCACAAAAAAAGTCACTGGTTTCAAAATTTAAATGATATAATTTGTAAGGAATTAACATCAGGGAGTAAACTTTGCAGACTGTTATAATGTCTATTGTTATCTACATGTCAGAATTAATAAAATATCCTTTCTTTTTAATAAATCTCTGTTAGATCATCATTCTCTATTAAACATATATCATATGTTCATATTTGACATATGAATCTAATATCAAACACCATTCTTGCTTTCAGGTGAAACTTTGATACTCACAAACTATTAGAGGCTAATGAAATATTTTAGCAATACACATTTCAGGCATATGAAAACCATGGTTCTCAAAGGACATATCCAATGGTGATCAAATATTTATATATATGATCTATGTCCCTTTATCTTAATTTACTTTTGTAGCATAATTTACGGTTATGAAGGCAGAAATAAAAAAAAGTACTGAAATTAGAATATTCTTGAATTCAAATATTAGTTGCTAAGAACTTAATAAAATTATTCTAACCTTAATGCCACAAAAGGACAAACATTCTCTCTCACGTATGCAAAACTCATCACAAGACTAGCAACAACCAAGGTGATTGTAAATTTTTTTTTACATAAATGATGTGGAACTCGGAGGTAGTATAGAGCACAGTGTATAGAGTATGATGATCTCAGTGACATCATAATAGGGGCAAAGCAGACAGAGAGTGCATCCTTGTCTGAAATCTTTTTTTGCTTTAAGAAGCAACATCTCACTCACTCTGATGTTCATACACTGCAATGTCCACATGCAAATTGTTAAAGCCTGATGAAAATGTGAAATTTATTTTTAAAAATTCAACTGAACTAGAAGGAGGCTGTGATTATTCATCACCATTTTGAATAAGGACATGCTTCCTCTACAAAAAGTTGATACCTTCCCTTTGTTACCACACATTCTGCACTGTCCATTACTGCACTAACTATGATAGATTAAGAAAATTGGTAAAAAAAAAACCCAAAAAACAATGAAATCATAGAGGTTTGGAAATCATCATTTACTGAAACATTAAAATATTCAAATTAAAATTTAAAAATTTATTAAAAAAACAAATGTACAGTTCTTCATGGCAGCCTAAACAAAACAATAATTCAATAGATTTATATACGGATGTAAACCTTTTTCAGTGAACGGATGTACCTGTCATTGCATATACCATGATAACCTTGCACTCTTGTACAGTTATAGTTCACATTTGATAAGATATCTCTTGGAGTTTTGCATGAAGCAGAGGGCCACTTAAGCATCAGAGTACCCATCCATTACCATACATAAATGGGTGTGAGTTGTGTCACTGTGCTGCGCATGTTTGATGTATCTGAGAGGCCGGCACTCAGCGTGTGATACGGCTCTATTCTCCGCTAGTATTACCCGTCACTCTCACCTTTATGCTGCCCCTAGCACCATATCTCCCTAACTCCGGCAAAACTTGTCTGCTTTATATGTGGGCTGGAAAAAAACTACATCAACTGATCCAATCAGAATGAGCTGCAATCTCATAACCCCTATGCAAGCGTGCCGAAGTTACCCAAGCAAGTTTCTCAAGTGCTGCATCTTTTATTAATAAAGAAAACTTCTTTAAAATAAAAATGAACATTTTTCATTGAAACATTGTGGTGCTTAAGTTACCCAAGCAAGTGTATCAAGTGTTGCATCTTTTATTTAAAAAGAAAAAGAAAAAAGAAAGACATCTTCAAAATAAAAATAAACATTTTTCATTGAAACATTGTGATCTTCTCAACCGAATCTGGCCACTTAAAACATCCTCTCCAATTTGGAGTTCAGTCCTGAAAAATGGCTCTCATCTGGGCGTGAGATGTGACTAGTCTGTACTTGTGGCACCCACCAGGTAAGTATATATGTCCACATAATGACTGGTCAGTAGAGATGCGACTATGTTAGGTTGTAATCATCAGGAAATTGTAGCAGAGAGTGACAAGTTGATGAGAGGCTGACAACGTGTGATTTTGGCAGCGGTTCCTTCTGTGAGCGCGGCAGACGATGCTAATCTCCATGACGGGGATCACCCATTATAAAGCAGCACACTTCACGTCATGACGGGGATCACCCATTATGAAGCAGCACACTTCACGTCACCTTGGTAAACACATTTACAAGCATGGCCGCTGTCACACTGTGGGTTTATGTCACCTCCACCTACATGTACATGTCGACAATCACACATGTTCAACACCCACATTGATATATATCAAATCTCTGAAAAATATTGTTAAGAAATGTGTGTGACGATAGCATTCTTAGTGCATAAGAGAGATTTGTTATTTAAAGCTGAACCACTGACTCACAGCAAACTTGCTTCATAAGGATCTACAAAAACAGATCGCCACTTCTCAAACCACAAAAAGTCTATACAATGTATCAATGGTAACTTTATGTAAATACAAGTCACCACAGTCCAGTATCACTATGATTACACTACATGTACATGTATAAATGAATAAACTTATTTGAATAGGAATAGTTATTATTCTTCCTGAAAAATCATGTCAATTTTTATTTTCACTCCTGTTTGCTTTGCATTAAGGGATGTTTGAGGTTTCAACAGATTAAGCTGTAAGTCTATTGAGTACACATACAGTGTAGTCCCCATACACTAGATCAGGAAAAATAGGCTTTTAACTGGAAATGGTATGAGTGAAAAGTGATTTGTATGTGTATGATAGAGGATGGTCCCATCTTGCATCAAGACTTGGGTAAGAATGGCTTATTTTTTCTGATTAAATTTTCATTGGTTTGCAAATCGTGAGCGAGCTTGATTTTTTAAACACAGGCTAATAGCCTTGGAGCTATGCTGTTTATTACTTTTTTATGTTTATGAACATTTTCTGGAATGACCATTTTTTGTCCATTCTCTAATAAATAAGCAATATCTATCCTATCTCCATGATATGACCAAATATAATATCATATCATATGAATCTTAATACAAACAAAAATATATCTTAACCCTAAGGTGGGATCAATTTCTGTTGTATCCCTAACATGTGACCAATATTTACCCTATATCTATCTATATTTTGTTAACTGTTATTCTATTTTTGACTTATGACCCATGTTTGTACTCCTTTATAGTCATTTTGATGACAGTTCTGATACATGTTTCCTCTCTTTCATATAAAACTAAATGGCACTCAGACTAGAAGATGTTGTGACATTACAGACCACAATGGGGTGACTCACATCTTGCCAGCAAAACTAATAAATATAATAATAAAATATTTGTATAGCACCCTTTCAGACGGTATCTGCTCATGGGGCATAACTCTAATTATCCACAGGCCAGAGAAAACACAAGGAACTAAAGACATCATGTCTCAGTGGTGTGTTCTCCTGTCTTTATAATATCCTGGCATCCGTTTATAAATGTTAATTGTCCACATGTCAGAGAAAATTAGCATTTAACAAAGCCAAACCGTGCATAGACATTGTTGCTATTAAGGAAATCAGAAGTTACAGAAATCGGAAGTGGTGGGTGATAAATGTGTGGTAATTTTTAGGTGGTCATTTGCTGCATTTTTCAGGCTGACGATCTTTGTTGTTTAAAGAGATACTTTCTTGTAACATAAATTCGAAAAATTGTGTGATTAACTGATCGTAGCATAAATTCGAAAAATTATGTGATTAACTGATCATTATTAAATACATCTATGATCATAGACGAAACAAATATAATAGTAACCATGGAAACAAAGACCAACATTTAAAATTCAACTTGTAACCCCCATAAAATATGATAATTTATGGCCATCACTGTCAATGACGTCATCATAGGGAAATTTGCTTCTCACTCAAAAAGATAATGCAAAAATAATGCCCAGTCAATTTTTTTCAAAAGAGCAGGGCATTGAGTCCTCCCAACAGGCATCTTACCAGATGTAACCAAAATTATTGAAAAGCTCATAGATACAAAAGAAAACAATAAATAAAATGATAAACAAATTATAAGAGAAGAAAAAAGACTAGAGATTAGTGATATAGTCAAAGAAAAGGGGAAGGGTAGGACATGTAAACTAAAGCAAGTGTTAATAACGAACAACTGAAAAGGACATTGAATCTTGGAAGTGTTATTATTGCAATGGCAGACAGAGAAGGTGTCCAAAAGCTGCCCTGACAGGTGAGACTTGACAGCATGACAGGTCAACACATTGCACTGCAGATTAAACTCACACCCACTCATTATGAGCCAAATAAACACATATACCATATAATCCCTATCTAGAGAATGATCACCATACATTTCTACAAATGCAATCCAAAAGAGTTTTTTCTGCACCATTTGATAATGAATTTCCACTTTCACTTTGTTTATATGTACAAAATTATAATATTCTTTCTCTTTTGTGCGTTTTACTATTCTTTAAATACATTAAATTACATTTTAATGTGATGTCAATAAACACTGTAATATCTCATCCAGATTCCAGTAATTGATATCAGATTGACCTGGATTGTTCCTGTTAGAAGTGGCATGATGACTTTTGAGAATCTTCTCTCCTGTCACTGACATTAGCAAACTAGACACATTCTGGATCAGCTGTAAATGAATGTCCACACAGCTTCCGGCAGTAATTCTTATTACATACAGCAAGTTTAAATGCATATATTTGTACTATGAAAACTTGCATATCATGAAAAAGATATATTTTGACAAGTTACATTTCAAACAAACGCAAACTGCAGGGACTTGTCCAAATGCCAGGTCATATTGAAATTTATACTCTTTCATGGAGTACAATATGCCAATGAGCATAAACCACAAGATCACCCAAAGGTCATTGAAAGTATGTCTCAGTAACTAAGTATTTAATGTGAAATCTGTAACAATCTTTGTCAGGAAGTAACCATCATTTTGATTTATAGCAAGGTCTACATTCCTTAACCCCATAAATAGGTTATGATTGACATACTTTTATAAATTATTTATATATTTTCATATCATTTTTATGCTTTGTAAGTCTGACCACCAAAAATAGGTCATGTGATATTGAAAGGTCATCCAGAAATTCGCCTCAGCATTCCCTGGGGTTATGTATTGCGATATGAACTGCCCTGCTATAATGATGTGGAAATGGGAAAGAAAATCAATGATCAGCCCAGGACGCAAAGACGGTCGCCACATCAGACATGACAGCAGTGGTCACAGAGTAAACAGACAGAAACACACAAAGTCACCTGCGCTGACTCATTTACCGATTATTCTAGTCTAATAAAGCTAATATTCTTTGTTATGTGAGGTAAGCCATAACAGTTTTTTTGTCAAAAAGATTTTCTCAAAACATTCTGTGAGAAAGCGGGGGAGGATAAGAAGGGATTGATAGACCAGGTGCTTGCCAAACATGTTAAATGTAAGGTTTTTAATATATGAAATAATTCTAATTTGATATTAATACAGTTTTGGCCAAAATAGTAATCATGAAAAATCTGTATCCTTTATTTTTCTTTTTTTTTTTATGACATATCACTAATTCTCTCCAGCCCCAATCCTTGATTCTGTAAAGATTGCGTTACGACATCAACAAACCATACATGAATGAAACAGTGATACCAGATATTTAGTCCTGATCAGCATGATGTAACAATAGGTTATGGAATATTGCCCTCCATATATTTTATCAGAAAATGTCATATCAAAGCCCTTGTTGAGATAATGTTTCCAGATCAAAATGTCTTGAGACATTTCTTGAAGACATCTACTGAGCTACTACTCCAGACTTTACACAGAAAGCCCTTCCAAGTATTTTCTGCTCTGCTCATGGGACAAGAAGGTGTCTTGTTACTTGTCTCCACAGCCAGGAAATCAGAGATATGGAGATAAACCAATTTGGGGGTTTCTGAATAAAATAAAATTAAAAAAAAACACTGCTAGTCAATTTTTCAGAAATGTGAACAAATTTTCTAATTGTGTCATCAATAAAAAACTCTTTGTGAAAAAAACAGAATATATCAGTTGAATGTACAAGATTTATACTCCGCATTACACAGGTAGTATTCAATTACTAGCTCTGCAGTCATTGCCCTGTTTTTGATCTCATTCAAAGTTTGGAAATTCCAGAGTCATATATACTTGCCTTGCTCACAAAAATATCATCAAATCTTAATTGGCCAACATTAGATCATAAACTGTAACCAGGTGTCTGGCACATATACTGCCCAATAATAATAATTAGTACAAAGTACAAAACAAATCTATTTATATTCTTTCACCACTGAGTTGACAGCCAGATTTTTCTGAATACTAATGGCTTTCGCTGGATTCTGTGCGCACATTTATAGCTTTGATGGCAGGGACTGATATGATAGAGAAGTCCTGCTATGGAGGGTATAAGATTTATTGTTATTTGAAAACTATAATGATCAAAGTTACACTGAGGTCTTTGTTTCTTATCAAAGAGTAACACAGGATCTTTCTTTTACACTATAACACCGGCATGAGAACACAAAACACCCCCTAAGATATCCGGTCAAGGAGTACTGGTTGGTGTGTGAAACAAATTAGTAGCAG
Source organism: Amphiduros pacificus (assembly GCA_949316495.1). NCBI lineage: Eukaryota > Metazoa > Annelida > Polychaeta > Phyllodocida > Hesionidae > Amphiduros > Amphiduros pacificus. The sequence goes on along the minus strand of OX439002.1, from coordinate 43,829,961 downwards.
ACATCTTCTATTCCCATTTATGTTGCACAAATTAAGTAATCGCTTTCATAGAATTGAACCACAGCCAACATTTGAGCCACATACAAAGTATATATTTTAATATCATAAAAGAATTAGGAATTCATTCAAAAAACATAATCTTCAATAAGTATACCCTACTTCACCTAGAAATAGACTAATTTCATTGGTTTCTTTTAGCGTTATACAGATCAGTAGTAGCTCATGAGAGCAAATCAATTTCCTTCAGGAGAAACGCCCCTTTTACTAAAAATAGCCATAACTTGACCTTTGCAGGACAAATGTACTTGCAACTTTTGTTGTCGATTTTTGGATTTGCTAATTATCATTGATAAACCTTACTTAAATAAAAAGGAGGATATCATATACTCTGTTCCTCAGAACCAGAATCCTGCATAAAATCTTGTCAGTTAATTATCTGTTAGAATGAATATGAAAGAAAACTGAAGCAGCGAAACAAAGGAGAGGCTATGAAGCCAGAAACAGTTTTGCTTTTACTCCACTCAAATGAATTTTTGATGACTGAGCAAGTGAATGTGTGGATTGACTGTGGTTAGCAATACCCTGCTGAGATCAAATGGAATGAGGCACTATGTCTATCCACACTAACACACAAACAACCTTCATACATGTAATTTGTATGCTGTTTAATGTTGAACACTCATCTTGAAGTAGAAGCTAAATCTCAGGGCAATCTCACCATACAAAGCCTTGTATTTGTAAAGATGCCTAAAATATTGACAGGATGTAGTTTGCTGTGCTCTTAATATTATATCCCTGGCAGTTCTTTTATCTTTCTCTTGGTGTTAAAACTGCTGCTATCACTTTTATTGAATGAAATATGATGCAATCTTTTTGGTACTATTTGCATTTCTGGTCTGGCAAAACTGTTATTTATTCAACCTTGTTTCACAAAACAAAAGTGACAATAAAATCTTATTACATAAATATGTCAGCCATTTCGAGAGTTATGAATGTCTACCTCAAGGGATCCATTAATATTAATGCAAATTGATTAAGACACAAGCTCTGACTATGTTTTTTTCACAGATTTGGGATAAATTCCAAAAGGGATATATCAGAAGAAGATTTGATGAATCATTATCTTACTCAAAACTATCTACCCTGAGAAAAATAATATTGTGTAATTTGACTATCAATTCATACAAAACCAGAAATTGATATTAGTTAGTAATTAGTTATTAATTCTTTTAAATCAAACTCTAATGCTGATGCTGTATGCTGTAAAATCTCTGTAAAAAATTATATATATCTACAATTTCAACTTGGTTCAATGCAATGGCTTAAAAGCTAAAAACTCTATTATAAGAGGGTACACATCCCATTTTAGAGAATATATTTGTCCTTGAATTGAAATATCTGAAAAGTAAAAGTAATCCAAGACGAGTGAGCATTGTGTGACAAGTGCTGTGTTATATGGTTTCCAGGAGATGTCATATATGCCAATGTAAAGAGGTCAGCAGTGCCTGATCTCTTGACAGCCATATTCAGGGAGTCTGTCGTGATGTTAAAGCATGAGTTCTGTCGTCTCCTGTCACCTTAAGTCCGGTCAAATCTTAATATAATTGCCTTCGTTTGATGTTGAATCATGCATTCATTCAACAATATCTTAATTTTGTATCAAGAATGATTGACAATTTTCTGTTCATGTTCATGGAAAGTTGAAATAAATAAATTTGACCAGGTAGCTATTATTAAAAGGATATTATGCAGAAAAGTGCGGCCATCATTTTTTATTTTTGAATTGCGTAGTTGATGGCACATCACAGACGACCCTGTGTCAGTAGTCTGGCACATCAAAAGAACAGCCTCAGTCCCTTTTCAATATATAGCTTAAACAAAAAGCCTGTGACACTTAATATGATTGTGACCTGTTTGTTTTCACTCTATGGAGATCACTATAATGATTGAAAACTAAATAAAATTGCATGTATGGTGGATAGAAATGCTATTCTAAAACATTAAAGGTGAATACACACAAATGCATATAAATCCTGTTAAAGTCATTCACTCCATAGCTCTCTGAACAATGATTTGTGAAGATGAAAATTAGATTATTTGTAAGGGCTTCTTTTGAAATCCAAATTAAATTTAGTATTTTTCATTACCTTTATTGGAATAACACATGATTTTAACTACTCTGCATTACAACAGTAATAATGCAAGTCATTCAATCAACTCACTACCTCTGCCCTTATTGCCATTTGTATGAAATCTGAAATATCATCTAATCAGAATTGAGCGGCCTCCAGCCATGACTTGTGATCAACTAGCTGACTGAGATGCTAACTGATCAGAATGAACCTGAATATGTATGGATATTTATTTATCCTTTCACTAATCAGTGCCTGACCTGATTTTTATGAATAGTTATGATTTGTGGATGATCCTACATGCACTGTTCTACCATTGACGGCTGGCTTCAGAGACAATTGTTTTTCCATCTCACCATGTGAATAGTGCCAAGCTCACTTCACAACAAAGTCAATACAACATATACCAAGGTATGCAATGCAAAACAAATTTCTACCATCAACGATCCCTCATTTTAGAGAGGTGCAGTCTCGCAATTTTACTTGATGTTGACTGGTTGATTGTAAAATGATGTCTGATGAAACGGATATTGAGACATCAATAAATGATGATGTTATTTGAGTTAGACGCATAATGTCATCTTCAATGACAGTAAAATATTATATTCCTCACATTTCTAACTGAATTTGGGGTCAAAGGTTTCTGTGTACTGCTGAACACCACATGTGTTCACTAATCCCTATTCATCAAATTCAGAATGATGTTGCCATACCTTGGTACTTTATGAAATGATTTCATTAAGAAATGGGTGTAACACCATTAAAAAGGGGGCGTGACATTGTTTTTACTGTTGAAAACATATTTGATGCCTGTAGCACAGACTGATATGAGGCACATGGCCTGTTTTTGAGGGTAGATTTTAACATTTATGATATACATTCTTTCACAAATGAATGCAAGATTTGTGGTACTTGATTAATTATTCAAGAATAGATTATTTGTAGATTTTAATTTAAGAAATAAAAGGAGGTTAAGACCAATGTTTAAAACAGAACAGAGTCTTTTAGGTAGATTTTTAAAATTGTTCCGTGAAAAGCAAAACTATTGTATTTCCATCAAACGAGATGAATGTCAACGACAAAGTCCTGTGGCGTCTTGACCCCTCCTCTGTGTGCATAACATTGATTTTTAGCAAGTTTTCACAGATTTTGGTGCACATGTGGCCATGTTAATCTCTTGCCCAATATTGATACAGGGGGATTAGTGGGCTAAATGCTGGCTGGAGAGCTCCCTTGTTGTGTTTCCATTACCAGCTTTTGTTGCATTCGCACAGGTGTGTCAATGACAGGGGCGACAGGACAACCATAACATTTGTTTCACATCTTTCCTCAAAATGTATTTTTCCCCTGGCTATGTTACTTGATACCATCAATTATGGCATAAATCATGTAACACAACTTCCTGGCAATCAAATATACTTTAGGCACTGATCACTGACTGCCTGACAAAGAAATTCATACACCTGACAATTAGTTTCTTTGTGCACATTATGCTCATCATTGAATGTTGTCCTGTCTTAACATTTACATTAAAAGACCAATAATGTTTTCAATATGCCCTTCTCAAAAAAAGCCAAGTTTGGTCCTATTTTCTCTCTAATTTTCACCTTGACTTTTTTTCAGAGCAGATCCTTTGTGTCTTTTTATGTTATTTTAGCAATTTGGAAATGATAACATGTGAAATATTTTGATAAAACATGTGTACGATGAAGTGTCCTAATTGTATGTTTCATCCTGATAATATGCAATTCAATTTTAAGAGATATAAAACATTGAATGTTTTTTTTTTATAATGATGCTGAGATAAACAATATACATCTACAGCTTTGCAGCCTAACTACCTCATCTTACCTTACCATCAGTTGTATGAAGTACAGATAATGTAGTTTTTTTTGTGTAAGCACACTGCAAGCTTGCTTGTCTGAACTGACCATATGTAAGGACACACAGGAACAAAAATCAGTGTCGTTCAAGGCAACAAATACTTGTACCTTTTCAACCACACACAGAATACAGAACCCAAAATGCCAATATGCCCTGATGACTATGCATAGAAATGTTATCAAACAGAGTAATGTGATAAATGAGCACAGGCAAATCCCATATTTCGTTTGCATTAATCACACATTATCTCAAGAGCGAACACTAATTTCATCCCCAAATTATGCTCTGCACTTGAGCGTTCTGCTCATTCATATTGACACAAAACTGTCATTCTTGAATACAGAACTTTACAGAAGACTGGAGGAAATATTCATGTGTCTTAATCTGCATGACAAATGGAATATAAGCTTTTATAATCTTTTAGACCGACTGTTTTTTTTCAATCAAACAATTCAACATTTTTATTAACACATGTACCTGTGACTTTGATTGCAAATTTTAAACTAAAAAGGAAAATATTATTATAGGGATGAGGGGGTTTCTGGGGAAAATAGAGGAAGACAGATGCTTAATGGCTTTGATAAGGAGATACTATTTTTTTCTGGCTAAAATTATCAAATATGGCCTTGAGTTAAAAAAATGTTTTGAAGTTGAATGTTTTTGTTGAACAATTAAATTAATATGGCAAAATGTTTAATTTTTCATCTTCTGCAACATATGTGTCTTTTTTTTAAAAACTTCACTAGAAAACATTTAGTAAGGGTTATGGGGGGTGCCACAATTATGAAAAAAATATTTGAGTTCATTTTGTAAATGCTTGCATCAATGAAATCTTCTTGTTGTTTCCATCTTAAAGTTGCCTGATCGTTGGTTAATTACATCCATATTTCTATCCCATCATCCACTGAATATTCAATATTTTTTTTATCAAATATGACAACTCCCTCAAATATCCTCTTGTAATTAAACAATAGAGGTCACATACCAACATACATGTGACCACCCAGTGGTCGAAAGAGTACAGCCACTGGCATTTTCAGAAAAACACAATAACCATGGCGGGTGTATTTTGGTTAATTTCAGTGAGATAGTTTTTTTGACAAACAGATCCTAAATAAACAGATCCACTTCAATTTCAATCAGCCAATGATGGCTTTATTATTAGTATACATGTAGGGAACCTTTTATATCCAAATCAGGTTAGAATGACAAAGTAGCTAAATAGATCATCCAGTAATTTCAATATACATTAATTTTCTCTATATTAATCATGATATTGGCCATATTATCAATCACACTTGTTCGTGTGACAGTGTATGTATATAATATAACCAATTTAAATGAGGAATGCTGAGTTTTGATAACTTGATGAAGTTAATTTACAGGTGGCACAGTCTATAAATAACTCATGAAATAGGTGAAGACACTAAGTGGAAAAGATTAAGTCAGGTCACCATCCTTTATATAAGCTAATAACAATTGGTATCTCCTGAATGGCTATAATATTTTAAAATTCTTGTTCATATATTCTTATGTGTACAATATATGATATAATGTATGTTTTTATTGGGTAAAATAAACAATTTCTGCTTCCTGTTTGTCTTAATGAAAGGCATCAAAGGATAGATCACATACTTCTCAACTTAAACAATGACAAATCATTGTCGGAAAATCTTCATCCTGCTCATATTGAGATTAAAAAAAGCAAAATACCTTCTTTTTCAACTGCTCATTAATGCAAATTAAGATCTGTAATTTTACAAGAAAAGTTACCACAGATGCAGAACAGTTACTATGGAAGTTGTTATTTATCTACTACAAAAGTTGCTGGTAACTGTGCTGCCATTAACTTTTGCTGTAAACTAACAGCAAATTTACTGTAATAACTATTTACAGTGCATGTCCTCCACATACCTAATCTATCATATAAGAGATATTTTGAAAAGCCAATCTGATCTTTCCATCAAATTAGTTGGAAAAAATGTGTTAAAAAGAGGACACAAATTGAGCATGATGGTCACAGAAAGAAGTGGACATTGATGTATGATGGGATACAGACTTAGTAAATATGCAGTCTGGGCACAATAATTGTTTAGGCTTCTAGACAGCCGGGCTAGTAAGTGGAGATTTGCACTAGCCCGAATCAAGGCACTATTCTTCACTTAATTCATATCTAGTAAGATTAATCAAATGACAAATGGACACTTTAACCAATACTTGAAAAATCATGATAAGCTGCAATTGGGCTAGCATCAGCCAGGCCATGTTTCTACTAGTCTGGAACAACAGGCTGGTGCTAAAATCCCAGACTGTATAGTATCTCCTTTTTGTTAAAAATACATCTGAAATATTTACTCTGGGCTTTTGACCACAATACCTTCAAGAAAACATGAAAAAAATCAATTTGTAGAATTCCTATATCAGGTTTGCATGACATAATGGAACTAGGAACCCTAAGCAAAAAAATCAGATTGGTGCAAAATGATGGCATCCAAACTTATTCCAATTGCCTCGAAATAGAGTGTATTTATAGAATGAACAAGAACAAGAAACACTTTTAAAGTATGATATTTCAGACCTCCAACACACTTTCAAGGTCTCACAGCCACAGGACATGGGCTACATGCCCCATATGCCTTGTATACTGGCCTCTCATTGGTCAATACAGAAGTTAAGTGATATAAACAACTTCATAGTAACATTTGTCCCTGCAATGTAAATCATTGATGAAGATTTGGTAGGCCATTCTTCAGTTTCCCTTGGCAACACAGCGAGTTATCCATAGTTACTGTCACACCAAGCGCAATCTAAGAAATGTATCACCAGCACACAAATGGTAACTTTCTCACATGGTCATTCACTTACTGAAATCTTTTTGCACTTTTATTTCTTGTACCTTCCTCTCATTTGGGTGAATTTGATTGAGAGTTTACTTTTCACGTGAATCAATTCTTATGACAAACTGAAAGTGAAAGATTATTGGTCGTAAGAAAATGGCAGGATTAGAGGGAAAATTACCAGTCAGAAACAGCTATTGCTTCTGCTTATAACAATAGTGAACTAAATGTAAGTAGAAATTTAGGGTTGTTACACTAAAGTCCTTCTAAAAGTATGACTTTCCCTTTAATTGAGGACTACCATCAGTTTCAGAATGTTCCAAATAAAATCACAAAAGTCACATACAAATACTCTGAGGAGATGCCATCATGAATTTTCATCAAATTGTAATTGTCAAAATTCAATTTCCACGGCCAATCATTATCAAATGAGTCACAAGTATATTTCCTAAAGTTCAAGATGGTCACCAGGTATGGAATAATATGAAAAATCTTAATTTTTAAATTATTCTCCTGTCCAATCCTATCTAATCAAAGTACCTTCTGATTTTTTGCTAAATTCAAAATGTTTGCCTCAAAATGCAGGTAAAGGTCATTCACAAGAAAACCATTTGAAGACCATGGTTAGAGTTTGGCTTTAATAACTCTTTTTGTTTTTCACAGATTAGGTCACATCAACCCAAAATAAATGTCAAGGTCACTGACAAGTTCAAAAGATCGAGATATAGATAGGTCACATCTGTGAATTAGGTTTGGTCTTTCTATCTTTATTTTTTTTTCAACTTACTTCATTTGCATGACCTTAATTAAAAGGAAGGTTGACGAGTGCACCATTTGGAGAAATTGAAATTGCAGTTTGGTACTGTTATCGTTATTTGTAGTCAACTTATCACATTCATTAGGTGTTCTGTGATCGTGTCATATGACTCTGAAAGATCACATAATGCATCGATGGTTTAAGTTTTCAGAACCTGACACTATTTCTTATCATATTATCACTGAGGCAAACTGTTTACTGAAGCATTAAATTCATTATCTGACATCAATACTATTCTATTCATACTATTCATCAAAATATATCATCCAACCCACACTGACATCTCTATACATCATACTCAATGTGAAGCCAAAGTTTGTTTCTAATGTGATTCTACTTTACTTCTGAAGTTAATCAAATTTATTATTTGCAGAAATATTGTGAGGGGAGGTGCACATTTTATGTTTGATCAATGGGAATATTATTTGTTTTGATCATTCCCTATGTATTACTTAATAACATCAAGGAAAGCTAGATTATAAAGCAATACATCCAGCTCAGGAAGTGCTATTCATTCACAACAACCCATGAACCATGGTCCTAACAACAGGCCATAGCAAAGCACCGACACCTGAACTGCGACAATAATCTGACACCTGCAGAAATATGGAAATTTCTATTTACTTCAGTGTTATGCTATTTGACATGAAAATTTGTGGGCAAACATTATATCCACTTTATTAACATTCACAGGTAGGAAATTGAGCTCTATGTCTCAGGCAGTGACAACTCAGCTGTCACAAGTCGTTGCCCTAATTGCCTTAAGTGAATGGATATAGCACAGCCCATTAGCCTCTCACTCATTCAATAACACCAATTATGATGTAGAATCTGCTGTGGCAATGCCTATTTTGACAGGTTAAAATATCAAGTATTTTAATTTTTAGCTTTTAGAAATTAATGTGTGTATAATTTTATGTTTATGAGGTCAAACCAACAGAGTTATGCATTTCATATAAACAATAATATACCTGTAAAACCTTCTGTGATTCCTGGAGAAATTCTGTTTTCTCCTGAAAGAACTACCGGTAGATAGTTTGTAAAGTCAGCACAGTATCTGATGTATACAAGGTCATGCACTATGCAATCCACCGGGCAATAATCTCTGTTGGGTTATAAGGAGGTCAAAGTATCTTACTGTAGTTACATGAACCATTCTCCAAATTATATGCATACTGTAAGGATATATGGGATGGCAATAAGTGACATTTAGTGTGTTAGGTAAAATATGGTTAGGTAAAATATAGTGCTCACAAGATGAGATGAAGCCAAGCTGGGTATGACCTTGACCTTGATCAAAAGTAACCGGAAAGTTACTCAAAAACTAAATATGTTTAGGTGTGATGTTGATAAATGCTATATGAGTGTTCTGTAAAATACCCCCTTAATATCTATTCCTTATATCCAAGCATAAATGAATGAGGACGAAAACAAAGTGTAGGTTTGGCCGTGACTGACAAGGTGAAAACAGAGCAAAAAACAGCCTGTGTTACAAGTGTTGCATTGTCCTTTAAATATTCATCGATTTAAAGCATCCACTTTCATGTAATTTTTTGTTGACTGTCTCTGAGGTGTAAGATTAGATTAATAATATTGCGGAAGACAATCTTCTTTAAAAGAACTTTTCATGTGGAGTAAATTATGGTGTTAGATTTATATGAGATAATTATGCTAAATTTCCGGCTTAATCATTGCTTGCTCCACTCGAGAGTTAACAGCAAAATTACAACTGGTGATAGAGATGCTAACAGGGAAAAGCTAAAATGCACCAGAACCAGGATATAGGTTATATGACGGAAATGGCATTGGGGGCGTGCCCCAATTAGGTCTCAAACACTGACAAGAATCACACTTTTCTTGGCTTCAAATATGGGAGAAGCTACTAGTTATTTCATTCCATGTTTTAAAGCAGCGTCAGCCTGATATGAATTGTCCGGTGTATGATTTCTGTTGCTAATGTACATCACTCACTCTGGTTAATAACACATCTTATCTTGCTTTAATACTACAAAACACTTCCTGCAAAACACTTCCAATGCTCACAACTTTTCAATTAATATATTTGCCTTTGAATCCCTAAAAACCATTCTTAAACTCATCATAAATCTACCATGAAACTTAAAATGATGAGTAAACTTCTTAAACTAAAACACATTTCTATTCACAATATTAGTAAACTTGAGCACTAATTGTGCACAGAGAACTAATATATTCAAATGTTTCATGCCAAATACAGAGCAGAGTGTGTGAACAGAAGGTTCATTCAGATCACTACTCACTCAATATTTCCTGAGGCACGTTATATCCATTATCCATCTGAAGACATTTCCCGTCTGAACTCTGTTACAACATTTTCAAAATGTTTAAAAGGAATTCAGGTGGGAGAACTTATCAATGATCTTGACATTTGACTGAATGTCTTTCATTCAAAGAGTTTTACATTTAGATGTTTTTATCAAGTATAAATTACATACCTGCCAAAGGGTATATGAATTTTCTGTACAATTCTGTGATATATAACTCTCCATGCAATGATATGAAGTATATTATCATTTAGTGTTACCATAATAAAAGACAATGGGGTGCTGTTTTAGCTTTATCTTCCATGGATGAGTAAAGACAGATAGCAAAGAAAATTATTCCCTAAATATCATAAAATACCAATTTTTTTATTAATCTTATCAAATAATTTATGCTCTAAAGAACCATTATTTTTCTTTCTCTTAGATATTATCAAACTCATTTTTAGCATGTCAATCACTTTTAAGGGGGGCATGTACTTTTTTTAAATAAGTCAAGCAGTGAGTTATTCAGTGCATTCATATTCTTTCAGATTTAATATCATATTAATGATCAATATGCCACAATATTTCACTTGAATTATCAGCATGTGTTGGTTTATTTTCTTACAGCCATTTGCTGAATGTCATGCTACATATATCTATATGATTAAGTTTTGACACCGACAATTTGATGCAAATGCTTGCTCAGTTGAATGTCAACTTAAGAGTTACTGTCTGTGTATTTTCAAATCATAGTGCAAACAAGTTTTATTAATTGTGACTTGTGCAGAATTTGAAATTCCTGATTTAAGACCCCTTACTCTGCACCTTGTGTGTGTCATGTCACTAATCAACGGTGGCAGCTGCTTTGCTTCTCTTAACTCTTGGGAAGCATTTATTCAAATGATCTACAATATTAATTAGCAAGCTTAAATTGTCAAGTGGAAAAAACACGAATCCCTCAGACCTAAAGTTTAACATGAGGCAATTGACTGGCCCCGGATGCTCCCCCATGAGAAGAAAAGATGAGATATATTGAAATGTTATTGCCCACATTTTGAAAGAATATGTCAAAATATTTCCCAAGAGTATGAAATGTTAGCTTTAAGGAGATGCATTTCAAATTTGTTTCTGTAATTAAAATAGGTTTATACTATACACACCCATACACACACACATACACACACACATACACATGTACACACACAGGATCACTACTTCAAATGTTGGCTTTCATGGAGCAATATATATGTGGTAGAAATATTGGGTCTGTAACTAAACTAGGTGTTAACTTATCTCAAAATGTCAAAGCTTTTGGTAACAATTTAAAGCTTGTAAACTTGAAAACCAAGTCAAGCTGATAATTTAGGCAATCCTATCAAGGGCTCCATAGGATGCGTGTGTGGTACAAATTTGGATCCTGTAGCTAAAATAGCAGATAAGATATCACAAAATGTTGAAGTTTTTGTAAACAATCTCAAGCCTGTAACCTTGAAAAACAAATCAAGGTCAGAATTGAGGGCATCATATTTAGGCCTTTATGAGATGCATGTTTGGTAAAAATGTGAGGGCCATATCCCAAATAGCTGACAAGTTATAGTAAAATATTGAATTTTTTGTTGACAGACACCTTGACACACACCTTGACACACAAACACATACCTTGACACAAAGACACTTTGACACCCAGGTACACACATTGACACACAGACACATGCTCCCATGGACAGAGTCCAATACCATAGCCCTTGCACCACTCAGGTGGAGGAAACTAATAACACATCTGCTTCATTATTAATCAAAATATGTATCTATCAGGGACTGTCTCCGTCCACATACATTTTAAGTGGGGGGAGCTTATAGCCACTTATCTACTCTATCCACCTTACTCAACACATTTCATTATTCAACACTCCGATAAGAACTTTGAGAGTATAAAGTGTTAGTTAAGGTCTTTAGGGTCAAATGTTCTTCTCCAAGGAGATTTTGTGAGTTTAAGCTTTGCAGAGTTATTTTCCTACATAGAGATTGCATACAAATTCTGTATCAGTTGCTCATCTGTTTATTACCAAGATATAGCCCAGACCTCACTCACAGCTCAATCTACATTTTCAGAGATGGTGAAATTGCCTATATATGATTATTTACATATCGACTCACATCAAACATCAAAACCCTATACACACTTTCCAGGAATGATAACACAATATGCCCTTTAATCAAATCTGAACAACAATACTAACATTATTTATGACCATGCCTAAGACAACTTCACTCTTGATTACTTTCTCACAAAAACATTTATAGTTTGTGAAACCTTTCAGGTCATTTACCTTCGTTAAATTGCAGATGTTTTGTTTGGCTCCAAATCATTTATTTGAAATAATGCTGGGAACTTGATCAATGAATATACAACCCTGAATTCATCACGTTCTTAGCAGGACATCATACTGAAGCTTATGTGTAAGTTGTGTTGCTTATCACTCTCCCCAGGAGTCTACGATTTCCTAGGACTTCTTGGAAAAATCTCAGTCACTGACACATATTACAGCTCAGAAGCAATGTTAGCCTTCCTGAGATAATAGCAATTTCTACATTTTAGATTAAGGAATAATAAAGTCATACATTCAGTTTAAGATGACAGGAAACAAAGTTTGAGAACCATCTTTGTGCAGAAATAAATGTTACTGCATTTGAAAGTAACTACCATCTGATGCCAAAATAAAAGCCAATAAAAATACATCTATCAATGCAAACTGTACCGATTACACTGTGACAGTAATAGTCTCACATTATAATCATAAACCTGATTACACTAAAGTGACAATCAATGAAGGAAACCATACATCTGTAAATATTTGTTCAAATCTTGCCTGAATGCATTGGCAGCAACCTACCTGGAATATTCTGCCTCTGCAGAATACATTATTAGAATCATGATATTTGAACCTCCGATGATGGATGACAAGACAATTGGCAACAGATATTATGAAAACAGGCACAGATCTTAAAGGTTTATATGCTCACTTCTGAATTGGGAATATTCTTTACATAAACATTCAATGATACAGATATCCATATTATGCATAAGGTTTGAAATAGGAGCCGTTTTTTCAAAATCAATGATTTTTTGAAATTTAAATCCTGTGAGTCTGAATATATCACCTTACCAAACCAACAACACAGATCAATATGAATCTAAAGTGTTTGATTCCTATTTGTTACTAAGTGACACAAGTCTGCCATAATTGTATGGCATTAATCTGTACCTGTATCATGGTTAACCACATGTCCTGTCTTGGGTTTCCCAGCTCATTTAATCATTTAGTGAATTGCCTTAATGGTAATGAGAGACTAGTGTTGATGAGATTTAATATTAATATATCCCAATAAGCACTTGCTGTATGATTTACATGTGCCTAGCTGCATCCATTCAATACTTACCGGTAATTTAAAGTGAAAACTTTGTTTACCCATGACATGACCTTTACTTTTTAAAACTAAATAAATATGGCCTTTTGTATAGGAAGCTGGGGTTTCTCAAAATACATATGTCAGGTAGATACCTAGCTGGAATTGTTGAATGGTGAGAGTGGTAATGCCATTTAGGTCACAGTTGTCAATCGACAGAGACAATCAGAAGGACAATATAGTGACATCAACACTTACAGGGGCTAAAGGGTACTAAATGTGACACTTTTCATATATATGTAGGTTAATATCAGGATGCAAATCATAATACATGTTCACTATGTTCTTCACTCAAAGCTACCAGTTCCAGAGAGCATCTTGCTATGTGAGCACCTACTATGTGAGCACCTACTATGTGATCACCTACTATGTGAGCACCTACTGTGTGAGCACCTACTGTGTGAGCACCTACTATGTGAGCACCTACTATGTGAGCACCTTGCTATGTGAGCACCTACTATGTGAGCACCTACTATGTGAGCACCTACTATGTGAGCACCTACTCTGTGAGCACCTACTATGTGAGCACCTTGCTATGTGAGCACCTACTATGTGATCACCTACTATGTGAGCACCTACTATGTGAGCACCTACTATGTGAGCACCTACTATGTGAGCACCTACTGTGTGAGCACCTACTGTGTGAGCATCTTGCTATGTGAGCACCTACTATGTGAGCACCTACTATGTGAGCACCTACTATGTGAGCACCTACTATGTGAGCACCTTGCTATGTGAGCACCTTGCTATGTGAGCACCTACTATGTGAGCACCTACTATGTGAGCACCTACTATGTGAGCACCTACTATGTGAGCACCTACTATGTGAGCACCTACTATGTGAGCACCTACTGTGTGAGCATCTTGCTATGTGAGCACCTACTATGTGAGCACCTACTATGTGAGAACCTACTATGTGAGCACCTACTATGTGAGCACCTACTATGTGAGCACCTACTCTGTGAGCACCTACTCTGTGAGCACCTACTATGTGAGCACCTTGCTATGTGAGCACCTTGCTTTGTGAGCACCTACTATGTGAGCACCTACTATGTGAGCACCTACTATGTGAGCACCTACTATGTGAGCACCTACTGTGTGAGCATCTTGCTATGTGAGCACCTACTATGTGAGCACCTACTATGTGAGAACCTACTATGTGAGCACCTACTATGTGAGCACCTACTATGTGAGCACCTACTCTGTGAGCACCTACTCTGTGAGCACCTACTATGTGAGCACCTTGCTATGTGAGCACCTTGCTTTGTGAGCACCTACTATGTGAGCACCTACTATGTGAGCACCTACTATGTGAGCACCTACTATGTGAGCACCTACTATGTGAGCACCTATTATGTGAGCACCTACTATGTAAGCACCTACTCTGTGAGCACCTACTATGTGAGCACCTACTCTGTGAGCACCTACTATGTGAGCATCTTGCTATGTGAGCACCTACTATGTGAGCACCTACTATGTGAGCACCTACTATGTGAGCACCTACTATGTGAGCACCTACTATGTGAGCATCTTGCTATGTGAGCACCTACTATGTGAGCACCTACTATGTGAGCACCTTGCTATGTGAGCACCTACTATGTGAGCACCTACTATGTGAGCACCTACTATGTGAGCACCTACTATGTGAGTACCTACTATGTGAGCACCTACTATGTGAGCACCTACTATGTGAGCACCTTGCTATGTGATCACCTACTATGTGAGCACCTACTATGTGAGCACTTACTATGTGAGCACCTACTATGTGAGCACCTACTATGTGAGCACCTACTATGTGAGCACCTACTATGTGAGCACCTACTATGTGAGCATCTTGCTATGTGAGCACCTACTATGTGAGCACCTACTATGTGAGCACCTTGCTATGTGAGCACCTACTATGTGAGCACCTACTATGTGAGCACCTACTATGTGAGCACCTACTATGTGAGTACCTACTATGTGAGCACCTACTATGTGAGCACCTACTATGTGAGCACCTTGCTATGTGATCACCTACTATGTGAGCACCTACTATGTGAGCACTTACTATGTGAGCACCTACTATGTGAGCACCTA
This sequence comes from Amphiduros pacificus, assembly GCA_949316495.1. NCBI lineage: Eukaryota > Metazoa > Annelida > Polychaeta > Phyllodocida > Hesionidae > Amphiduros > Amphiduros pacificus. The sequence goes on along the minus strand of OX439002.1, from coordinate 43,814,459 downwards.
CTATGTGAGCACCTACTATGTCAGCACCTTGCTATGTGAGCACCTTGCTTTGTGAGCACCTACTATGTGAGCACCTACTATGTGAGCACCTACTCTGTGAGCACCTACTCTGTGAGCACCTACTATGTGAGCACCTTGCTATGTGAGCACCTACTATGTGAGCACCTGCTATGTGAGCATCTTGCTATGTGAGCACCTACTATGTGAGCACCTTGCTTTGTGAGCACCTACTATGTGAGCACCTACTATGTGAGCACCTACTCTGTGAGTACCTACTATGTGAGCACCTTGCTATGTGAGCACCTACTATGTGAGCACCTTGCTATGTGAGCACCTACTATGTGATCACCTACTATGTGAGCATCTTGCTATGTGAGCACCTACTATGTGAGCACCTTGCTTTGTGAGCACCTACTATGTGAGCACCTACTATGTGAGCACCTTGCTATGTGAGCACCTACTATGTGAGCAGCTACTATGTGAGCACCTACTCTGTGAGCACCTACTATGTGAGCACCTGCTATGTGAGCATCTTGCTATGTGAGCACCTACTATGTGAGCACCTTGCTTTGTGAGCACCTACTATGTGAGCACCTACTATGTGAGCACCTTGCTATGTGAGCACCTACTATGTGAGCACCTTGCTATGTGAGCACCTTGCTATGTGAGCACCTACTATGTGAGAACCTACTATGTGAGCACCTACTATGTGAGCACCTACTATGTGAGCACCTACTATGTGAGCACCTTGCTATGTGAGCACCTACTGTGTGAGCACCTACTGTGTGAGCACCTACTGTGTGAGCACCTACTGTGTGAGCACCTACTATGTGAGCACCTTGCTATGTGAGCACCTACTCTGTGAGCACCTACTATGTGAGCACCTGCTATGTGAGCATCTTGCTATGTGAGCACCTACTATGTGAGCACCTTGCTTTGTGAGCACCTACTATGTGAGCACCTACTATGTGAGCACCTTGCTATGTGAGCACCTACTATGTGAGCACCTACTATGTGAGAACCTACTATGTGAGCACCTTGCTATGTGAGCACCTACTATGTGAGCACCTACTGTGTGAGCACCTACTATGTGAGCACCTACTATGTGAGCACCTACTATGTGAGCACCTACTATGTGAGCATCTTGCTATGTGAGCACCTACTATGTGAGCACCTACTATGTGAGCACCTTGCTATGTGAGCACCTACTATGTGAGCACCTACTATGTGAGCACCTACTATGTGAGCACCTACTATGTGAGTACCTACTATGTGAGCACCTACTATGTGAGCACCTACTATGTGAGCACCTTGCTATGTGATCACCTACTATGTGAGCACCTACTATGTGAGCACTTACTATGTGAGCACCTACTATGTGAGCACCTACTATGTGAGCACCTACTATGTGAGCACCTACTATGTGAGCACCTACTATGTGAGCATCTTGCTATGTGAGCACCTACTATGTGAGCACCTACTATGTGAGCACCTTGCTATGTGAGCACCTACTATGTGAGCACCTACTATGTGAGCACCTACTATGTGAGCACCTACTATGTGAGTACCTACTATGTGAGCACCTACTATGTGAGCACCTACTATGTGAGCACCTTGCTATGTGATCACCTACTATGTGAGCACCTACTATGTGAGCACTTACTATGTGAGCACCTACTATGTGAGCACCTACTATGTGAGCACCTACTATGTCAGCACCTTGCTATGTGAGCACCTTGCTTTGTGAGCACCTACTATGTGAGCACCTACTATGTGAGCACCTACTCTGTGAGCACCTACTCTGTGAGCACCTACTATGTGAGCACCTTGCTATGTGAGCACCTACTATGTGAGCAGCTACTATGTGAGCACCTACTCTGTGAGCACCTACTATGTGAGCACCTGCTATGTGAGCATCTTGCTATGTGAGCACCTACTATGTGAGCACCTTGCTATGTGAGCACCTACTATGTGATCACCTACTATGTGAGCATCTTGCTATGTGAGCACCTACTATGTGAGCACCTTGCTTTGTGAGCACCTACTATGTGAGCACCTACTATGTGAGCACCTTGCTATGTGAGCACCTACTATGTGAGCACCTTGCTATGTGAGCACCTACTATGTGAGCACCTACTATGTGAGTACCTACTATGTGAGCACCTACTATGTGAGCACCTACTATGTGAGCACCTTGCTATGTGATCACCTACTATGTGAGCACCTACTATGTGAGCACTTACTATGTGAGCACCTACTATGTGAGCACCTACTATGTGAGCACCTACTATGTGAGCACCTACTATGTGAGCACCTACTATGTGAGCACCTTGCTATGTGATCACCTACTATGTGAGCACCTACTATGTGAGCACCTTGCTTTGTGAGCACCTACTATGTGAGCACCTACTATGTGAGCACCTACTCTGTGAGCACCTACTCTGTGAGCACCTACTATGTGAGCACCTTGCTATGTGAGCACCTACTATGTGAGCAGCTACTATGTGAGCACCTACTCTGTGAGCACCTACTATGTGAGCACCTGCTATGTGAGCATCTTGCTATGTGAGCACCTACTATGTGAGCACCTTGCTATGTGAGCACCTACTATGTGATCACCTACTATGTGAGCATCTTGCTATGTGAGCACCTACTATGTGAGCACCTTGCTTTGTGAGCACCTACTATGTGAGCACCTACTATGTGAGCACCTTGCTATGTGAGCACCTACTATGTGAGCAGCTACTATGTGAGCACCTACTCTGTGAGCACCTACTATGTGAGCACCTGCTATGTGAGCATCTTGCTATGTGAGCACCTACTATGTGAGCACCTTGCTTTGTGAGCACCTACTATGTGAGCACCTACTATGTGAGCACCTTGCTATGTGAGCACCTACTATGTGAGCACCTTGCTATGTGAGCACCTTGCTATGTGAGCACCTACTATGTGAGAACCTACTATGTGAGCACCTACTATGTGAGCACCTACTATGTGAGCACCTACTATGTGAGCACCTTGCTATGTGAGCACCTACTGTGTGAGCACCTACTGTGTGAGCACCTACTGTGTGAGCACCTACTGTGTGAGCACCTACTATGTGAGCACCTTGCTATGTGAGCACCTACTCTGTGAGCACCTACTATGTGAGCACCTGCTATGTGAGCATCTTGCTATGTGAGCACCTACTATGTGAGCACCTTGCTTTGTGAGCACCTACTATGTGAGCACCTACTATGTGAGCACCTTGCTATGTGAGCACCTACTATGTGAGCACCTACTATGTGAGAACCTACTATGTGAGCACCTTGCTATGTGAGCACCTACTATGTGAGCACCTACTGTGTGAGCACCTACTATGTGAGCACCTACTATGTGAGCACCTACTATGTGAGCACCTACTATGTGAGCACCTTGCTATGTGAGCACCTACTATGTGAGCACCTACTGTGTGAGCACCTACTATGTGAGCACCTACTATGTGAGCACCTACTATGTGAGCACCTACTATGTGAGCACCTACTGTGTGAGCACCTACTGTGTGAGCACCTATTGTGTGAGCACCTACTATGTAAGCACCTACTATGTGAGCACCTTGCTATGTGAGCACCTACTATGTGAGCACCTACTATGTGATCACCTACTATGTGAGCACCTACTATGTGATCACCTACTATGTGATCACCTACTATGTGAGCACCTTGCTATGTGAGCACCTACTATGTGAGCACCTACTATGTGAGCACCTACTATGTGAGCACCTTGCTTTGTGAGCACCTTGCTATGTGAGCACCTACTATGTGAGAACCTACTATGTGAGCACCTACTATGTGAGCACCTACTATGTGAGCACCTACTCTGTGAGCACCTACTATGTGAGCACCTTGCTATGTGAGCATCTTGCTATGTGAGCACCTACTATGTGATCACCTACTATGTGATCACCTACTATGTGAGCACCTACTATGTGAGCACCTTGCTATGTGAGCACCTTGCTATGTGAGCACCTACTATGTGAGAACCTACTATGTGAGCACCTACTATGTGAGCACCTACTATGTGAGCACCTACTCTGTGAGCACCTACTATGTGAGCACCTTGCTATGTGAGCATCTTGCTATGTGAGCACCTACTATGTGATCACCTACTATGTGAGCACCTACTATGTGAGCACCTACTATGTGAGCACCTTGCTATAGAACACCTACATAGCACCTTGCTATGATGTGTTAATTTCAGAGACCTTCCTGTTCGTAGATATTAATTCCATAGAACACAACATACAATAGTCAACATTAAAACTTTTGCCAGAAAATGCAATAAAATACAAAAAAATAGGACACTGCCTCCCCAAATCTGAAAATACTCCTAATGGTATAGTCAGTGACACTGGAAACTACACTTGAGACTCCTGATTAATTTTGCATTGCATTAACTTTTGCTGAGGCAGCTAAACGTAAAAAGACCACAGAAAGCATGTGTAATTATCGCGTTTTGATACTGATGATAACTTGGATCCCTCTGGTGTTTTTTTTTATACAATGTGCACACTGTATGTTTCTTTGTGAGGCAAACTCAGTTCTGTTTTAACCTATACATATTCATTATAATGACCCATTATATAACAACATCCAACTTGCTTTAATGAGATGGAAATAGATATATTATTAATATATTTCATGACTTTCATTTAAATATAATTTGGATGTTATTACTGAAAACTAACATATTATCAAACAACCATACTAATTGAGGTGAAAATTGATATATTATAATATAGACCATGTTAATTCAGGTGAAAGTGATCATATAATCATTGAATACACCAAATTAAATGTACAAATCTACAATACATGTAGACGTTGTCCATTTGTTTGTTATTATTCCATTGGTTCAAATGCCCGATTTCAAACTAAGAAATGCATATACAACACAGTGAGACTGATAGAAAAACTTCAGGGAAAGGGCAGCTTACCCTGAGGGACCGATCATAGGAGGCGCTGAACACCTTGTTTCCGCTGGGAGTGTTGAGGACGGCCAGGGCATACACCGTACCAGAGTGCCCCATTAATGTTGTGACAGTGTTGTAGGTGTCGATCTCCCATACCTGCAATATTCACTCATCTTAGTATAATCTCATTTTAGTTGCAATGAAAATTATATGTAAGATATTATACATGAATGAAATAATATTTATCTTCGAAAATGTAATATTATATGTAATTTTACACACTTTTATTCTGAAGTAAAAATTCTTAGATTTTTAATTTTCATCTGTTATATAAAATGCTAATGACCACTCACATGTATGCAGTTTTCATAGGTTCCACATAATATAAATCTGCTAGTTATTGCTATGGAATAAACACTGCCACCAGATGTCTCCAAATTTCTCATACAATCCAAGGTGTCCAGATCCCATATCTAGAAAAATGTGCAATAAGCAAAACCCTCATCAATTAACACTTTATCCACTTGGGACATTTTATCTTCCGGTACTTGGATCATCACATCAAATCTACTTGCGGTGTGGGAGACTAATCTGCATGACACAAATCTAATGTTTAAGTGGCATATCTTATATGGCATCCTCTATTCTTTATGCTGGATTATCAATATCTAATTAAAGGTGGCATAAGATCCCTTACATACAGGTCATTTGTTGTTTAGCAAATAAATAAACACTGATTTGAATTGAAACCATTTTTCTTCTAATTACAAACATTTTTTTAATGAAAATCTTATCATTTCTACTATATATTGATAGTGAGAGGAGGTTGTGAATGTGGTATGAGGCTTGCCTTGACTGTTTGGTATGATCCTCCATAAAGGTATTGCTGGGATGCCACCAGTGCCCGCACCCAGTGGTTTAACCCTGTGATCTCACGCTTCAGCTCATGAGTGTGTGCATCCCAAACCTACAAACAACAATAATGTATTCAATTCATGGGAAAAAATCTTGAATATGCACAGATTCTGATATCTTACTTTAAATTTAAAGACAAACATAGGTTAATGGCCCTAGATCTATGCTGATAATTGGTTTTTTTTTGTGAACATTTTCTGTAAATTGTTTCATAAATGATCTTTTGTAATCTTTTCCAGAGCAGACTTGAGCAGGTGATAATTTGGCCAATCAGAATGCATGTTACATATTGATTTTGGCCCCAAATGTTATAGTTATTTTTGTACAGTCACATTCTAATATAAATTAGGATACTTTGAAAGAGCCTTACTTTGATGACTTTGAGAGATCCACTGAAGAGCATGTTCCTTGCTGACACCAGTGTACATACTGGGTTCTCATGGGCCTCTATGGTCTTCAGGTTCTCAAATGACTCCATGCTCCAAACCTTCAATCCAAAAATTAAAAATAATTATTTTTATTATATCATTAAAACATGATATAATAAAATGGCCTTAGAGCTATGCTGACAATTGTTTTTTTTTTGTAATGTCTGTGAACATTTTCTGAAAACTGCTACAAAAATGATCATTCAAATTCTTGTTAATGTTTGTCATTGATATTTTTATATGGAAGAAAAAGTAAAGAATAAGAAGAGATTTATATGTACAAAGGAAAGTAGGGTGACCAGATAATCACTGACCTTGATGAAGCAGTCCTGGGATCCACTGTAGAGTTTGTTGCCGTATACACCTAGTGCTAACACAATGCCGGCATGGCCCTCTAATGTCTTCAGGCACTTGTAATTTGTAGCAGTATCCCACACCTAACATTCAACATCCTTACATCAGTAAACGTAAAAACAGAGGCTGGAATGCCACCATTGGAAAATAAGTTAAATCTGATTAAAAATCATATTTAGTGCACTTCTATATTTCCACAATGGACATTCAAACATATAACAAACATATTACAAATCAAACTTGACTTATGTGGGAATTTTTCAAATTAAGTGAGTGGTCTGTTGTCACTAAAACATTAGACTATGCACCTGGTGGTAATTGTTATGTGCTATAATTGAGAAATATGGTAGATCAGTCTAGATCAGTTGAGCATCATTTCATTGAATCTGTCTTTTTGAGTATCACTTACTTTGATTGTTTTGAATGAGACAGATATATCTGTACAGAGTATGACTTTGACTGTTTTGAATGAGATAGATATATCTGTACAGAATATCACGTACTTTGATTGTTTTGGATAAGGCAGATATATCTGTACAGAATATCACTTACTTTGATTGTTTTGAATGAGATAGATATATCTATACATAATATCACTTACTTTGATTGTTTTGTCAGAGGAGCCACTGAAAAGATAGTCTCCATGGACACATAAGCACCACACTGGACCCTGATGTCCAACAAATGTACCCTTGCACTTAAACATCATCTGTGGATCAAATGCTGCAAAGGAACCAAATATTACCACATCAGAACTTGATACACAGTCAAGTCTCGCCTGTGGCCTAATTGTGCCCATTCCCTGTATTCAACAGAGTTAAGAACAAGAGATTAATTTCTTCCATAACTTGCACAAATCAGTAAGAAAAATGTGAATAAATAAAAACGCTGGAAAATTTTTTTATTGGGCCATGACCATTCACTGAAATAAGAAGTTTTTCCCTGATACCTATGCTATTCATCAAAATGAATCATCTAACCAAATAGTAATTAAGATAACCAATAATGTCCATTCAATCAATCATATTCACTGAATATTCTTTAAAAAAAAAATTCTATGTGTTCATTGGTTCATCACAGTTCCCAGTACCATTTGTCATTTTGTTTAATCCAACCATAACTGTCTGCAGGATCCACTATATTCAATAAATAATGCAATGAAAATGTTCTTGTACAACTCCATCTATCACAGTCACTGAGTTATGTTCTTGTAAATATATTTTTCAGTAAATTCAAAAATAAATCAATTTGCCCTATGGAATCTATAAAAGTACACTTTTTCATAATGTTTCAAGCCTGGATATGTATACACGTATGAGCCAAAATAAAATAGTTTTATTCTTGGCAATGTTTTCCTTAAAGTGTTCATTGAGGCATGATTGCTCACCCAAGCATAAATTTCATCCTCGTTACAAGCACTTTAAATTGAGTTGCATCATCTAGCAGAAAATAATAGTTCCATTCATTATATTCACTTGATTTTCAATTCAAAATTTTGAAGTGTTCGCTGAGGCATGGCTACTCATTCCACCATGAATTTTTCAACAAGTCTTTGTGGAGAACCTTATGATACACACTTCTACTAAGTTTTTAACTTGGGTGTTGTATAATACCGCTAACCAAGACGAGAAACATGTTTAAGTTTTTTCTGCAAAATATCCAATTTCTCACTGAAGCGTGACTGTTCCCTGAAGATCTGGGTAACTAATACTACTCTATATGTATCATCCCACCAATATTGATATCTCTATCTGTAATGACCACTGAATATAGTTCATAGCTCTAAATGTTGAAAGAGGCAGACAGACAGACAGACAGACAAAAAAGTGACAAAGACTGCTTAGAAGTGTTATTTTTTAACATAATTGAACAAAGACATTATGGATTTAATTATATGTCTTGTATATAACAGATCAGAATGATTTAAACTTAACAACTTACTTCCAACTCCAGATGCCTGATGAAAGGATTCGTGCAAGCGTGACACATCCTCCTGCAAGACAAACAAGAAATAGTTGAAAATGGCCATGGTTACAATTGAATCACTGGGTGCAATGTCTACCAAACAGCACAGCTGATCTAGTTATGTTGCCTTTTGTGTCCAAGAGTTTTGTAGGACAAATACTATCCTGACATATGGGATCATGAATCATATTTGCAGAGCAAAAGATATGTGTTATTTCCATTTAAATTGGAAACCTTAGAATTTACAATTAGCCCTTGATCAGAAATCTATCATCAATAGATTATGCAAAAGCTGCATCATAAATCGATTTCTATATTTGTCTATCAGCCTTTTGTCCAATTATATAGTGGAATATGTGCTCTAATTACCTGTTCTTTCAGGCTTTTCCTCCTTGATCTGACTATCTGTATCATTTTGTGCAAAACTACAAGTCTCTCAGAACAAGTTATTCAGTTGAATGTCCAGCGTTTTACAATTTAAGCCTAAATATATTTCATAATGTTATTACGTTAAAGGTATTTATATGTAGGCACAGCAAAAAATCTGCATTATTTCCTTTCACATATTTAATCTTTTGACTGGTGAGCTGTTGACAAAGCATGCAAACATTGACTCTGGTCCAGTAAACGCAACACACGTCCCATTGTGGTGTTTTTATCCTCTCCCCCAGAAAGGTCACACCAACAAAAAACAACCTGTCATCATAAGTAAATATTGAAAGAAAAAACATGTGAAATGACCCTGTTCTCTGATGAGGGTTCCCTACCACTATGTTTCACTTGTATACTTGCCACTAGGTGGTGCTCACACATGTCTAACTTGTCAAACAGGTAAAACACGCTTCTGATTCAAAATGCACATGGATTCTTTTATTCACAAATATGTGCACAAATGTCTATATTGTTGATTGTTTTGCACAAAAAAGAGCATTTATTGACGACTTTGTGCAATAAAGTGTTACGTAAGTGGGCCTCTTTTTGCCAGGTATGATTCCTGCCATTCTGTGACAAAGTCAGAAAATGTTTATCATTTTCCTGTGATCAAATATTATGCTTCCAAGCTGAACATAAGGACAACTGTCCATGTTACATAAACAACTTCTCAAAAATGTGCCATTTTGACATATGTTTCTCATGAACACATTTGAATTTTCAAAACAAATATATGAAAAGCATAACACTTTGCGAAGGATGGGAAATAGATATTGATAGGTTCTATATTATCATTTAACCATATCCCATAAAATAATTTGGATATGAATTTCATTGTATCCACTTAAATAACCTATGAACATATCATGAATATATTCCCTTTCAAAATTGTTAAAAGTTAGTGCATTGATCATACTTATTGATAAATCATTAACATAAATGATGTATTATAAGATATTTTTCATTTAAATTATCTATAAAATGTAAAAAGGTTCCATTCATATAAATGTATGTATCTTTCATTAGAGAATTCATTCATAAAATACTGATATATTGTAACCAAAGCTTTACTTAACACAAATGAGGTCTCACATTGAGCTGAACTACATAGGACTATTTATATCTAATTGATAAAAAAACAGTATCTATACTTGCATGTAAGTGAGCGTATTCATTCCGTATGTCCAGAAACTGATCCAATAAATTTTTCCTATCATTTTCAAAAAAGTCTGAAACAAAACAAAGTAAAGGAAATTCATAATTCTATAAGATTTTAACTTCAAAGGACTAAGCATTAATCATAGCTAAGATAGCAACATGCAATACTGAATCTGTATTAGAAACATCACAAAGGCCACATGTAATTAATGTTTATCAATTGGACATCAAGATCACTCCTTTCAAATTTCACTAATGAATTGATTCACTGGAGAATATTGTGAAATGGTTTTACATTTACTCACCAAATTTGTCTTCTGTGTTCTTTTCTAGTGCTTCAACTCTTTCAGACAGTTTGCCCAACATTATTTTGAGAAAACCTAATTCATCATCTTTTTGTGAAACCTTTTCTTGTAAGGTATTTATTTTTGTTTCAGTTCGCCATAAAAAGTCTTTTATCTTTTCAAACTGGCATTCATTTTCGGTGTGATTTTCAAATTCCTTTTTCCTTCCACTGAATGTACAACTGAAATATGGATAAAAATAGATATAAGCAAGTAATGATGAAATTTAAACATTAAAATAATAACCATATCAAAATAAAATATAATTTTCAACTACTCCTTGCTAAAAGGTCACAATAGTCTGTACTTTAATATCATTGTGGAATAAATGTCCAATAGCTGAACGACTCACCCATATTTCTTATGAGGACAGACAACAATATTTTCACATGTTTTTAAGTGTTGCTCCACATCCTATAAATATATCACATCAAACATTTTATTAGTATAGTTTCATCCTAAGACTATGTAAGAATTTTATTTAAATTAAGGCTATCACATGTATTTCATATGAAAACTGACGGCATATTTAAAGAATTAGTCATAGGTAATAGAAGGGTTGTCTTTGAGTCAATCCTGCTGGGTGTAGTGATCTTGTTTATCTCATTGTATAGGAGAGAAGGATAAACATGTGATCAATATTTTTCCCTACCTTTTTTAACATTGGTGGACAATTTGAATTATTAGGACATAAAGCAGTCATGAAATCACAGTCTTCTTCATGCTCACTGAAATGTACAACAAAAATCTCATTTGACAACACTATAAAAAGTAACATAAAATATTAATTTTGGATATACAGACACTAACAAAATAATTCTTACATGTCATAAAACAAAGTTGACAAATGTTTAATAATTTAAACATGAATATCCAAGAAAGGAATTTTTTTTTGTGTTTTAGCAAGTTTTTATCAATGATTAATGCTGATATAATAATATCTCTTTGACAAGTTTCTCAGTAAATATATATGGTACTCACAACCTGGCATTGTTCCTGACTTTCATGGGGCATCCTTTTGGGTCTACCTCATAAGTATTTGATGAATCATTAAATCTTATACCATATTTACAATGCACAAACAGTTCTCCAATTTGTTCTGCTACAGCAATATTGGCGACTACGATGATCAACTTGACACGGTCCACTGGACACGGCTCTGAAACATACCCAAATCCCATGCTCAGCGTCATAAACATCACATTATTTTCTTATGTAGACACAAAAATAAATATTGATTTTGTGATTCTTTATACCATAATTGGCTACCTTGACAAATTAATGGGTGGTTAATTGTTACAGAAGACTCAGTATGTGATTGAACAAATCCGACCAAATTTAGAGACCTGTCCAAATAAAACAATGGCACATTAATTGGTCAGCAAATTCATTGAAATTAAGCAAATTGATAATGTTTTACTTACCCTCGGCCTTTGAAACAACACATCTTCTACAAAATGTATGCTTGAAAGAAAAATGAAAAAATTATAAATCTAACTTGAAGAATTTAATTTTTGTAATGATTTTAATTCTGATTTCAAAGCAGGTCAAATTCTATCTGTTTATGATCAAAAACATATTTACCCCACAAGACACAATGACTGGATCTTTGAAAACTCTGGAACAAAGCTGACAGAAAAGTTTTCTATTTGGTGATTCAGGAAACACTTGCATATCCTGAAGAAACAATTATACAAGCATTATTTCAAAGAATTTTGATTTTTATTAATAATTTACTGTGGTTCTTAAGATCAACATCTTAATAAATGTCATCTTAGTAATAATAAAAATGAAGAACAGGTGGCACCACTTACATCTTCTTCTTCATAGTCATTGCTGAAGGAGAAATTGGAGGCATGCCCAGAGACATCTGATGGTGACCTTGTGAGATTCGTCACACGACTGACCTCTGATGGGCTCCTTGCAAGTCCTGATATATCAGATGAAGTGCGAGCTAAGCTGGTGCTCGTACTGCTTGGTAATACGCCATTCACCTGTGCAAAATATGCTTATTAACGCTTTTTTCCATGAATAATAATGTTAATACTTTTATTGTTATTAAAATCTTATTTGTAATTTATCAAAATAAATATTACAATCAAGCACAGTAATATATTCTTTATCACTTAAAATGATCAAAATAAAGCATAAAATATTGAGGATTTGTTTAACTTTATAGTGTTGTGATGAATGTGCTATGTGTTTACCTCACTGATGCCGCTGTCACACACAGAGGCTGTGGTTGTTGGAGCCCCCTCACTCGATGAATCACTCTCATCATCTGTACCACCTGCAAGCACATATACCGTATATATCAGTCATTCCCACATATCATCATAAACTTTTCTGAACTATGCAGCAATTTCTTTTCTTTTTCATTATATACATATATACGGTACACATATATTCCATTATATTTTTGACTGATATTCTTCCTTTTACGATTGAAGATTTCTCCTTTATGACTGAAGATCTAAACTTTAGAACTGAAGATCTTCTCTCAATGACTTAAGACTTAACCTTGATTACTGAAAATGTACCTTCTATGACTCTACCTGAATGTGAAATTTTTCCAAGGCCCATATGGCAGTTTTATGTTTATTTTTAAAAGAACTGTTTTAAAGTTTGATTAACCATAAAAGTCAAAAAGCCTCCTCAGCCAATTTAAGGGTTTACCTGCCAGGCCTGCCATTGCTTTCTTTCATTCTATTCCCCAATAGCACACCACAATGAAAACAAATTAACAAAATCTATTTTAAAGTTGACTTTAACTGAAAACTTTAATTTAAAATTATGGTCTTGAAATATAAAAATTAGTGAGATTGTGATTTATTCCATGAAATTCCCATAAAAGTATTGAATATAGATAAAAAAAAACTAATTTTGTCAATGTAACAATCTTTTTTGATTTAACAGTCAACTCAAATATATATATATATAGATATATATAATTTATATCATTACATATATGCTATATATGAACAATTAAGCTCTGTTCCTATTCCAATTTTAACAAAATTTGACATTGATATTGTTTAAATCAGATACTGATCTTACCAGAACCTTTAACACATTGGTCTTATTAGTAGCTGGAAACTGCACAATTAATATTTGTTAAATCCATTTAGGTTATCTACATATGCTCCATAAAGCAACATAACTGGGACCTTATGATTACCTTTAGTATATTAACTAAAAAATATAATTTAGATAAAACTTGTCTTCCAAGATCAGTGAACATGTGTGCCAGATTTTTTCTGATCAGATTTCTTAATCTTGTTCAATTTGGCACGAATGATTCATTTTTCTGATAAAAATGTTATTGATATTCACCTATCTCATAAAAGTAATAGCTTCAAACAGTGTGCACAGGATAAATTCAGAGTTCATACTCTTCACAATGTTCTTGGTTAAGTCTTTTGGCAGGAGCAAAGTCCTGCCATGAAGCACACTCATCTCCCCATGATTTCTTATTTCTTATATGTTGACCGACTTCCTCACTGATGTTTACATTCTCATTGGCCTTATTCTACAGTCTTGGTAATAACATTATTACCTGAATTCATGATGATTTGAGCATCAAACACCAATTCGAACAAATGACAAAGAGGTATATTTGCATTTTAGTCTATTCATAGAAATACTAACATATTTGAAATAATTTGTCTCATTTTATGAAAATGCATTTTAAATGACAAGCTCTATCCCCTTGCAAATTGTGCTATGAATTTGTAATTTTAATAAGTTAAATGTCTTAATTAATTATGGAATGTAAGCATTATTTGTATTGCACATGCAGCAGCATATCATTAGCATACATTAGCATACATTAGCATACATTAGCATACAACTTTTTAATGTATCGGTTTCAAAATGGAAATTAATTTGCAGCTGTCACCTTATAAATCTGAACATATTTATCAAATATACATGTCTCAAAAGAAATGTCAATCAGACAGCTGACAGTGTAATTATATTTTGAAACCATCATGATGGCATATATTTATATAGCAGTGGGACCCTGGCTTCCCATTTGTCAATTCTGCTTTTTTATTTTGTAGTCTGCCACATTATACCTAAAATTGCTTCATAGATGATTATTTAATGTGTTTACACATGTTGCAGGTCAAGTACAGTCAATATGCTAAAATTAATATATCCCATATAGAGCCTAACTCCATCTCCCCACAATGCTTTATTCCAGAAGTTTTAAACTGAGGTGAAATTTCTGCCAATCAAAATGCACCTTACGTATTTTAAGCATTCATGAAACCAGAGGTTTCAGAGAGCATCAAAGTTGATGGACAGACAGAGTGACAGAACATTTCTCCCCCACACTGACATAGTCAGCATAGCTGAAAAGAATTGGACTTATTTTACTTGGGAAATTCTGGGTTAATCACATAACTAATCAAATATTACTCTAAGTTTTTATTACGACTAAATACTTACGCCAGCGTCGCACTAATTGATACTCAAACATGCCTGCAATTTAAGCTTTTGATCAAACACTACACATCTCAGTTTGCATGCACTATTGAAACTACAATTTTGAACATTTGAAAATTTTATTCATTTGCATGCCATGTGAATTTTATAATATGTGTTAGATTCTACATCACTCTTTCAAGTCATAAATATGGTCTACAAATGATAATCTAATCCAGCAATGCATTAAACTTTATTAAATTCTGCCAATCAATAAAGATTTTTTCATGAATTCCATATGTGTGTACAATTCATGTTTCTGCTTTTATAGTACATGCTTCTTTCACTATTTCTTTTATTGTTTTGTCAGACATTCTCATGTGAGTATCCAATCAAGGCCATGTAAGACTAGCAAATATTTGAGAGCTTTCTGGATTAGTTAATTTAATGTGACCCTGTAGATAAAAGCTGCAAAAATATCAGCTCCATGTAGTAGCAAGGCACAGCAAACTAATATGGTCATCTATCATTTCACTCTCTCTTGAAATGAGGAACTTAAGTTGGATATTTTACTCATTTGAAAATAACAAAACATAGGCCAATGGCATTGGAGCTATGTTGATCATTGTTTTGTTTTTGCAATGCTTGTACCTGCAATTTGCTTCATAAGAGTGTAGACCAGAGAAAACTAAAGTAGATGATAATTTTGATAAATCAAAATGCATGTTACTTATTGAATTTGGCTCTGAATTTGGCTCTATCTGGGTTCTCACTACTACAATTTGTCATGTTATTCAAAATGGCAGCAACCTTGAAAACTTAGTGATAGGTTCTAGATTTTTACAAAAATCATTAAGATGGTTAGAAAAATTCTAAGCCTAATAGAGAATGGATTGATTGGTCCTCTGAAAATACAACATCTTGCTTACTAAAAACTAAAAACTCCAACCAGTAGTTTCAGAGGGGAAGATCAAAATTGACGGACAGACAGAATGACAGAAAATGTCTTCCCCCGCACTGCAGAAGCATTTGCTATGCATTGCTAAAAAAAGCATCTGTGGGTAACAGTATTATCAGAATCTGTTTTGAGATAATTAATTCCAATATTGAAGGTAATAAATCTAAAGAAATGATTTGGGCTCAGAGATAAGTGATAAATTCAAATATGAAATTTTATTTGCGGCCAAATAAATATTGATAAAGTACACCAAAGTTGTGAATTTACTCCATATAGTGATCATTGGTCATGTATACTTACCCCTGCTTTTGAGGCTTGATGTCATCGACGTGAGACTTTTCAGTTCAAAGTGACTCTCGAGAAAACCCTAAAAGAAGAAATCATCTCGATGTGGTTGATTTTCATCCATTATATCAAAGATGGATAATCCATCTTTGATTAATCCATCTTTGATTACATCAATAACATCTAGATTAGTAGAGTACTTTTCAGTGGAAACAGGCAAACATTTCACTCATGACATGTCTAGGTCCAAATACAGTCTATGGTGAGTAAAAATTGTCACAAAGTTGAATAACATTATAATCTATGGATTGTACCACACATTGGACATTTGATCGTTTACCCTCACACTTCCATTCATTAAACTGCTCATTATACTGCAAGTTGCCTGAACTTATTCCAATATTCAAGATCAAAATGGACTTTGTATATTACTCAATGTAATATAGATTTGTGCGGCATATCAGCTTTAACGGATTACCGTAACTGTACTTAAGAACTGTGTCACCATCTTTGCCAGTTATAATTCTCCAAATAAATTTTTTGATTTTTGGTGTATTCTGTACCACCCTTTCATCAGTTATTTTTTGCAGGAATTCAGCTTGATGTGAAATGGCATTTTGAAGAGTCCTATTGATGAAATCATGGATATACAAAGGGGGATATTTCATATGACATCAGAACCACCACTGTGTTGTGGAGCTTCAGATCACTGCTTTCACACCTATGAATAGACTGACACACTTTTCACGTCATTACAGACATTCATAGACAATGGCGAAATGATGCTGAGAACAAGAAGTATCTAGGAATACTATGCATTACCCATCATATTTAAGATACTTATATTAATAAAACTTCAGCTCCAGCTATTGACTGTTGCAGCAATGGCCCATGCCAACATCATTCCCTGTTAATAAGCTGTTATAATTCTCTCAATAAAACCCCTGTGTTATTCATTACTCCCTTTCTTCAATCATTGAGCCCACATTATGCTTTATGACTCAAGATGGCATTTGGAAGAGTCCACATGATGATGTCATGGCTACACAAAGGGTGAAATGTCATATGACATAAGAAGCACCACTGCATGGTGGAGCTTCAGATCATTGCTATCACTCCAATGAATAGACTAAAGCCCTTTTCATCATATTAAACACAATCACATAAACAATGGTGAAACAATCTTGAGATCAATAAATATAAAAAACAATTCTTATGAGCCATGTAGGTGATACTGAATTGAAGCTAACACAGCTTCTTTAAATCCTGTTGCCGGAGAACAAGTTCTACCTGAGTCATAAGTTTAATATGATGGACAATGCATGTTATTTATGAAAACAGTGGATTTCAAGTCTATTTTTGTATTAGATGATGACTGACAGACATGACGTTTTAGTTGCCCCTAGTTTTCCAGTTTTTCACTGAACATACTTTCCTCATGTTTTGTCAGGGACATAAATTCTAAACTGATACTGAGACAATGATAGTGATACTGACAGATGCAGTAAGTACCGGCATAGGAGCAGTTTACAACAGGCAGTAGTTTCTGAAAAAAGCTTCTCCAAAAGTTTTAAATTGTTGGAAATAAAGTTCTGTGACCAACTCCTTGTTAACATTGTGAAAATAATTTTCTATAATTGATTTTTTTCAAAATATAAATGATCACATTCATATTTCTCACGTCATTTTTCAGAAGCTGCTTATCACTCTTAATTTGCACCCCCTGAGGACATCACTGATGAAAAGACCTGATCCTGCCTCTGTCAGCTTTATATGAATATTTAGAGCTAACGACCATAGGATTCGCGCAATCATAGAATTGGCTGATAATAACTAAAATGTTTTGTATGCATATAACGAATAGAACATCACATTTTTTAGCATAGAAAAGTTGATAATATTTGTACAAATGAATTGTTACAAAATATGCACCCAGTGACCTTGCCTACGTAACATTGTGCATGTGCGGGAGAAGGAAATTGTTACAAAAAGATACAAATTGGTGCTACTTTTTTTATTTCTTGGCCGATTTACATAATTATTAACTCAAAATTTAGCTTTTGGGCTCTTCTCTTCAAATATGTAAGTATGATGTACGATATATTAATTTTCATCTTTCAGCATTGATGATTTTTATACGCAAAGACGTGACTCTGATTTGTAAATCTTGTAAGAATATAACACATGCACATCGCTTTACAAGATAAAGAAATGACAAGTTTTACTGATAGATATAGAGCTAACGACCATAGGATTCGCGCAATCATAGGATTGGCTGATAATTATGAAATTGTCTTGTAAACACACAACAAATGAAACATTGTATTTTTTGTCAAAGAATAAACGATATGATTCGTATAAATCAATTGTTATGAAAATTGCACCCAATGACCTTGCCAATGTGACAATACGCACATGCGGAAGAAGCATTTTGTTACAAAAACACACAAAGGGGCACTGCTCTGTCAGTTCTTGGCTGATTTACATCATTGACAACTCAAATTCGAGCTACTGAGCTCTTCTCTTCAAATATATGTCAGGTGGTCGATATATTAATATTCATCTTTTGGCATTGGAGAAAGGTCAGTGTGCAAAGGCTAAGATTGTATGCGCAAAGGTGTGACTTTGACTTGTAAAGCTGACAAGAATATAACATACAATCATCGCTTTATAAGATTAATTAATATCAATTGTTACTTGTGGGTATACCCCATTATAGCACACATATAATTTACTGACCGTGTTTTGTTGTATAAAATAATAACTGTCAAAGCCCAAAATGCGCAAAATTGACGGTTGTCAACCCTACCTCACTAAAGCACACATATAGATTTATTCAATAATTATTTATTTATTGACAAAGACCAAAATGTGCAAAATCAGCGGTCGTTAGCCCTACATGTTCTCTCGAGAGTCGTATTGATGAAGATGTCACTGAAGTATTCTTTGTTTTGAAGGGAAAAGCACGATTTTCCTCATGATATCACATAAAATTTTACATTTTTTTGTTAAAAACTACTCTTATACCTGAAGACTTTAGCAAAGTATTATGATTGTCAGTAACGTCACTGTCAGTGTCACTGAAATCAACATGCACTGAAAATACGGACTACACCACTTATAGTACCTGTCCAATGGCTTCAGAATTGATGACACTCGATGGCTGCAATGGATTGATTGTTTCTGAAGGTCCTGTTGCCATGTCATTAAATGATTTACATACTTTAAAGTAAATTTCCCTCTGTTGACATTTCCTGAAGACACAAATTGCATTTCACCAACTTCATGAACTTCCTGTTTACACGCCAGTTCTCACGAGAATGTTCGGGATTTTTAAACTCCCCGCTATCTCTCATTTGATTGGTTAATAAAATAAAGAAAAACATTGTTTTATTGGCAGATTTAAACATTATTAAATGATATTATACACGTTTTATCTATTATTTATTCTAAAAGTTGCTATGCATTATAGATTGATACGATATGAAACTTGGAAATTTAATAAATATCTGCCCGATACTTGCGTCATTTGCCGGCCATTTCCCCCACACGTTTTTCTAGGATTCAAGATTGTGTATTCGGCGTCAAAAATATGGCACATTTTGAGCCACCGGTGATTCAAGAGAATCCCGCCGGTTGGGGACCATGCACGGTACCAACACGCTTTGAGGATATGCCATACCAGCCATTCTCCAAGGGAGATAGACTTGGAAAAGTGAGTTCAAATTTTGCATTTTGGTTACCAGATGGAAGGGTCATCCACCGCGAACCGCTAGTGGCAGCAAAACTATGAGAATTCAGTAATGATTATTACAATAAAGAGACATAATTTGTTGCAGTGATTGATAGAATATAAGCAAGATAACAAGATCATCAATTCTCACCCGAGCCAAGTATTTGCCAGCTATTTTTGTGGTCCATCTCTCACTTGGGCAGCTGTCTCACTCTGTGTTGACTGTTGTACAGGAATTACGGTCAAGCTGCTCAATCTGCGCAATTTATCAATGATTCAATGTACATTATCCACAATTGTAAATTAGAGAATATTTGAGCCTTATCTTTGCTTAGAAATGCATTTTATTTATGTTTTGGAAGATTAAATGGCCGCCAAACTTGAATGAGTAGTTCTAATTTTGGGCCTGGGTGAAAAGTGAGAATATTCACAGAATCATATGCCAGACAGTTGGTCTAATTATGGCGGAAAGTAGCTTATTAATATTAAGATTAGCAGATGACCCTTTTAGATAATTTACATTGAAATATTATCCAAATTCAGCTGCTTGACCGCGGTCCAATGAGCCAGTTCAATACCGCGGTCCACTTCGGATCGCGGTTATTTTGACCAGGTACCGTTGTACAGTGACCAGCAGCCAAATCCGCACATTTTCACTCATGATTTTCACAAAATTTGTCATATCTTAGTGGCAACTTCTCGTCAATGCGAGACATGATATTCAGCTCAATTGCAATTAGTACAGCAAGGGTTTGCTTTATGCTTGACTGGGTTAAAGAAAAAGTCTTTAGTTTCTACTGCCAGTTTCAGACACTTGCTGGTCACTGTAGCTATCTCTCACTTTGGCAGCTATTTGTTACTTACGCAGCTATCTCAGTTATACAAGTCTTTCACTTGTATATATGTCTCTGTATCTCACTTGTGCATTTAAATGGCATATAATTATTTGTCCTGAAAATTAATTTTGTACAACATAAATGATGCTTGATAATATTTTAATTGCTTCACAGGTGTCTGATTGGACTGGTGCTACATACCAGGATAGGAGGTACATGAGTAAGTTTATATCATTAAAATATTTATTGAAAAAAAGCAGAACTTTGAGACATGTGCAAAACCACATACAAAAAGACGCTCAATGTATCTCATTTGAGATATACTTGTTCTTAGTTGTTTTCATTCCAATTTATATTTTATCAAGAAAATGAATTTTAAAAATTATCTACCATATGCTCCTCTAAGAATTCTCCATGTCTTTTATATGATATATGCTGTTTATTTTTATTTTTATTTATTTTATTTTTTTCAGATAAGTACAACTCTCAGTTTGGCAATGTTGTGAATCAGTATGCATACTACCATGACGAAGATGAGAGTACCTTCCAGTTGGTGGATACTGCCCGTGTTCAGAAGCCAATTTACCAACGTGGACGAATGAAGTTCAACCAGGTAAGCACTATGAAAAGAGGAAAATAAGTTTTTGTTTTGATTATATGATTTCAAGTTCCCAAATATGTTAATGGTTGTAATCCTGTAAAATTTGTATATATATAAACAATGATTTTCAAATTATCATTACCATTCTTTATGTAATTTAGAATAAGATGAGAAAAGAAAGAGAGCGTAGGCAGCAACAGCAAGCCAACATGCAAGTCCTCACCAAAACTCAGAAGAGCAGAGAAAGGTAAATAAAGAAGTAAATTAAAGGTAACATTTATACAGCGCTGATTCCAGACAATGTGTGTGTTCATAGCGCTTGATGGTAACTGGCCGAGAATCCCTTGGTCTGAATGCTCTACCTATGGTAGATGAAAAATATGCAAAACTAAAAGCGGGGAAAAATGGAGAAAACTGGGACATATATTCTAATCTTCTCAATCACAGGACTAGAACTTAAAACTAATTTAATGCATTTTTCTTTTTGGTGAGGAGGGAGTAAACCTTCCTTATATTCATTTAAACTTTTACAAAAATGCAGTATGTGGTACTTATTGTAGAGATCGGCAAAGGCAGCTGAGAAAATGGCAGAAGCAATTTGGAAAGCAAATGCACGACCACAACAAGAGGGTGAGAATCTTATATTGTATTTGGTATAGCTATACCTATAATTGAAAATCTACAGCCACTTTTAACTTATTGACTGTGATTGACAAATTTGTGTTATGTTGCAGGTTCAGATCAAGAACCGTGATGCTTCAGTACAAGTGAGGGACACATGGACTGTAGTAGAGGAGATGGACTTCCCTCGTCTAGCCAAACTCTCCCTGCCAAACATTGAGGAGCCAGAAGACTTGTAAGATTTTATTGTGTTTCTTTTGAAACTTACCGCACCTTTCGTAAGGATGTATACCATTTTTCAAAGTTTGGCATTTATGAGGATAATTACAGATTTCTGGGCTTGTTAGCCATTTTCTCAATGATTTGACATGCCGACAATTATAGCTGAAGTGAGTAGAATCAGATATCAAGTAATGAACAGGCGCTTAAGAAAGTTCACCTGATAAATGTCTTTTAAATTTTGTGTTAGGCCAAACAGTTCAGCTCAAAATTTTGTATTGATTCAGTAATGATTGAACCAATGGATGAAGTAAATTTCATATTTACTCAGTATTTAGGATTGCATGAATGTCATTTAAGGTTGGTTTAGATAACCCTGAACCATCTTTTAAGGTCATCCATGATGACGAGTACACAAATACGCTTTGGGCTAGTACACTTTGATTTGGGTTAGTGCAAATTCCCACTTTCTAGCCCGACTGCCTAGTAGCCTAAAAGTATTTGGCCTAGATTGTGTATATAGTATTTATGATCTGGTTATAACCATGATTTCTATTTTATTGTTGACACCACAGAATATTACAGTTCCTTTTGTGACATTTATAACCATGTATCTGGTATTGAGTTGATAATCACCCATACCTGTTATTCTGGTTCTGGTTAAGGAGATCAACTTTAATTTGGTGATCACTTGACTTCCCAATGACTCTTCAAGAATATTTTGTAATAAATGATGGTGTCAACAAGATTTTTACTCAAAGAATTCTTTCATGGAATAGTACAATGTATGAAATTTTGTGTTTATCAGGGTGAAATGTGGTGCTATGGAGTACTATGAAAAGCAGTATGACCGTGTCAGCACAAAAAATGAAAAGCGACTCAAGAGGGTTAATCGCATCTTCCACAAAGTGACCACTACTGATGATCCTGTCATTAGAAAGGTAAGAACTAACTGGCTAATAATCATCACACTAATGTATTAAAATTATCTAATACATTGATTTTCTTATTTGTGGTTGGATATCAACTATATTTCAACCAGATTTAATATCATGGTTGATGTTGGCATTTGTGTGAATGAAGATAATTTTGTGATATATTTTAGTTGGCTAAGACAAAGGGCAATGTATTTGCCACGGATGCCATCTTGGCGACTTTGATGTGCTGTACTCGCTCCACATACTCCTGGGATGTGATTGTGCAGAAAGTGGGCAGTAAGATCTTCCTAGACAAGAGAGATGACTCAGAATTTGGTAAGAAAATTGTCAGCAGATGCTTCCATGCATCCAAAAACTTATGATAAAAGAGAAGAGACTTATTTTTGAAATGGTTTTTGGAGGAAGATTTTATTTGGTCCAGATTGTCTATAGCACTCTCACCTGCTGTTCTTACTCCATTTATTTATGAGTTGTGGGCATTCACGAGGGTGCAAGAATAAGAGGGGAATGTTGTCCAGTCTGTGTTGTTTTATATCAGACAGAAACTTTCCCATTGACATTTTCAGAAAATTGCCTGTGCTTTTTAAAGTAAAATTTGGAACAAATGTATTTTTGGGCAAACAAAGAATTTTGCATGTAAACCTTTCAAATTTTAAATTTCATATTCTTTAATTATTTTACAAATATTGTGTCAGTTGTTTAAGGGATAAAAGTACAAGCTGGCGATCTCAGAACATATTAACAACACATGAACTATATATGATATAGAGATTTGAAGATGGATTAGTAAATGTGATTACAGTGATAAAAATGAAAAATATATGGTTTTAGACTTGTTGACTGTCAGTGAGACAGCAACTGAACCTCCCCAAGATGACAGCAACAGCATCAACTCTCCCCGCAACCTGGCACTGGAGGCAACCTTTATAAACCACAACTTCTCACAGCAAGTGCTGAAAATGGGCGAGGAGAGAGACACATTTGATCAACCCAACCCCTTTGCCCAGGAGGAAGAAGAAGGAGAGGTTGCTTCTGTAGGATATAGGTAATGTGCCATGCTTTTTCATGTATAGAATAGATGTGTTTGCTTAGAATACTAGAAGAAAACAGATATTTAATGGAGCTTTGGAAATCTTACTCTCCCCAATTTAAGAAAAGAAATCTCTTCCATTATGATGAGATCCTTTAGTCTCTGCAAATTAACAGAAATTATTCCTAGCCATATATATTGTATAATATTCGGTCAGGCCATGTTAAATATCTTTTTTAGCATTAAATATTAGAAAGAGGATATTGATTTCAATTATTTCCTTATAACTGCTATGCACCCAACCTGCTGTTCTTGTTCATAATGGACTCTGAACTTTCACGAAGGTGCAAGATTAATATGGACAATTACACAGGGGTCAACTATTTATAGGTGATCTCAGTTATTTTGCTCAGACATACAGAACTCAATATAGATGCTAATATTTATATGTAAGAAAAATCTGTTTTGTGAGAAGACTAGAACAATTTGTCATTTATTTGAGTTTAGAAAAACTCACGGAGTTTCCCACCTGTACAAGTGTTTCAAATCAACATAAACAAACTAAATAGTACCCCCCCATCTAAACTAAATAATTTCTCAGTTATAATCAGATCCCTCAGTCTCTTAGTAAAGTAGCAGAAATTATTCATAGCAGGAGGGATTGTAGTTATCCATAGGACCATGATAGATCTTTTTTACCCTCAGCCCCTGATGTAATCAGGCTGAGGGTATTGCAGTACTCCTGGCGTGGGTATGTATGTATGTATGTATGTATGTATGTATGTATGTATGTCTGTAGCGAACATCCTTGTCATCGCGATAACTCAAGAACAAATGATGGCAGCTTCATGAAACTTGACACACATATGCATCTGGTGAAAACCTCGGACGAGTTCGATGGACGGCGACCTTGACCTATTTTTCAAGGTCACAGGAACAATTATGTGAAATCCCAAGAATCACAATAACTCAAGAACGAATAATAGTAGCTTTATGAGATTTGACACACATAAGTATCTGGTGAAGACCTCAGAATTTTTTCTTTGAAACATGACCTTTACCTACTTTTCAAGGTCACAGGGATAATTATGTGAAATCATCCTTGTCATCGTGATAACTCAAGAACAAATGATGGCAGCTTCATGAAACTTTACACGCATAAGCATCTGGTGAAATCCTCGGACAAGTTCGGTGGACGGTGACCTTGACCTATTTTTCAAGGTCACAGGGACAATTATGTGAAATCCCAAGAATCGCAATAACTCAAGAACGAATGATGGCAGCTTTATGAGATTTGACACACAAGCATCTGGTGAAGATCTCAGAATTTTTTCTATGAAACATGACCTTTACCTACTTTTCAAGGTCACAGGGATAATTATGTGAAATCATCCTTGTCATCGTGATAACTCAAGAACAAATGATGGCAGCTTCATGAAACTTTACACGCATAATCATCTGGTGAAAACCTCGGACTAGTTCGGTGGACGGCGACCTTGACCTATTTTTCAAGGTCACAGGGACAATTATGTGAAATCCCAAGAATCGCAATAACTCAAGAACGAATGATGGCAGCTTTATGAGATTTGACACACACAAGCATCTGGTGAAGACCTCAGACTTCTCTTGATGGAACATGACCTTCACCTGATTTCAAGGTCACAGGGACAATTATGTGAAATCATCCTTGTCATCGTGATAACTTTAGAACAAATGATGGCAGCTTCATGAAAATTGACACACATAAGAATCTGGGAAGACTCCAGATGAGTTTGATGGACGGTGACCTTAACCTGCTTTTCAAGGTCACAGGCCCATATCAATAATTCTAGAGTAAATGATGACAGTTTCATGATACTTGACACACCTAAGCTATCAAAGGAAGTAGATTTTATGGGTTTTTTACCCCTGCATCAATTTGCCTTGGTGCAGTGACGTTTTGTTCACAAATATTGTGTGGAGCGAATGTTGTGCAATGAGTTACCAGGGCTGAGGGTTGATGCATCTCTGATGCCTATGTTTAAGTATTAAATACGAGGAGGAAGATATTGATTTCAATTAGATATTTTCCTTACAACTGCTATGCACCCAACCTGCTGTTCTTGTTCATAATGGACTCTGAACTTTCACGAAGGTGCAAGATTAATATGGACAATTACACAGGGGTCAACTATTTATAGGTGATCTCAGTTATTTTGCTCAGACATACAGAACTCAATATAGATGCTAATATTTATATGTAAGAAAAATCTGTTTTGTGAGAAGACTAGAACAATTTGTCATTTATTTGAGTTTAGAAAAACTCACGGAGTTTCCCACCTGTACAAGTGTTTCAAATCAACATAAACAAACTAAATAGTACCCCCCCATCTAAACTAAATAATTTCTCAGTTATAATCGGATCCCTCAGTCTCTTAGTAAAGTAGCAGAAATTATTCATAGCAGGAGGGATTGTAGTTATCCATAGGACCATGATAGATCTTTTTTTAAGTATTAAATACAAGGAGGAACATATTGATTTCAATTAGATATTTTCCTTACAACTGTAATTCAAAGTCTTTATTTCAGGCTTCATTTTACAATGATCCCATATAATAATGATGGTGCACATAAAATATTTGAGTAAATTATATAACATAGCATGTGAAAAAAAAAAAAAAAAAAAAAAAAAAAAAAAAAATATATATATAAATACATTTATAGCATAAGGTACATGATATGGCATCAAATATATAATCTCATACACCAAGACGTATTCAGTCCAGATTCGTTCCAACACATTCCGGACAACACACTCATAACCAATTTGTTTTCACTATTTTCCATTCTTACTTTAAAATTATATACATTCTTTCTGATTAGCACTTCAAACGAATCTAAGCCATTTTCAACAAACATGCCTCTGGCACTATGGTACCTGTCATATGACATAAATTTTCTGAAGATATTATTGTAGGCGACAACAAGTTTCTTGTATTGGGCTTTTGTATAGTTACACCATAATTGGCAGGTATACATACTGGTACAATATGTATTAAACAAATACAGTTTTACATTGTAAGAACAGTGGGAAAATTTTCTCAGCAACATGTTTCCCCTGGCATATACAGACATTAATTGCCTTTTAATATCAAAATTGTCAGACATATCACTAGACAATTTATGACCAAGATATTTAGCATTATCAGCGTAATCAATATCTTTACCATTCATCTTAAGTTTAACAGGCTTAAATTTCCAACCTTTTGGCATATGTAAAAGACAAACAGTTTTCCTCTCATTAAACAGTATGTCATACTTAACAGCAAAATCTGTACATATATTCATTAGTTTTTGCATTCCATGTACACTTGGAGCAATCAAACATAAATCATCAGCATAGTACAAGTGATTAATAACAGTCTCATTGATTATACAACCAATATTACAGGTTTTTAGCTTGGTGCTTAGTTGATGAACATAGACGTTGAAAAGCTTTGGTGAAAGTAGACCACCTTGCTTTATGCCGTTTGAGACATTAAAACTTTGAGATGTTTCATTTCCCCATCTTACAACTATACACTGTGTCTGATACCAGTACATTAAAAACCTCACAAGGTACTTAGGACAATCCCTCTCTTTGAGACATCTGAACAGTGATTCAACCTATCAAATGCCTTGCTGGCATCAAGCAAACATACAAAGACAGGCGTTTTGTGGTTTACATAGTAACTAATGGTTTCTTTTAACACAAAAATACACATATCAGTTGAGTGATTTCCCTTGTATGCAAACTGGTTGTCATTTGTGTACAAATAATCCTCAATTCTCACAATTATACAATGCTCTAATACTTTTGTACAAACTGCAGCAAGGGCAATAGGCCTGTAATTATTTTCATCACAGACATTAGCACATTTATTTTTAACAATAGGTACCAACATTGTAAGCATCATATCAGCAGGCATGTAGCCATGCTTTAACATACAAGTAAATAAACAAGATAACAAAATATTAAATCTAAACGAAGGCATATTTCAGGTGCTCAGACATTAGTCCATCATGTCCAGGAGACTTATTACATGGCAAAGCAGAAATGCTCTCTGCTATCTCTGCTACATTAACATTCATGTCAGTAGAAAAAGGTACATTTTCTAAATAGTTTAAAACTTCATTCTTATCATCTAAGGTTTTAACAGAGTTAAACAAATGTTCATAACGCTGTTTGAAAGAGGTACAAATGTTTTTGCTACCTTGGGCATCTCCTACCCTATCTGGCAGAGGACAGGAACCAGAGGTTTCTTTCTTAACATTTTTCCAAAATGTTCTCACATTTTTGTCTGCTAGGTTCTTTGCCAAGGCGTCACTTCTGAGCTCTGCTTCATTACGCTTAACAAATCTCTGAGCATATTTAAATCTAGCACGAGACTGTTTCATTAATTCATGTACAGGTCCCTGCCTTGGTTTGCCATGCGTGCACCATAGGTTATGCATATGCTTAGCAAAATCATATTTGTCCTTAACATAATCATTCCACCCAGGTACAGGTTTCACATTATGCCTCAACCTGTTAGGTATAACCACATTTGAGGCTGATTTCAAACAATTAACAATATCATTATACAACTTGTCAATACACTGCATATGTGCAGAATCAGAACACATAGGATCATTACAATATAGCACACCAGAGGGCACAAACACATCAGCTAGAAGTGACTCTGTCATCTCAGTATACATTGTCCTCTGTCTTTCTGTAACATTTGCCCAGTTAACCTGATATACAGGAGACCCAGAAGACTTGACATTGCGCAGGTCATGAACAGTATTGTTAAGACATAGATTAACACACAGTGGCTTGTGATCAGATGTAATAAAATCATACAATACAGACATATCAGTAATCATGTTATCACCACATGTGTTTGACAATACATGATCTAACCATGAAAAGGAGTCATGTGCATGACTGTAGTAAGTGTAAGTGTCTGGTGGTAGGTGTGACTTGCTACTCAGTACATACATCTTATCTTTACAATGCCGTAAGAGCTCTACACTAAACAGTGTCTCTTTACCATTTCTAATATCTGAGTTGAAGTCACCAATAGCAAAGTTGTACAGTGTATCACTTTCTTCAATGAGCGTATCAATTTTATACATATAGAAACAAAAATCATCAATATTGTCAGGTTTACAAGTAGGCATATATACATTTAACAAGAACAAAGTTGTGTCTCCAAAAGCAAGTTTGAGTCCCAACAACCTGCTATCACCATATTTAACCACCTGTACCTTGGCATCTAAGGATTTCCGCCAAAGAAAAGCAAGGCCACCATATGGTCTACCTTCAATAATACCACTCTCTGTGTCTATTGCAGAGACACCATCACCATAGAAATCATCATGTAAACATTTTAGCATAGATAGATCACTGGGGTACAATAATGTTTCTTGCAACAGTACAATATCATTATTTACACAGAGTTGTTTAGCTTCATTTACAGAACTTTTCAGACCATAGCAATTGAAACTACTGAGTCTGAGGTCCATTTCTAGCTGGTGTGTATCGCTTAACTAGCACACCTGTTGGCCAGACTGAAGATCTCTTTATGACATTAAACATGCAAGATGGTACATCAAATTTGAATGAACAATGTGTTTTCTCAGTGACAAAACCTTTTCTTACATTGCTAGGTATGATTTCCTCAGCATCAGTAACAGAGATGCCAAGAGCATTGAGATGTCTGACAACTGTCTGTATTTGTGTTGACGGGTGGAGTCTGGAGACAAACACTTGCGCAGTGTCTGCTCCCACTGCGGCCTTAAGTCCTGAGTACTGGCCTGTGCCAATAATGGCACCACGAGGTCCTCTCCCCTGGGGGGGCCTGCCAGGTCTCGGAGCAGCCCGCAGGCCAGCTGCACCTGGGGGCCCGCCTCCACTGGGAGCACTGGAAAGTCCACCAGGTGGCACTACCTGGTATACATAAGGTGTAGATCCTCCATTTGGTACACGGCTGGGGAGAGCTGGAAATGTCCCCCCAGCTGAGGAGGCACTTGCTGCATAGGTTTTCAATTCTGTTTCATCATTGTCCTCCCTTTTTGAGTCTCTTGAGTCATCCTTATCATGATTAGATTGGGTATGGGGGGTATCCATATCATTCTGAACAGTGAGGTCAATTGTCTGTGAACTGCTACTGTCCTTGCAATTTTGATCATACATCTGACCAAAGTAAATGTTATTGGGCTTGGGTTTGACAGAGACCCCTGACCAAGGGTGCTCAGTAGCTTTGAGGCTACTATTGGTCACAGATTGTCCTGCACTGTTGTCATTTTGTGTATGTGACACGGTTGTATCACACTTGTCCGATGACACATTTGGCCCATCATGACCATTGCCTTGTGTGGCAGATTTGAGTACATTAGATACTATAGATGGCACCTTTTGTAATTCTGCAAGCATTTTGTTTTGCATATCCGACACTGACTTCTCACACCTTTGTACAGTCAGCCTACATAGTTCCTGAAGCTCCTCGTTTTGTTTCCTAATTTGCATATTTTCACTGATCATGGTACTGAAATCAACATGATTCATCAGAATGGGTGGTAGCTTGTTCAGATTTGCAGCAACAAAACGAGGAAGCTGTCCAGGGCCACATTCATGCACTAATGTCAAGATATCCTGCATGTCTTTGATTTTATTTTCAGGAGTTGGACGTCTCCTTTGCAATCTTTTGTCAGGTTTCAACAGATCATGCAGCATGTCTTTGGCAGTATTTACCTCATTCTCATCAAATCTTTCACAACATAGCTGTACAATAATATCATGCCTCAGGATTTCAGACTTATTTACAACAAAGCACAGCAGCTCATTTACAATAGCAGTGGTAGAGTATTTCTCCACTGTTTCATTTACAGTAGTCATTTGTTTTTCTGAGCAATTGGCACACAAGTAGACACCTTTTCTTTTCACAATACTGCCCTCTACCCGATTACATTCACTACATGCTACAGGCATGTTGGCCTTGACCTTACTTCACACCTGGGTGACCAGCTGGCTTTACTTCACCTGTGCAAGAGGTCACAAAATATAGAACACAATGTTTGGCAACAAAAACTACCAAATTTGCCACCTGCAAATACTTGCAAAGTCTGCAAGCATTTGCAGATCAGACTACACCACTGTTATCTCTACATGCTTATTTTGTTACATGCAGAAGATTAGAAACAGATATAATGGTTTTGTTGACAAAAACAAGGAAAGTATTTCCCAAATAGACCAGCTGCCCACCTACCTGAATAAGCTAATTCAATAATTCAGTAATGCACCCAACCTGCTGTTCTTGTTCATAATGGACTCTGAACTTTCACGAAGGTGCAAGATTATAATATGGACAATTACACAGGGGTCAACTATTTATAGGTGATCTCAGCTATTTTGCTCAGACATATATTATATATAACTCTAGAGAATTCTTGATATGTAGAAGACATCCACTTATTGTAATGGAAAAAAATGAGTGATAGATTTTTGAGATTTGGCTCTGTTTAATCAAATCGGATCCTTTTCCTTTCAGATTTTCATGTATAGAAAATAAAAATTAGGCAATGATCTGGAATTGATTTTAACCCCATTCCCTATCTGTACAAGTGATTTAAATCAGTATAAACAATCTAGATTGTACCCTACCCCCACCCTTTACACAAATAATCTCAGTTATAATCAGATCCCTCAGTCTTTCAGTATAGTATCAGAGATTACTCATTGTCAGAGAATTTGTAGTTATCAATAGGACCATGATAAATCTTTTTTTAAGTGTCAATTACAAGAAAGAATATATTGATTTCAAATAAATATTTTCCTCATAACTGTAATGCACCCAACCTGCTGTTCTTGTTCATAATGGACTCTGAACTTTCACGAAGGTGCAAGATTATAATATGGACAATTACACAGGGGTCAACTATTTGTAGGTGATCTCAGCTATTTTGCTCAGACATATATTATATATAACTCTAGAGAAATCTTGATATATAGAAGACATCCACTTATTGTAATGGTAAAAAAATGAGTGATAGATTTTTGAGATTTGGCTCTGTTTAATCAAATCGGATCCTTTTCCTTTCAGATTTTCAGGTATAGAAAATATAAATTAGGCAATGATCTAGAATTGATTTTAACCCCATTCCCTATCTGTACAAGTGATATAAATCAGTATAAACAAACTAGATTGTACCCCACCCCCACCCTTTACACAAATAATCTCAGTTATAATCAGATCCCTCAGTCTTTCAATATAGTATCAGAGATTACTCATTGTCAGAGAATTTGTAGTTATCAATAGGACCATGATAAATCTTTTTTTAAGTGTCAATTACAAGAAAGAATATATTGATTTCAAATAAATATTTTCCTCATAACTGTAATGCACCCAACCTGCTGTTCTTGTTCATAATGGACTCTGAACTTTCACGAAGGTGCAAGATTATAATATGGACAATTACACAGGGGTCAACTATTTGTAGGTGATCTCAGCTATTTTGCTCAGACATATATTATATATAACTCTAGAGAAATCTTGATATATAGAAGACATCCACTTATTGTAATGGTAAAAAAATGAGTGATAGATTTTTGAGATTTGGCTCTGTTTAATCAAATCGGATCCTTTTCCTTTCAGATTTTCAGGTATAGAAAATATAAATTAGGCAATGATCTAGAATTGATTTTAACCCCATTCCCTATCTGTACAAGTGATATAAATCAGTATAAACAAACTAGATTGTACCCCACCCCCACCCTTTACACAAATAATCTCAGTTATAATCAGATCCCTCAGTCTTTCAATATAGTATCAGAGATTACTCATTGTCAGAGAATTTGTAGTTATCAATAGGACCATGATAAATCTTTTTTAAAGTGTTAATTACAAGAAAGAAGATACTGATTTCAAATAAATATTTTCCTCATAACTGTAATGCACCCAACCTGCTGTTCTTGTTCATAATGGACTCTGAACTTTCACGAAGGTGCAAGATTATAATATGGACAATTACACAGGGGTCAACTATTTATTGGTGATCTCAGCTATTTTGCTCAGACATATATAGCTCTACAGAAATTTTGATATATATGAGACTTCCAATTATTGTAATGGAAAAAAATGCATGATTATGATAGAATTTTGAGATATGGTTCTGTTTAAAGGTATTAAACATTAATTCTATGATTTGGTGTATTTAAGCTTATCCACATTCTGTCACTATTCAAATGACAATACATTTCATCATGTCATAAGTATGTTGCCATACTTTTATGACAGTAGTTTGTCTTTCAGTACCTCTATGATAGCACTCCCAGGAAAGAAGTGTGCTTTAATAAGGGGGCTTTAAATTAGGGTCTTGTTGATGTGAAAGACAGATATATTTATCGCACATTTGTGAATTTTAAATGTTTTTTGTATGTGAAAAATTGCTGCTTAATTCCTTTAATCGTAATGATGGTGTACTTTTGGTTTTTCAGGTACCGAAAATATAAATTAGGCAATGATGTAGAATTGATAGTACGATGTGAACATGATGCTGCTTACATCGGACCCAACGGAGAATTACAACACATGAATATTAAAACCTTGAATGAATGGGATCCTCGGGTTAGTATGGTCATAATTACATATAGCAATTTTAAAACTCGGTCTGATACGATTGTTGGTTGCATCTTTGTTTTCTACTTTTTTGGGTGAGAAGACTAACAACAAAATATTAAAAAGTGCATATGCCAGTGGTTAAATTTATAAAATGCTTTCTTTTTGGACTCCAGGCATCTGGGTTGCCATTTTCTCTTGTTCTTTTCCAATTTTAATGAAATCATCATGGATCATGAATTCCCAAATAATAATCCATAATAACAGCTGATAGTGCTGGTGTAAAAGACAATACAAAAAACACAAGGGTAATGTTTTAGTTTGACTACGGCAGGTGTTTATTTGTGAGAGGCTGAAATATTCAAGGTTAGGGATGGCCCCATTAATAATTTAGCAGACCGATACTTGCACGATACCGATACCTAACAATAGGGGTGTCATACTGTCCCATTGAAAACAACACACCTGAACTTCACAAACAAAATTGAAAGTGCAAAAAAAAACTTTTTGAACTCAATAAAGAACATATACCGTATTATCCTTAATAGTCCTGTCTGAAGCCTAGCTGCAGACCAGGCCTTGCTGACTGGGGTAGTGGAGCTGCAGACTTACAATCCACAGGGGCTTGCTATCTCAGTAATTAATATATAAACAGTACTCACAACTTCACTTGCAATATGCATTCAAACATATCAAAGAAAACACACACCCCTTGTAATGTTTGCAACAAAAACTTTTTCCACTTTGATATATTTTTGAAAAAAATCTAAATTTTCTCAATTTCACAGATGCTACACTGTAAACATCTCCTCATGTTTGCATCAATGTGTAAGATTTGACACCTGAGTGCTGGGTGAGGGTCACATGTGGATCACAGTATGGTGCCCAGTAGCACACCCCAGCCTCTTGTAACTTAATTGGTTAATTACCCTATAGGCATGTGGTCAAGTGGGGGAACTACAGGGCTCAACACTGATTATAATAGATAATACTGTAGGTTAGTACAGTACTGGTTCCAAGCATCGGTTCAAGTAGAAAGATCCGGGACAGTTCCAGAAGGTTAGAAACCAACAGGTTCCCGGGACTCGTCAGTACCGGGGCCCATCCTAGTATCAATCCAACTGTAGAATAGAAATACAAAAGAACTTGAAATATATAGAATAAATAAAACTTACAGGAAAACATGACTCATCTTTATAGAGTGAAAAACAAACAAACAAAAAATGTAGTTAATTTAAAGTGACACTATTTCAGCACTGTGGGGGTGTGGACTGGAGAGCAAAGCTGGACAACCAGAGAGGAGCTGTACTTGCCACCGAACTGAAGAACAATAGTTGTAAGCTGGCAAAGTGGACAGCATGCTCTTTGCTGGCAGGATCTGATACTCTCAAGTTTGGGTAAGACATCATACTTTATGGAAGATGTGTTTGTGTTAAAGTATTGATTAAAACAAACTGTTTTGGTCATTTGCACTTCATCATTATAATCATTCAACCTGATTTTATAGACCTTTGAAATATTTAAAACATAAGATTTGTTTGTGTTGTAGTTACGTGTCACGTGTCCATGTGCGTGACTCCACTAAGCATGTGATCTTAGGTACCCAGCAGTTCAAGCCCAGTGAGTTTGCTAGCCAGATCAACTTGAACATGGACAATGCTTGGGGAATTCTGCGTTGCATCATTGATCAGTGCCTCAAACTGAAAGACGGCAAATATCTAATCATGAAAGATCCAAATAAGGTTTGTACTGAACTTACTCTCCATTGCTTTTGTAAATTTCATCAGAATGTTTGACATACTCTGTGTCACATCAGTAGTAATACCAGTCATTCAGTCTTCTCACAGCCTTTGCCGTCAATGGCCCGTCAATGTGTGTGTGTTTATCAAACTTTCTTGTCATCGCGATAACTCCAGAACAAATCATGGCAGCTTCATGAGAATTGACACACATAAGCATCTGGTGAAGACCCCAGATGAGTTTGATGGATGGTGACCTTCACCTGCTTTCAAGGTCACAAGCCCATCATCATGACATTTTGTTCACAAATATTGTGCGGAGCGAATGTTGTACAGTACCAGGGCTGAGTGTTTCATAGATATGGTCTATCCCAGTTAGTTATAAAACCAACTACAAATAATTAGATGCTGATTGACCATATTATTATAACATTCCACATTTACAAGTGAATGTTGCAGAGACAAATTATTCTTATCACAAGGCTATTTGGGCAGCACTATAAATATTCAAACAAACGAATGTTAAACAGTCAGTTACCAGGGCTGAGGGTTGGTGCATCTCTGATATCTATGTTTATCTTTGTGACAGGCACTGATAGGATATAGAAGTCCTGATTTGGAAAGTAAAGGCATTGATAACCAGTACAAAATTGATTAGTGCTGATTGATTTATTTTTGGTGCTGAACAATGACAAAGATTTGGAATGTATGAAATAGATTTATTTTTCTGTATTTGCATTTCAGCCTATGCTGCGTATTTATGACATCCCTAACAACACTTTCGAGTCAGATGAAGAAGATGACGATGATGATGAAAGTGATGAGGATGATGACGATGATGAGGATGATGATGAAGAGGAGGAGGAAGTTAAAGAGGTAGCAGATGACAAGAAAAGTAAGTTAAACATATGCCCAGAGGGTTTTTTTTTTGTCAAACACAGACGAAAATGTCTATTTATAAGAAAAAACAAAACAATTCATATATCTTTCTACCAGAGGACAAAATTGTTTGAAAAAGAAGAAAAGTCAGGTTAATGCTTACCTAAATGTTAAGTAACATATTTCAATATTTAAAAGTTGAATAATGTGAAAAAAATATTCTATAAAGAGTCTACCCACCTCTTAGTTTATAAATGACATAGAATCGGATCAGTTCAGTGGTCCCATGCAACTAACACATGCACAGTGTCCAATGTTCCTATAGATCTTTATTTCTGCAATATTCTTATATTTACCTAAGATAGGGAAAAAGACTTTTCTCATGCCATACTCTATTTGCATTTATTTTTATTCTCTATTAACGTTTAGGAACCCTATGTGTAGGTTGCTTTGGCTTTATAGTATATGTAATGCAAATTTAAATATGATTATTTGCAGAAGAGAAAAAATAGACCAAGAGTTCAGATTGGAACGTAACAAGAAGGCCATTTATCTAATTCCTGGAACCCAACTTGGTTTAATCTACACAAATATCCCAATATAAATAACACAACATATTGGAGAAGGCTTTAGTTAATACTTTATTAAGCATCTCTTTCTTTAAAAAGAATGTGTGTGGAGTGTAGCAACAAGGAGTTTGCTAGCATTCTTAACTCTAGAAAATCAGTATCTATTGTAAATTTACCATTTGCATGGTATTCAAATCAAATAAAATATTTAATCTATCAGACCTCAAGATCTTGTGTCATTAATATTATAAATTAAAACTTGGTATACAGAAATGTCTTGGGTCATAGCTGTGCATAGTGATACTTTTTTTTAGTCATGTGACCTTTGACTATTTATCTTCAGCTTTAGACATTTCAACACATATGTCCTTCAGCCAGTTGTCACAAGCTATGGTTGGACTGGAACCCTATCATAGTTTTGATATTGTAATAGCAAAGAGTAAGGTAGGAAACCAGAGAAATGAAAGCCTGAAGCACCCAGCATTTCATAGGAGGTTGCTGCACCCAATCACCACCCAAAGCTGTCAATATCCACAACTTTTGACAGACTGGATAATGTCTGACTTTTTACTGCGGTGACATAGATTTTGGCTCTGAAAATAACTGCCGTAATTGTTAATATTAAAATGGTAGTTTTAAAGATCATTATTATTCTTGGCTGATAATACAAGAAATGATTTCAATATGTATGATATCATGAGAACAAGCACTTGGTGCCGATACAGCCGTGTCAAACTTCAATGTAATATAATAATAATAATGATTTATATATCACTTTATCAGACTAGATCTGCTCAAAGCGCTTTGCGAGAGCAATTTCTGCAAATTGGCTAATTCACACCTTGGTAAACCAGCCAGAAGTGAATTACCATAATCAAGAGTGGAAGTAACAAAAGCATGAGCAAGCGCATTTGCAGTTTTCTCATCCAAACAATTTCTGATCTGTGCTAAATTTTTTACATGAAAAAAACCATTCTTACACATTTTTTTAATTTGTGATTTCATCGATAATTCTTGATCTAGGATAACCCCAAGATCCTTAACTGTGTTTGATCTAGGAATATTAGTTTCACCTACTAGGATTCCATTAGGTACAGAAAATTGTGATGGTCAAAAGAGGGGGTGAAACAGAATGGCTCCAATGTAGAAGTTGATGGATAGGAGAACTGTCAAATAGTACTTCCAGTTTAATATCTGGATGGGGTACCAATAAATATCATTGAACTTTGACCCTGGATATTTCTTGACCTATTTGGATATTTGTTGTGACACCTTTCGGACATGATGGCGATTGGCCAAACAGAGGTGAGCGATTACTGGCATATCTTAAATATATCTTATGGCCTGGCCTGCAGAGTCTGCACAAAGTTTGCTAGTTACACAGTTCATGTTTTTTAATCCAAGTCAGCAGAGCTTTTAACCAGGGGTTTATGAGAGGTGCATATTCCGATTATTTGTTGAATAAAGTCAAGGTCAACACCTGCAACATAGCAATGTCAATGTAGCTTGGCAAGCTGCATGTGTGATTAAACTATGGTTGGCTCAGAGGAGTCTGAAATTAAATGGCCTTGAGCCATTTGGAAGGAGACTTAAACCAAATTTTCAAAATTAGCAAAATGTTATATTTTACAGAAATAGCATTTATTAACTGTGCATCTTTATTATAAAAGTGAGTTTTATAATAAAAATGTTCAGTGTAGACAAAGTGAAGAATTGAGCCAGAAATGAGTTGCCCTGTCAGGTAATTATTGTTGTTTTACTTTTTGCATTTTGATGATAGGTAATCACAGGTTCATGGATAATATAAATGATTCATAAAATTCCCTTGTAATATATTTCTGGACTAACACATGAACCATCATTCCACCATTTCCCTATATCCTGGTATGATTTAGATGGCAAATCTTGGTTTAATGCCATACATAACTCACAGGGCATAAAAAGTCTGTTCTGAACCAACTTTAAATCCAATTTCCATTTGAAAAAAGCATTGTACATGCTGTCATTTGAGTTAAGGACATAAACATGTTTTGCTAGAGCCTGTGGTGAGGTGTACCATTTGACATCCAAATAACTATGGTTAGGCAGTAGCTCCTCATAGTTTGGAGTCCCTAATCCAATAGGTACCATATTATTTTCCATTGCATATCTTACTGTATCTGTCATATAATCGTAGCAGATACTGTTTTCAAATGATAGATAAAACCTGTAGTGTTTTCCTAAAAATGCATAACCATCAGCAGGAAATTCCTGTCCACATTGTCCAAATATATCGATTGGAACATGCTTTCTAAGTTCCTTTACATAAGTCATTCTCTTGCTGGAAGTTTTGCAAAGACTCACTTTCCACGAAATTAATTTATTTTTGTTAGTGGCCTTATTTATTTTAGGTTGTTTGTTTCTTTCTTCTTCAGTAAGAGATAAAAAGGTGTTATAAGGTGTCTGGATGTCTGAATCTCTTCGATATGTCATTGTCCAGTTAAAAACGCCATCGAGTCCTTTAACTGAGCTGTATGAAGGACTTTCTCTGGAAAATAATATCCATCTCTGATGCATATGTCTGGTAAAAGTTAATTGTCTAGGTTCAAATCTTTCTCTAATGTGAAATAGAGCTGCATCACTTTCATTGATCCCAAAG
The DNA here is from genome assembly GCA_949316495.1 of Amphiduros pacificus. Classification (NCBI taxonomy): domain Eukaryota; kingdom Metazoa; phylum Annelida; class Polychaeta; order Phyllodocida; family Hesionidae; genus Amphiduros; species Amphiduros pacificus. The sequence continues at coordinate 43,774,818 of OX439002.1, read as the reverse complement.
CCTCGCAGTGCTGCACAATTATTGTATTTACAGTTTGCCATTAAGAAAGGTCTTCTTCCAGACCCAAAGTCCCACTGGTCATCACCATAAAAAGAGGTGGCATATACTATTAACTTGATGTCTTCATATATAGGCTTTTTTTCTGCTTTCTGCATCCTGGCCATTGTTAGCAGCTTCATAACAAAGACAAGACAAAGACAAGGAATACACGTATAACATAGTACACGTGTAAGGCTGAACCTCATCTCTTCCCAAGATATGTGCTCTGAAAAGAAAAATATATCATAAAATATCTATCAAAATATTTAGTACAACCCATTAAAAAAATGTAAAATACAACAAGAAAGCAAAACCTATTTTGATCTTTGGTGGCAAATGGTCATTGATACATTACATCAGTGGATTTGTTTTCAGATTGCCATCTTCAGCAAGAAAAGGGTAGAGAATCTACCTGTGCCAGCAGCGTAAAGTGAAGTTATGTTTAAAACAGGGTCAAGTCATTGTATGCAGGGTTTTATCTTTAAAAATGAGACAGGCAGATGTGTGTTAAGATGTTACTTTTTCACTGTTCATAATTCATTATTCAGATTTTATTTTCTAAATTGATAAATGAGGTTGTCAACATGTCAGATTTGCAAAAATGTCTGTAAAATATCACCAGGCCGTGCCACATTTTGTTGAACAAAATGGACGATTACAAGGTGGCGCCACTTCAACTCTCAGGTTAGTTCTATTAAATATAGTGTTTTCTCATGTTCCATTATGACAAATAATTAGCACAGGTCAATTCAAAGGTCACCATTTGTTTGTTTTTTGAGTGGGGTCCCACTGAGCAAGATGTTTTTTTGGCACAATAGACGAAAACAAATAATTAAAATGGTTCTAATATTTCAAATGAAAAACAATTTGTGTAGGCCAATTCAAAGGTAGCCAAAAGATTTGTGAAGGTTGAGAGAGTTCCCATTAAGCGAGATATGAAAGGGTTTTTTTTGCACAAGGGACGGTAACAAAAAATAACATGCTCACAACATTACCTGATGTTCATAGATCTACTTCCTCAGAACGTGCTGAGCATGTGCACACGACATTCTTGCCAACCACGCGCTGAGCACATGCATGCTTACAGCAAATATAAGCAGTTGGGGGCCATTTGCAAAAAACGTCACAAAATGTGTGACGCCTTTGTGTCACAAAATAATGTAGCACATTTAATTCAATAGTCCACCACTAACTTCATGCATGATTGATTTTATTTCGCTATATACTGTCATAAATTGGATGACATGGAATTGTAGTTGGTTTTACAGACACCAGGTGTCATTCTGTATTATGTCCTTGAGATTTGTGACAGTATAGCATCACATTTTCATCATCAAGGCATCATGGGCAAATAGCTTTTGGGATGAAAGTGATATCAACCTTGTAATTAGGCATGAAAATGCATTAGCTCCAGCTGATAAACCTAGACTTCAGTTTGTGATTGCAGTCACTTTCTCAAAATGTGATGCTTTTCCATCACATTTTACGTTTGCCTCCTGGGACTTTTTGAAGATAAGCCTAATTCTAATGACTCATGGTAATTTTAAGTTGATTTACTATGGGATTCCATAGTGGACACTGTTATCCAGAACACAAAAATAAACCACTTCACAAACTACTGTATAGTTATTCCAAGAAAGAATGCAGGCTCTGAAGGACATTTGAATGAGGCAGGTATGCAGGCTCTGGAGACTATTTAGTATGTAAGTTCCAATAGGTATTTAAGTTCTTCAGTAATGAGGGGGGGGGGGGGGTTACATAATGTTGAGAGATGGACACTCCAGTAATAAGGTAGTGGGTCATATAGAGGGTTATGTAGTGGTGTGGGAGGGACAGTTCAATAACAAGGAAAAGGGTCACAGAATGGTGAGGGATGGACAGTTCAGTGATAAGGGAGGTCACATTATAGTGGTGAGGGATGGACATTCTCTAGTGATGAAGGAGAGGGTCACTTAGTAGTGAGGGATGGACATTCTAGTGGGGTGCTGATCATTTTGTGCTAAAGGAAAAACAGTCCAATGATGAGGGAGATGATTGCACAGTAGTGAGGGGAGAACAGGCCAGAGATGAGGGAGAGGGTCACATACAGTTGAGGGATGGACAGTCCAGTGATGAGGGAGTGGATCATATAGTGGTGAGAAATAAACCAGTAGGCCAGTAATGAAGGAGAGGATTTAGACTTTAACAGTACATTAATTAGGGATGAGTCTTTGCACAGAAGATGGAAAATTAATAAGTGAAGCAAGTAAAATTGTACCACAGATAACAGGATAAGTCTTTGTATTAAATGATTACGGTCACCCAAATTTATCGCCTTCAAAACAGTCTTATCATGATATGAGTCTGAGATATTTGAAATTGATGCCTGGTCACACTAGTAAAATGGAATATCAGCTCTAAATGAGACATTATGAGATATATAGATAGGATCTTAACCTCTAAATAGTTACATGTCTGTCGTTTGATGTGCAGTGTTAATACTAAATATTCACTGCACAGTTATTTGAGGATTTTTAAAATAATTTTTGAATTATTTCTTTATTAAGACAGAGCTCATTTTTTCAGTTGTCGCACATCAGATTATGCTGTGATACAATCAATTTTTTTGAAATTTTGATAAAACATGGCTGAAATTGTTCTTATTTCATTGTGTCTTAATTTATGAGGATGAAATTACCAAAATATTTTGTCTAAAGAACAGTTTTATTGCGATATGGGTCCGAGAGAGGTTAAAATTGATGCCTGGTCACGCTATCAAACTGAAATATCAGCTCTATATGACACATTATAAGACATATGGATAAGATATTGAACTCCTAATAGTGAAATGTGTTTTGATATACAATATTAATATTAGATATTCATTGCACAGTTATTTGAGGATTTTGAATTATTTCTTCATTAATAAAGAGCTCAGACACCATTTTTCAGTTGTTGCACATCATATTATGCTGTGATACAATGATTTTATCAATTTTGATAAAACATGGCTGAAATTGTTCATATTTCAATGTGTCTACATTCCTGAGGATGAAATCACCAAAATATGTGGCCTACAGAATAGTTTTATTGTGATACGAGTCTGAGAGATGTTAAAATTGATACCTGGTCATGATATCAAACTGAAATGTCAGCTCTATATGAGACATTATAAGAAATATGGATAAGATATTGAACTCTGAATAGTGAAATGTCTTTGTTTTGATGTACAATATCAATATTAGATATTCATTGCACAGTTATTTGAGGATTTTGAATTATTTCTTCATTAAGACAGAGCTCATTGAAGCCATTTTTACCCTCAGCCCCTGTATGTCTGTCTGTAGCGAACATCCTTGTCATCGCGATAACTCAAGAACAAATGAAACTTGACACACATAAGCATCTGGTGAAGACCTCAGAATTTATCTATGAAAAATGACCTTCACCTACTTTTCAAGGTCACGGGGACAATTATGTGAAATCATCCTTGTCATCGCGATAATTCAAGAACAAATGATGGCAGCTTCATGAAACTTGACACACATAAGCATCTGGTGAAAACCTTAGACGAGTTCGATGGACGGCGACCTTGACCTATTTTTCAAGGTCACAGGGACAATTATGTGAAATCCCAAGAATCTCAATAACTCAAGAACAAATGATGGCAGCTTTATGATATTTGACACACATAAGCATCTGTTGAAGACCTCAGAATTTCTTCTATGAAAAATGACCTTCACCTACTTTTCAAGGTCACAGGTACAATTATGTGAAATCCCTATCATTGCTATAACTCGAGAACGAATGATGGCAGCTTTATGAGACTTGACACACATTAGCATCTGTTGATGACCTCAGACATTTTTGTATGGAACATGACCTTCACCTACTTTTCAAGGTCACAGGTACAATTATGTGAAATCCCTATCATTGCTATAACTCGAGAACGAATGATGGCAGCTTTATGAGACTTGACACACATAAGCATCTGTTGATGACCTCAGACATTTTTGTATGGAACATGACCTTCATCTACTTTTCAAGGTCACAGGTACAATTATGTGAAATCCCTATCAATGCTATAACTCGAGAACGAATGATGGCAGCTTTATGAGACTTTACACACATAAGCATCTGGTGAAGACCTCAGACTTCTCTTGATGGAACATGACCTTTACCTACTTTTCAAGGTCACAGGGACAATTATGTCAAATCCACGTCATTCCAATAACTGAAGAACAAATAATGGCAGCTTCATGAAAATTGACACACGTAAGCATCTGGTGAAGACTCCAGATGAGTTTGATGGACGGTGACCTTAACCTGCTTTTCAAGGTCACCCGCCCATCATCTCAATAATTCTAAAATAAATTATGACAGTTTATGATACTTGACACACATAAGCTATAAAGGAAGTAGATTTTATGGTTTTTTTTACCCCTGCATCAATTTGCCTTTGTGCAATGACGTTTTGTGTGGAGCGAATGTTGTGCAATAAGTTACCAGGGCTGAGGGTTGATGCATCTCTGATGCCTATGTTTCATTTTATGCTGTGATACAATCAATAATTTTGAAATATTTATAAAACATGGCTGAAATTGTTCATATTTCATTGAGTTTTTATTCCTGAGGATGAAATCACCAAAATATATGGCCTACAGAACAGTTTTATTGTAATATGAGACAGAAATTAATGTTACCTCATGATATTGAGAATTTCTTTCTCAGCACATAGCTAATTATTCATTCTTATTTGCAGTATGGATATCATTCAATCACTGAATTGTTATTATCATGAATGTTAACATATGAAAGGAAGTTATATCTGAACTTTGGACAAGGGCAGATTTGCACTGATTCACCCCTGTGCAGCAAAAGTGTTGTCTTGCTCCTCTGATCACAAGGATGTCTGTTTATAATTGCTCTCTATATATATATCAGTCACAGCGGGAGTCATAGGGTATAACAATAAACATCCTACACAGGGCTGTATTATGGGTTGCTTCTGACATTGATACATTTGTGTGATAACACTGTCACCATTCACTCTGCCTCACATTTTAAAACTCTTTGGAGTAATATTTGAGAAATATATTTCCTTTTGCCATTCAGTTAAAGATGTACTGAAAGGATGTTTTTATAGAGATATATTATATTTTTGATTAAAATATATGTATGTGGTCAAACCACAGGTTACCAGAGTGAAAGTCCCCAGCCCCTCTCTGTCTCTGTCCTATATACTAGGTTGCCAGAGAGTGAAAGTCCCCAGCCCCTCTCTGTCTCTGTCCTATATACTAAGTTGCCAGAGAGTGAAAGTCCCCAGCCCTTCTCGGTCTCTGTCCTATACACTAATCATGCTAATACAAAAGTAGTGATGGCAGTAGATGTCGCTCTGGCTGCCTGTGGTTCAACTGGAGTCGTGAGTTAAATTGGATGGGCAGTGTGTGGTGTGTCTGGAAACAGTGGATTTCAAGTCTATTTTGACGATGACTTTGTCATGTTGTCATGTTATAGTGTTTACACCACCCCCTTGGTGGCCAAATACTGACCCTTGAACTGTCAAAACTGAAATACTGAAAATGGGTCAAAGTGACATTTGCCCCTGAAACACCACCAGGGGTGCCCGCATAACTAATGCATGGTCTGGCCACCAGGGTGGGCTGCATAAATCAATTTAGTATTTTATTATAAATTGAATGTTGTAAATTTAGATGCTTTGATACTGTTCCTCTTGTGTATGTTAAATATCTTAAGTATTTGTTTGTATTGTTCTGTGGTGTATTGAGCTAGATGCGTCACTATTGTACTTGAAGTTAGCCAATAAAAATGTCTGAGTTCTGAGTTGTGAGCGTTGGACCAGTATGATCAATGCGATTTGCTGCACAGATTGGTTCAGAGTTCTCACACCCCTGATGTTCTTGGTTTGTTTCCATTTGATTTAGGACATGTATATGTTGCAACATCGTACTTACCTGCTTTTGCCAATAGTGAGTTGGAAGATGCAATTGATATCTCAAAATACGTTGGCTGTCAAAATCTCTTTAGGGCCTAACGCAATTCAGTAATGACGTTATGCAGCCATGGCTAGCCACTCAACTGAGCATGGCCAGGTAGGTTCTCATATCTGGGGCAGGGGCGGACCCAGGATGTTTTACCCCGGGACATCAAATGTGCTGTGAACAAATTGGGGGGGGGGGGGGGGGCACTCCAGTTACCAAAAGCCCCCCTAGCCACAGACCCCCCCCCCCCCCCCCCGCCTGGATCCGCCACTGTGGGGTCACAATATACCTAGTTTAAAGCCCCACAGGGCTTAATCTTATCTCTTCCTGGGGGCTGCTGGGAAGGGCTGCTAAAAATACCCCAAGGAAGCCAACACACAGGCACAACCACATGGCCAGACTGACCATTCTGACAGCTCTCAAATACACTAGCTTTGTAATTTCAAAGCCACAAAGAAGTGTTTTTATTTCATGTCATGCTATACACACTCATACCTTTTTTTCATTGGACTCACCCAATTTAGAAAGAGGTAATGCAGAACTGACCAATTATTCTCTGACTGGGTGTCAAATTGCTATCTACCTACTTGCATAAGTGTATCTGGTACTTTTTATCAGTTTTTAAATCACTTATCTTCACTAGATTCCTCTGGTATATCCTTTTCTCAGCATGTCCTTCCCCTAGTACAGAAGTAGGGGTCATGTTCATGTAGCATTTTGATAAGAAATAATTACTTGACATGTCCAAACCAATGGAAATTGATTGGGCATAGACTATGTAAGATAACATAATATTAAATACTTGAATACATTGTTGATAGCAGACCATTTTCTTTTACCCCACATTTAAAAAGGGTTTCTCCAACCATTCTGCAGCATGTGGTCAGTGATAAAATCTGTGCAGAGGACACATGGCCCTGCACTACAGGTCATTCAAGCTCAGTCTCAGGGCCAGAGCACAACTAAACATTTGTGTGAATATGTCACGAACTACACCAAAATGTATCAAAATTGTCAGACTAAGACTAACACAAAAGCAGGAGTGCACAATAAGACACCCAGCAAACAATTTTACGTATTAACTACGTAGTTGGGACGTAATGGTTCGGTTAAACTTACGTAAATTGTTTACGTATTTACTACGTAACTTTGTGGACACCAGTTTACGTATTAACTACGTAGTGTCACTATGTAGTGAAATTACCTTTTGTCAACCAATTGAGGATGTACCATTAAACTACCTTTCCAGCACATTTCTACTACCTTAGGCGGATCATTTTACAACATTTCAGCTACTTATTTATCAGTTCCTCCACACAACCTTCTAGAGATCCTTTTTCTACCTTTTGAATACCTTTGTAGGACCTTTACAGGCACTTTTTCATGGGGATGTATATGGGACCATTCTACTACCAATTTACTACCTTACTACAACCTTTTGGCTACATATATATCAATACCTTCTGACAACATTTTAGGGGCCTTATTTCTACCATCTGAATAACTTTGGAGCATGTTTGAATGCACTTTCTCATAGCATCCAAATGGGACTATTCTCATACTGGATCATTCTGCTACACTTCTTAAACAAACATGTCACACAAGACAATATATTTTATGTCTACATTATTTATTTTTATTTCAATGCCATTTATTTACAGTTTATTCAAATATATTCATTAATCTATATCCTCCTTCATCTATATCCTCCTTCATCAAGCTCTCTTTCTACACACATTCAGTCTGAGAATTCCTCAGAATCAGACACCTCACGATTGGAATGGACTGGCAAGCTCCGTCTCTGAAAATAAATTAATATTTTAGAAATTGAACACAGACAAGGACAATGAGAATATATTGTCAATTGTAAACACTTTTTATATTGTGCAGGTAGATTATCTTATCAGTTATTTGGGAAAAACCATCACTATCTGAAGTTTCGTGTCCAATTTCTGCATAATCCAAAGTAAGAGTATGTTCTCTGTGTTCATTATCTGAGAATTCATCACTGTCAGATTAATATGAGAAAGAGGATGGCATATTTTGCATTTTTCGCTTTTTGGTCCGGAAATTCCTCATCCATTCTCTCTTGTATAACTTACGTTGATTTCTCTTTTCTTCATCCATACCTCAATAATAACAAGGGTGGCTATAAAAAAAATTTTAGTACAAATTTGTTAGTGCATGCCATAACATTTTATCTTAATTTTTTTAATATTATAGAGGGTCAATCAAAGTTTTAATTTTGCATTCAGATGCATTACAAATTGTTTATTAGTTATTTGTGTACTGTATATACTTGTGTATTCGCTTACGCCTTGTATTAGCCAATCTTTGATTTTTTTTTCTCCTCTTCAATGTAGATGTAGAGAATTCAATACATATTTTCACTACATACATACCACGTAGATACTACGTAAAATCTGACCAGAGCAAAATGGGACCAATCACTATATGTAACACCAGATGGCAGGGCATGTATGGCAGGTTCTTTGTGACACCAGATCTATGGCAGGGCATGTACACGTATGGCAGTTATTTTTAGAAGTTTGTCCAAGAAACATCAGCATGCTATATTATTTTCATGAAGGAAAGATGCGTACTTAGTATATCAACCTAGATCATATCAGGTGGTGATAAACTGACTAAATTGTCCTGAACTGTGAACATTGTGAGTGCTGATCAAATTTCAAACATGCATGCATCATTGCATGCTTCTCTAACACGTGCACATCCAGTCTGACTAAAGTTATGAATATTTCACGTTTTGTGTGGATATTTTCTATAAAACTGCATTAAACATGTTCTTTAAACTTACATGCAACTAGCCTTGCGTATACAAACCTTATGCAATAAGACTTATGATGCTAAATTCGTCAATTTATCTGCAAACAGTTTGTTGATCACTGTGCCAAATGGAGCTCGCAGAGTTAGCACCTGAAATGTATTGTCGTATCTTTGCTTCTAAATTAAATTGTTCAATATTAACAATAGTTCATAAAAAATAACTATTATTATAAAATAAAAATAATAACTCAACATTTATTTATTAACTCCTTGTCCTTGTGGATTAACGTCACTATTTTATACGAAAACAATCTGAAATAGAAGCAGCTTAGTAGAGCTAGCAGACGACGCACACACTGTAGAATACCTGCTGTAGCAGTCATTGTGGTTTCATTAAGTGGAACCCAGGACTTATAAAAATACGTAAATACTTCCTTTTGTAAACCTTACCAAAATACTACCAAATTACTACATATCTTGTATATTTAATATGCAGAAGAAAATATGTAAATACTACCAACAAGTGTTGATTTAAAAAAATCAAGCTCGCGTAAGTTTGCAAAATCCCAATGCAAAATCCAAAATCCTTGATAAAATCCGAGAAAATCTTCTTACTCTACTACGCACTCACAAATCACTTCTGAAACAAAAGCGCCATCTGACGGTGTAAGCAGAATAAATGTGCCAAAACATGGCCGCCATGGACCGATAATCGGGGTATGCTCCATACACTTCGAGCTTATCATGTCAAAACCTTGAACATTCAGACCTAAAGTCAAAACAAACGCGAGCGAAAAGGTATACCCCTGGGCCTGAGACCATACCAAATAACTAGACCTACATAATGAATGCGTAGTAACCACGTATCTAATACATAGTACAACTGCGTAATTTCACTACATAGAAAATACGTAAATACTAACAGAAGGTAGACCTTACCAAAGTACTACCAAATAACTACATATTATGGATGTGTAGTAACAACGTATTTAATACATAGTACAACTGCGTAATTTCACAACATAGAAAATACGTAAATACTACCAAGAGGTAGGCCTTACCAAAGTACTACCAAATAACTACATGTTATGGATGCATAGTAAATACGCATTCAATACGTAGTACAACTGCATAATTTCACTACGTAGAAAATGCGTAAATACTACCAAAAAGTAGACCTTACCAAAGTACTACCAAATAAATACATATTATGGACGCGTAGTAACTACGTATGTACTACGTAGTACAACTTTGTAATTTCAGTATGTAGAAAATACGTAAATACTACCAAATGTTTGACATTACCGAAATACTACCAAATAACTACCATATAACTACGTAGTGTTGATATGTATTCTGGATGTAAAATTCCTTACATGTATTCACTTCGTCTGTACTACGTAGATTCTATGTAAAAATGGGACCGGATCAAAATGGGACCAATCACTACGCCAGAAATACGTAGTTAATACGTAGTGTGTTTGCTGGGCAGGCATTTGGTCCTCCTTCAAGTCCTTGTTTCTTTTTGGCAGGGCTGGTCGGAGCAATATGACCGTTTCAGTGTCACCCCATTCACACATGAAGAGATTCCAAACCACACACCTAGTGTGACATTCTCGTGACAGATATGACGTGACAAATGAAAAAGTTGATTTTCTGGTACTTAAATCTAATCACCTGGTGTACTTTTATATTTGTTTAGATTACTGGAGCTCGATACAACTAAATTTCTGACAGAATACTGTTTGACATGAACAACCAACTTGGGGCCTTTCCTTGACCTACTTACGATACAGCCAATCGGTAGGTGTTAGGACGCACACTCCAAACACCTACGATGGCTCATCAGTGGGAGGTATTCACTGCCTCTGAAGTGCAACCCCAAATAACTTCTGCAAATGAATTAATTTGGATCCAAAACTCACAAGAAAGCAAGATTAGATGTCTAAGACATTTGAGATGTCTTAATAATAAGTGTAGAATGTGTTGGCTATCCACACTGAGGTCGCGACACTGTGTCGCGACCTGTCTCTTCACGAGGGATAGGGGACACCGCACAACCCGACGTAGCCTCCAGAGCTCTGCTCGCGCAAGTCGGGGTTCCACAACTACAATATACGTCCTCTCACTTTTGTAACTATCAATCTCATGTGCAACTATCTCACTTGTGCAGCTATCTCTCACTTGTATAGATGTCTATCACTGATGTAACTGTCTCTCATTTAGGTAGTCATCACAGTCTTGTATAACCATCTCTTACTTGTGCAGCTATCTTTCACGCAGCTGCGTCTCATTGTTCAGACATAGTTGTGGAACCCCGACTTGCGCGAGCAGAGCTCTGGAGGCTACGTCGGGTTGTGAGGTGTGTCCTATCCCTCGTGAAGAGACAGGTCGCGACACTGTGTCGCGACCTCAGTGTGGACAGCCAACACACTCTACACTTATTATTAAGATATTTCAAATGTCTTACACATCTAATCTTGCTTTCTGGCGAGTTTCATGTCTGAATCAAATCATTTGAAGAAGTTATTTAGGGTTACACTTCAGAGACAGTGAATACCTCCCACTGATGAGCCATCGTAGGTGTTTGGAGTGTGCATCCTAACACCATATGAACACCTACGATTGGCTGCATTGTAAGTAGGTCGAGTAGAGGCCCCAAGTTTGTTGCACATGTAAAACAGTATTCTGTCAGAAATTTAGTTGTATCGAGGTCCCGTAATCTAAACAAATATAAAAGCACACCAGGTGATCAAATTTAAGTACCAGAAAATCAACTTTTTCATTTGTCACCTCATATCTGTCACGAGAATGCCACACTAGGTGTGTGGTTTGGAATCTCTTCATGGGTGAATGGGGTGACACTGAAACGGTCATATTGCTCCGACCAGCCCAGCCAGAAGAGAATAAGGAGGACCAAATGACGTTTCTCTTAAACTAGTTCAGACATGTACAGCTCCCATGCTTTGGTTGGTGAACTCTTCAGTATTGGAGATTATTAGAATTGATCAAAAGAGTTCTTGATCTCAGTTTCTAAAGTACATGTCCAATCAATCATATTTGATTCATCTTTGAAAGCTTAAGAGATTTAGATTCTGAATTTGTAGTCTGGTCACATGACGTAATTGGCATATTGATACCGGAATATTATTTATCGCTTAAATGGCATTTGGAAAAGTGCTCGTTTTAAATGGCAATTATCAGTGGCAGTTTTTCAGGACATTTTGTTCACACTGGTATAGTGACATCATTAGTTGCAGTGGGTCGTACCCTTTTCTGCTGCCTGCACAGCGTGGTCGTTTGAATGATGCAGATCAATCATAAAACGAGGGGGAAGAAAATTGATTTTTATATTAAGATGATGTCATGAATTGTTCTTAGTTTTGAACTACTATGTTCAGAAATAAAAAAATGAGAGCAATTCGACCTAATGTATGAATTCTTTGACACATAGATTGCAGTGATGATCATCATTAAGGAAGGTTGTTGCATATTTTGTACAAACATAAATTTGAAAAGCCCTTAATTTTGCAAATTTACAGACAAATGGCAGCTATTGTTAAAGTAGTGGCATTTGTCAAAGTTGTAGCAGAAATGGGAGTGAAGGACAAATTTGAAATTTTATTACTGGTAGTTTTGGAGAAGAAGACTTTCAAAGAAATTTTGACAGACGGACGGACAGACAGACATTTTCCCCACTCCTAAAGCTCTGTGAGTCTCAGCAGAGCTGAAAATGAAATTGAGACAATTCTTACTATAATATAATTCTCAATTTGAAGTTAATGTGGAAATAATGTGAAAAATTTATCCGATATGAGTGTGAAATTAATTTGAAAATGTATATTTTTCAGAATTAATGTCTTGAATTTGAATGATTTTAACCCAAATTAAATGGGAATGATCTTGAAATATTAAGTAACCTTTAAAACTACATTTGTGTGACAAAATGAAATTATGAGGCAATGAGACTTGAATTTTAACCAGAAAATGGTCACCGAGCACTGATTTCCGAGATCATACATGCAAGGTGGTGGGGGGGGGGGTCTAAAAGTTGATCGATTGGTCTTATATTTTTTCTGTGGGTTTACTACATATCAGAGAACATTTCTTTTAATGAGCAGCTTGATCGGAAAAAAATCCGAAAAATGAAACACCCTATTGTTGCTCAAGGTCAAACAAAGGTCATCTCAAGGTCAAACTTTTTCAAATGAAAAACGTCACCTCGGGTCATAGATTACATATCTAAATCAATATATGTGATAAATAGACTTAATTTGAAGATATGTAGGTTGTCCTCTATAGCTGCCACTGTGCTGGAATAAAGCTATCAAATTGCATGAAATAAAGCATGCTCTCGCGGTAAGACAAAATGCATGTAGACAGACATATGAATGAGAATTAGTTTCAGTAGATTAAGAATAGTTCACAGTCAATTTGCACAGCTATCTTCTGTAAGAAAAGAACAACCAAAGTGTAATTCAATAAATGACCACAATGTGTTGTTGTGCTTTTAGAATTCATTTATTCATTCATCAAGCTATTCTATTGTATCGCACCAAAGATTTGTGCATGACACATATTAGACAACTGATGATCTATAGCTAAATGTTTCCCATTTTTTTTAAATGATCAGAATCACTATATTATGATGCATATTTCATTGACGTGACAAATAGAATTGCACAACATATTTGACCCAAAGCCATATTCATGCTGACATGAACATTTTTATGCATCTGTCGGTAAGATATCTAATTTTTATGCCTTAATTTCTCTGAGGGGCATACAAAATATGATATTTAATAACAAAAAATAAAGTGAAATCATGAAACCATTTTCATAGATTATTTTAGTCATGATAAAATGCCTTATAATGCAGATATAGTATGAGTAAAATGAGTCATTTGAAAGATATGCTGAATGATGGAGGTTGGTGAAAATGCCAATGACTCCATGACAACTGTAACCATTAGCAATCTGTCATCTGGTTATGATGAAAGCTTTTATTATCGGGGCTGGAATGAGCATGATAAGTTCATGTCTTATCTTGTGTATGTGTTGTATGAGTACGTCCCTATAATTCCTATTCTGATAGGATTACTAGGTAATACTTTATCTTTTATAGTGTTCTCAAGAAAGACAATGAGACAGAATTCGATTTCTATCTTATTTAGAGCACTATCCTTTTTTGATAATTTTGCCTTTGTCCTTCCACTGGATATATTTGTGATCAGTATGAGTGACAGTACCTATATTGGGAGAACCGCTAATAATTTGACCTGTGGGATTGTGAATTGTTTGGAAGATTTTTTTAAGGTGTGTTCTTCGTGGAGCCTGGTAGGTTTGTGTATTGAGCGCTGTATCTGCGTGTGCCTGCCTCATAGGGCCATCATCATTTGCACTGCAAGGAACATCAAGGCCTACATTACTCTTGTTGTTACCTTCAGCATGGCATGGTGTTTCATTAATGTTACTGGCTATGTGAGTGCAACATATTTTCAATTTGGCATTGATAGATATTTGCCATATTGCTATATTAACGTCTATGAGAGTAGTACCATATCTAAGTACAATGAGCATATATACGGCAAGTTATATTTCACTTTATACGCATTTTTGCCTTTCTTGTGTCTACTGATAACCAATATATTGATTATTAACTCTTTGTATATTGCTGAAGAGAAGCGTAAATCAATGAATATATCATCTGGGAAGGACACTCTCTCAGGGAGCTTAAATATGATGCTCATTGCAATATCTTGTCTCTTTCTAATGTTTACTTTCCCTTATTGCATATATTATTCATGGATGTCAGCATTAAACTGGGAAGCCCAGTTGCAATATTACTGGCAACTTCAGGTGCTCTACGCTGTTGGACACTTGCTTTTTGTTTGTCAGCATTCTCTGAATTTCATTCTTTATTGCTTGACTGGGTCACGTTTCAGGGCAGAATTTGTCAAATTAATTTGTTTAAAGTAATAGATTTTTAAGTTTAGAATGTTAAATGTAACAAATGGGACCTGAAAACATTTTTATTACAAATAATATTTTTCTCGTGAACTGATTGATATCTAATATTTGTATGATTTATTTTATATTTTATTGATATAAACGGTATTGTACCGAGTTTTATTGAATAAAATATAAACGGTATTTGGCCAAGCTATAATTCGGGACAATGAGACACTCTCCAGAACTTATTGCTGGGTTTTCATACTTTGCATTTGCCAATTACAATATATATTATTAACATCCGGTTGGCAATACAGTGGCCATATTGGATACGTTGAAAACAAACCAGTGCACACATACAGCCAGTCCCTGGAAATCTTTAAGACTATAATTAAATTTTATCATATCGTTCGCAATTATGGCAGTCATTCTAGCATTAAAAGCAACATGGTGACATAATGAATGTACCATAATAAACTTTTCCACAATAAGCAGCTCATCCCACAAGGAAAAAAAGAATTGGCACGTGCACTTTGTACAACCAACAAGTTAGATTACAATAATATGATAAAGTAAAGTTAAAATGACAACATCTAAGAACAAAATATAAACATTTTTTCCACATATACTACCACATCGGTGCAGTTTCTGACAAGCAGTCGATTCCGACAAGGGCTTCTCCACTAGCAGGGCCATCTTTTCCCCTAGCAGTTCGTGGTAGAAATACTGAATATGAATAACAACTTTAAGAAATAGAAAGCTTAGAGTTAATTTGATAATGTAATTAATCAAAATGTCTAACTTATTTTTTCACCAAGGTGTAATAGCACTGTCAAAAACCACTTCTCACACATAATTTCACAATACCACCTTCATATATCACTGGTGAAAAGCTTCCATGTACAATTTTGTTTTGGAAGGGAACAGCATAATTCTTTCTCAAGATAACACAGAAAATGTGTTACCTTTATAACATTAAACCATTACTGTTACATAAGTACCACACCGAAAAGTTGATCTGTTGAATAGCTGATTGTCTTCGAATGCACATTAATATTTTCTGTCCAAATGAGATAAACAAATATGAAAACCAGCAATACTACACCTAACCATACCTATCCTATCATTTTTTCCTGGGATATTTTTCTTTCACTGTAAGTGTATGGCATTTAATATATGTGGGTCTGCCCTGCTGTTATAAATAGTTTACAAACTACGGCCAACAAGACTGTGCTCAACTGAACCGAAACAAAATTATATAGGGCAGTACTTTAATAATCAAAGGGCGTGACATGCCAGCAACACGCTATCTAATCCATATAATTCCCTGCATTCTATCCATTTAGATACACATCCAATGCTGAAACTATGGTCCTCAGACATATTACATAAAATGCTCAAAAGCCGCAAACACCTCAAACACGTTCCAAATTCATAAAAAAATGAAAAAGCCTCCATAACTTCCAGGCATATACATTATTCACTCACTCCAATAGCCACTACTCTGGGCAAGTAAACAAATTAGGAGTCTCCATTAAATCCCAGACTCGTAAAAAAATGAAAAGCCTCTATTACATTCGAGGCATAAACAAACAAATACCTTATAAAGTACCTTATAGTTAAGCCAAATGTTCAATCATAATAAGCCTTAACAGAAATCCGTTCCCATTATAATTAAATCCTGCAATGAATACTATACTAAAGTCATTTTGACAGCTAACTTCAAAGATTGTTTTGACTCTCAAGTTTGAATGTCATATCAGGATTGAAGAAATATTGTTGATGTGGAACCTACAAAAATTGTCATAACAGTATTGAATGAAAGATTCTTCCTTTGATATCATGTCCCGTTAAAGCCAGAGAAATTACACACCATTTGTTCCCCTAGAAGTTGTAACAGTCCTAATCATATTGCTGCTCGATTTGTTTGAAGATGGCATAAATAATCAATCAAAAATTTAGAATCTGGCTGGAGTTTTAAATAACTCATTATTACAATGAATGAATGATTGCTTTACGGCACATGGACACAATGAGGTCATTCAGTGCCAAAAGGAGTAAAAACAGGAACATAATATTGACTAGTGACAGAATGTACACTCTCAAAAATACCTGTCTCACTTACGCATAATATTATATTTTCATGGGGATATTGTGTGTTGGTGACACACAAAACTGCTAAGAAAACACATAACACACAGCTTATATATAATGTTTTTGTGAAACACAATCTTTGTGACAGGCTCATACTGACTGAAACTAATTAAGAACTTATATGTAACATTGGATAAACATTTTAGGCAATAATATTGTTTAATTAAGGGTTTTTATTTTATTTTCATGGTATTAATAAGAATAAAATCATCGTAAGGTGTTTTCTGTACTCACAACTCTAACAAAACACATTAAAGCATTCTTGTTAATTGCCATTGACCAGTTCTCTATAGGATTAAGATATTGTGTGCCTCTCTTTGAAAACAGGAAGTTAGAATATTTACACAAGGGATAGTCATGTGATTATACATTCAAATGTTGACAGTTGGCCACTGGTCAGCAGAGTACAAGGATTGCATTATCATGGAGAAAAATTATTCATGACAATATTCAACAAATATGGTATGTACATATATTTTATTCTATTAAGATATCTTTTTCCAAAATCTTCAATATTTTAGCCTCGGGTTTATTCAAACTTATGTGATTTGTATTTATGAAATACAATTAGTTTGCATGTTAGAAGCTGTGGAATGAAATAGTGAAGACAGTTCCCATATTTCAATTTGATAAAAGAATAAAAGCTTAAACATAGTACTGATATGCCTTGCCTTTTTATATCTACAGATGCTGAGGGACAAACAATGTAGAAAAGAATTGAAGCTACAGGAGGGCATCCCAGGTACCTATGCTGACTGTGATTTGAAGGAATACCAAGTACATACACTGGGAAGGTTGGCATCCCGAGGACCTATCCTGTATATGAGGGCATCCTAGTTTACATGAAAGGGCATGAAGAGACTGTACATAGAAGTGTATCAAGGACTAAAATTGCATGAGAAGTCAAGTTAGATATTGTGCATCTCAGATGGCGTATATGTGGGTTATTTTTAACAATCTGGATTCAGTAAGATACATCGTCAATGGAAATGTGAAGGATAATTTATATTTGTAAAGACATTAGCCCGTCTACCAGTATCAAAAACAATCAACTGATGATTTCACAAGAATTTAGAATTATTACCATGCATGTATGGTTTGATAATGTATCAATGCATCAACATCATTTTAGAATATAGAATGCCTATCATTTTTGTTGAATGTATAAAACGTTTTGAATAAACACAATATTATAATTAAACACATTATTATGTTTGATTTCTGGGACAGAGCATTAAACACAACATTGTGTTTCATTAAAAAACACAATATAGCATTTTACCAAATGTGTTTCACAAAAATATTTATACACAATATAGTGTTTCCAAATCGAGACAGATATTGTGTTTCATTTGACACACATTAATTGTGACAGTGTAAATGTTAATACTTTATGTGGACAAGAATTTAACGATATGATATAAATTACATCAAACAAATATAAAAGATATGTATACCTTTTTAAAAAAATACTTTGTTCAGTGCGATGTTCTGCAGTTCTTGATAAATAGGCCAATGACTTATTATAATAAATAAACAAAATGTCTGCCCTTGAAACTGATTATAAAGTCCTATTTGATTTAAAAACAATACTATCACAGATGTATCTACAGTATCAATGTAAATCTTGCACATTAAAATATTGAGTTTGTATATTATCAAAATATGTTTAATAGTCAAAGTCCTTTGACAGCCAATACATTCAGGCTGTTCTTCGCCTTCAAAAAGATATCTGTGTGTCAAAAGACTTATGTCCTATTCTTATACGACTTAAAACTGATTCTTCTCTATGATTCCTTCTACTAGCACCCTTACTTTTACCAAGAACAGGCTTGATTTCATGCAACTTATTAAAACCAGCTTTGTTCCAGCGCAATTGCCACTTGGAAAGCACAAAAACATTAATATGTGTCTTGAACTTGGTGTAAGGAATAAGCATATTTATTGGGCGCTTTGGCTGCTTCGGCAGCTTGGTCAGCAGCCTCATTTCCAAAGATTCCAATATGACTGGGAATCCAATAAAAATGAATTTCCTCAGTACAGAGTTCATGATGTCGTTCAAAGATTTTGTAAATAAAGGATTTCTCCAATCCTTTGCTTTCAATGCTTGTAAACAGGACAAAGAATCAGAAAATATTTAAAATGTCCGATGTGGAGAAGTCTCCACATGATCTAAAGCTAGGTATAAAGCATGCAGTTCAGCAGAATAGATGGATGATTTATTTGGTAGACATTCTGAACAGATATGATTGTCCTTAACAGAGGCTGCAGCAGCCTTGTCATCTCCGAATTATCCATCAGTGTATATACACTTACTCTCCAAAGCAGAGCCAGGATTTATACCTCGCTCTGCAATAATTGACCATAAACAGTGAGTACTGAGAGGTCACGCCCATAACAAGCTTCTTTTATAAGCCAATCGACACCAAGTAAAATATTTTGTCACATGTCATAACACAGCCAATCAGTATCCTTGTTTTGGTAAGAAAGTGATTACAACAACAAATACATGTGCAAGTATAACTCAGTCTTGAAACTGGTGTCAGTATTCTGAATGTGTGTGAAGTTTGTTACTTGTTCACTTTTCGCAGTTCATTATTCAGATTTTTTTCAAAATCAATAGATGAGGTTGTCATATCTTAAATAAATTTAGTTTCTTGTAAACAAATTACTGATGCATTATATTTTGATTATTACAGGGAAAAAAATGACTGAAATTCCGCTGTGAATGAACATCCCAACAATATTGATATAAGAGTAATACAATTAAAGCAATGTACAAAACATCGTTAAGAATAGCTGAGCATAAAAGTTATAGACAGAAAACACAAAAGCACATGAATACATTGAATGTATTATTATTTGTTTTAATACAACATTTGTTATATAATAGAAATCTGCATGAAAGATATTTTCCAAGCTACAATAATCTCTGTCTTGAGATGCACGGGAATAGACTTGCTTCATTAGCATTTTGATTGATATTGTTTTAGTGTGATGGAAAGCTAGCTGGGATTGCTGAATGTTTCTATAACATTGCTGTGATCTTGCACATCCGCCATGTTTTGGTGGAGTGATTGACAATGGAGTACAGATAAATGTGACAGCGTTCACTTTGACATTTACATGTCCAAAGGCATTCATTTGCAATAGGATAGCTTGTAATCTTGGAGCAAGCTATGAATGGACTGCATTCAGAGACGACCCCGCCTACAAACAGGCCGATGGTGGTGTCATGGCAACGAGTAATGTCATAAGCGCTGATATATATTTTGATTGGTTCTGCTACAAACGAATCAATAGGATAAACCACTTCAAAATTATAATTCCATGTCGGGCCCGTCGAAACAGTAGTATTTTGTGAAAATACCAAACACGGGTCAAAGCTGTATCTGTGTAGTACCACTGAAATATAGGGGAAACATCATATGTTGAATTGAGGTTCCAATTCATATTGCAATCTGAATTGTGTAATTTTATCGGATGAACTTTTTAAGAGATTTAACTTGAATCTGACTTGCCATTATACTTGATCCAAAACCCTCCTTTTTGAATAGTATCATCGGACTTGAAGTATAATTGCATCTCATTGGACGAAGATTGAAATATGGAGTTGTCGTAGGAATGTCCACATAATGATGCACTCCAATCACCATCCCTTCATTAAATTGGGAAAGGAAACAAGTTATTTTCCAATGATTTTGTTTTGTATCTCAGATCCTTTTCACAGTTTCAATACTCTAATTTCTTGAGGCCGTGAGGTCCCAATATGTCAAAACCAGAGCCAATAGACTTGACATAAAAATAAATATATTTGAAATGGTAATTCATTACCTGATTATAATTATATATTTAAAACTAAATTCTGATTAATGCATATTTGAAGCCACATACGATTATAAAAGTTGGAAATCAGATTGTAAGTCAATCAGATGCATAATCAATACAAGAATAATTGACAATATAATATGTAAAATATTTAAATAGGATTAAGAGCAGGTATTGAGAATATAGAAAATTACACCGAATTGAATAATAAATGGATTAGTTGTTATTGGACCCTAATTAAGTAACTTTTTAAAATAAGAATTCAATAAAATACAAAAAATTACATCATATATTTTGGTACAACATTGTGATATAAACAAATGCATCTTAGAATTATTGAAATTAAAAATTATCAACACGTTAATAACACTTCCAAAATGAAATCAATACTACATTGGCATTATAGAAATTGATAATAGAACACATGTACATATGATAGGAATAAGGAATAATAATTAATAGTTGCCCAATCTGCAAAATTCTGTACAAAAAAAATCAACAAGACTTATTATGTTTATCTATTTGGCAAGATATTCAATATATATATATATATATATATATATATATATATATATATATATATATATATATATATATATATATATATATATATATATATATATATATATATATACATATATTGAATAACATTGAATAACATTAAATAAAATTTGTCAAAGATTTGAAGTAAATCATTAAAATAATATACTTTTAACACATAATTTGTAAACACGTGAGTATGTGGAGATAATTCTCAAAACAGAATTGTTTTTGTCACATGATAACTATCAGTTACACAAATCCAAAAGAAGAAAAAAAAACATACCTCAGATCATTCTGAAGTTTCCATCGCAGATACAAGGGATAAAAACCATTACAAAGGCATTTATGTGTGTCTACCTTATCAAAAGAACATCAAATTCACAAGATGGATGGTGCTCAAGATTAAGAGCAATTATATAAAGTTGTATGAAATTGTTCTCCTCTGCTTTTAAAGCCCATTCACAGTTTTGATTTGCAGGATAATAACTGGGATATTTAGGGCTCTTAATTTCTCCTTGGATGATAACCTTGATGATTCCACCACATTCTGCTCAAATGATAAAATTGTCATCATAATATTAACATTGATCACATAACATATGTCTGTATTTTGATAAGGATAAACGTTTGGTAGTTACATTGACCATGACCATGACCTCACCTTTTGATGTCATCAGTTCAGGACACATCATCATCACTATGTATATCCGCCACATTGAATAAATCCTCAGTGTATTTAAATTATTTCTAATTCAGAATTTAGAGAATGTCTTTTTAATATAACTGTGAGTTGTATACACTATAGGCTTAGCAAAATAATATGTTAAAAAGACCTAGGAACCTGGCACATTAACCACCTGGAAATTGAGATTCGGCCTTTATGTTGTGTGTTAATTTTATATCCTGAATTTTCTATTGACTTGAAGCAGCTACCAGAAATGGCCATTGATTTTAAGGGGCCACTCATATTATACCCAAGGATGAACCGACCTAAAGCATTTTTACAGCTCAAATGAAGAGCTTACAAACCTCCAATCAGACAAAGTCCAGGTGGGAGCTTCGGGATTTGGTCTTTCATATCTAAAAGCCGTTCTGATTAGATTTATTGGCTCGTTTATCTATAACTAGATTGGTGGAATAACTTAGGGCATGCTGGGGGATCAATTTTTGTTTTTATATGTCCATCAAGTTGAGAATGTTTTTTCTATTATACATTTTAATACATCATAATTTTCTAGTCGTTGTTTGGGGGTTTCTCTGTTCTATATTTAGGTAAACCCATCAGAGCAATCCTCAATAGTCAGTGACGTCAGTCTCCCGCTGAATAAACCGAGTCGAACCCGTTTAAAGGACCAAGCCGAACCTGTTTAATGGACAGCTCCATGATTGTCTTGCTATTGTTTGGACAAGGACTGTCTTCAGCAAAATGGCTGATGACCCCAACCAGCTTAGATATTGGATCAGAGATTTATCTGCTGCTAGATGTAATTCGCTGGTAAACTGGCCAAGCTCAAATGCGAAGTTTATTTGTATGCCAGCTATTTCACATATTTTGGCGATGGATTCGAGGCAGATGTATGTTAATCCACTTAAGCTTAATGAAACTGGCAATACGGTTAATCAACAAAAGGTTGACCTTCGGTTGAACAGGATGTTTACCTGACATGACCTGTGCCCCTGTGAAACACACACTAATGATTTATTAGAAAAAATTCATAAGACTCATTTAAGATGATTTTCTCAATAATAAATTCCTTAAGAGTTCGGTATAGCATATATACGTTTATTTATTTCATCAAATCCTTTTCCATGTGATATTGAATGATAGGGTCCTGATGTAAGTTTAGAGTTTATCTAAAAGGTTAGCTATTGTCACAGGAAGTTTGTGCACGTGTACATCCGAGAGAGAGACATGTCTCTACCATGGTAACAAATGTTTTCCAATAGTCCATAAGCTGGCACAGATCTTGAGTGCATTTATGTCAACACAGTTTCACCTCAGATGAGAAGAGGCCAAAAATAAAAATAAAAAGACTTTTTAGAATTTTGCAGACTACCTTTTCTACCCGTAAATTAGATTTTTTACAATAGATGGATTTCTGATAAATGACAGGACACACACTACCTCTACCCTGTAATAGAAAATCTTTTGGGCACTTAAGACTTACCTAATCTATACTTGAGTAGTACCAGATATACCTCTAAAGCAATAATGAAAAGTAGATATAGATTGATCATAGATTGATTTTGTACTTTTCTAATTATTCATTTTAACGGTTCAAGGACATTCCCCACCCGGACAATCCCCACCCGGACGTTCCCCACCCGGACAATCCCCACCTAGGACATTCCCCACCTGGACATTCCCCACCTGGACATTCCCCACCCGGACATTTCCCACCCACTTAGTGTATGACTCTATTTCCCTAGATGCAATCACTAGGTATCTGTTTACCCTTACACCTCATAATTGTGAACATTTAGAACTACTGTACTTATATAGATTCCTTAGCGCTACTTGCGTTTTGATCAAGTCGAAAAACTAATTTCTGCTTCACACATCTACTTGAAAATAACACACATAGGGTAAAAAGACCTGCTTAACATGATAGAATAGTCCATTTGGCAAAAAGAAAAAAATTCTTGGTGAAATAGCTTGAAGAAATTGAAACCGAAAGTAAGACGACTTAGCTTAAGTTGATCTATTTGTATCTTATAACTTATAACAAAATTGATATTTCATTTTGCAATTAAACTTAATTAAATTGAATAAAGGTCCACAGGGACAATTAATAGCAACAAACAACAACTAGCTGCATGGTTAGGGAGGGGGGCCCCAAGGAAGTGATGGTGGTGGGAGGGGGTGTATCAAATGGTATATGGGGGCTGAGGGGTGGGAATGATGGTGGGTGGGAAATGTCCGGGTGGGGAATGTCCGGATGGGGAATGTCCTAGGTGGGGAATGTCCTTATACCCGTTTTAACTAGTCTAAGAGTGGTTTTTCGTTATTGAAATCAAAATTTCCGTGTATTAGAATGGATTGTAATTGCCCACAAAATTGCTTGCACAATCTCTTGGTTATGAAACTAATATTAGTTCATGGTTCAAAGTGAATGTAAAAAATAACGTTTAAAGACATTTATCTACTAATAAAGCAGTTTATATTATTGTTCCTCCGTCCTGATCTTTTTAAAGTCTTTTTCTTGTATGTCAAGAACATGTGTCCACTTTTTAATTTGAAGGGATGTCTTTTGGGATTGCTGTGACTGTATGTCAGTGATTATTTACAGATGGACAAACAAGGGGGTAAATGCATTCATTTGCAGCGCAATCCAAACTTCTCCTAACCCTAACATTCTTCATTGCCAAAATGAGGACCAATCAGAAACGAGAAGACATATATCTAATTCTTGACCATGTGAAGATATTAAAATTCACTGCAAATTTCACGATGAGTGTGTCATGAAAATAAAAGTTTAGTTCTATATCTCAAAGCTGTAAAATGACAGTGGTGCACTAAATTGTTGGTCTGTATTGCTTTTTCAGTACATTACTGTTCATTGATGATCTTCTGCTCATTTCATGTTCAAAAAGGTTGAGAGTGGAGAAGTTCAAGTTGCCATTTTGTACTTAATGCCTTAGTATGTCTTGTGAAGACAATTCAAGAATACCAAAACTGGCAAATATATATCAGAGTTTAATGTGTCTGTTGATTATAAAATAACTAGTCTCCTTAATTACAGAGCTGTATTGATGGCATAAGAACGTTATGTTATTCAAAGGAGAATTTATTTTCTTAATATCATAACATAACTAGAATTATCGATGGGAAAGCGATATATATCCATGCACTATCGTTCACTGCAGTAACATGTAAATAACAAGGTGTATCTAAGTAAAATTCACAAGAGTGATACATAAATAAACAATGTTGACGATGCCATCACCACGACCATTATGAGTGGAGGCTGCAAAGGAGGGAACTATCCGATGTTGGCCGCCATACAATTTAAGTTTATGACATATCATATACATAAATCATAACCAGTTCCTGAGTCCTATGAATGGTGCCACCTTGCAAGTTTGGGACCATACACACGAACTAAGATATAACATACAGCTAAAGTTATGACCATTGCTTTTGGAAATCGTCCTTTGGTGGATATCGCATTGTATACTGTTTATATATGAAGGGAGAAATATCCGACATGACTATAACACATGCGATGCACGCGAGAACGCATATCACAGTGGTCCCGATGGCGTCAGAGGCAGCCGCTTCTGTAGGGTCAGACACTGCTTTTCTGCCAGTCTCTAAAATCATATAATATTTAACATATTTCATGAAACTGATGTTTTTGCTATGGCACTTTTTCAAGTACGTATACAAGGTATTGCAATATCAAAAATGTGCGATATTTTGAGATATGTTGGTTAAATTCTATGTTGAAGTGTAGTGCAGTTTGCTGGATGTGTATGCATTTGTTATTTTGCGAGACATTGTGGTTAAATTCTTTGTTGAAGAGTAATGCAGTTTACTGGAATTTTAAACAGTTGCTATTGTACCTTTGCATTCCCTGAATGCAGGAAACCATTCGCCATCCTTGTTACAATAGGAGATCATATGAGTGGTGCCATTTTCCATCATCGTGCTATTCACACAGCTCACATTAACAGCCCTATTCACATAGGATGTGGTCGTATTTGGCAGGAAGTTGAGCCACAATGGAACTGGAGGACACTTTGCAACTAAAGAAATTGCAAACAGAATAACCACTGAAAATCTTGCTATTATCTAGTTATAGATAAAAATAACAATTTGAGAAAGTGCCTTTATCCCAAATGTTTTTCTGTTCATTGTGATATATAATGCTTTTGATAATTAGTCATTATTTGTGGTAGAAATCTTCATTAGATGGCATAATGAAAGTGCATCTTATCATTAAACTCGTTTTATTACACTATGTGCGGTTTTCTGGAAGTATAATGACATTATTAATTTGCTGGATTTCAGATAGAGTAGGGCATTGAGTCCCGATGGCAGGCTTCTTCTTGGTCCGATATAGTCTGAAAAGTGCTGAAAAGGTCAAGACAAAATATCTTATCTGGCTCACAGGAGCAGATTGTCCGATGCTTTGTCCAGACATTGGGAGCTATGCATGCCACCTTCTGCTCATAGACGCCCTTCTTAAACCAAAATCCCTCTGCACAGACGAGGGACAGGACATTGTTGTAGGAATACACATCCTGGCTAATATTGGCGTAACCACGGATGACAACAGGGAATAGTTCGCACTGGAAAGCTACGAATCAATGGGGAAAGTTTTTATCATGACTTAATGATAACGATAAAGATTTATACCTCATTTTAATTATAGAAATTACCAATTTTCAAAAGTCTTATCTCGGGATTATGTTTTAACATAGCTATGCTAAATGGAGTGACAAAGTTCAAATCTTTTAACACAATTATAACTTTGGCAGAATGTTGTCGATTCGATTTTTCACAATCTTGTTTAAAGAACACAGGTAATATTGCCAAAAATATTTCTTTTTTCGGAAAAAATAATAACAATACATGACCCATTTATACTCGAAAGAAAATAAAATAATGTATTTCTCACGTTTACACGTATCTGTGGCAACACTCCATTTTCCAGTGCTGAGGCAAGTCAATGTCAAACTCCGATGTCTGCCATTAACCAGGTGACCTTCTGTACAAGTGTAGCGGAGATGCGTATTGTAGGTGATACTGGTATCATTGGTGCGGGCGTTAGGAAGAACAGGAATGTCTGGGCACGTTACCACTACAATGTAGATTCTATATTTTTGTATGCAACTCTTCGAGCAATAATAAATATATGTAATAATATAGACCATATTGTAACATATTTCATATATAGTGTTCAGAGACGACGATGGCTGTTGCGTTCACGTAAGAGATTTCTGTGTACATGTCATTCTGTGATGCATTCGATTCATAATCTCACGCAGATTTACGTAAATGAAGCCGCATTCGATTTGTACTCTCACACAGTAAGTTTAGGATGGTGGCGTTTGAAACCGTACACATTTCCTTCTTGTTGGAGTTTTCAAATCCGCTCAGCAGATGACATTTGGCGAGATTTACTGCCAGGCCATTTGATATTTGGGGGATAAAGAAATATAAATATCATTTTCAAAAAGGAAATTGCATACAAATTATTAATGATTAAGATTAATGACTGACATTCCCTGGTTAATAACCGTATATAACCAGCCCAATTAAGTTGTTTTATGTCACCCAAAATGAAAATAGAAGATTCTAATTTAGAGTAGTAAAAATTGCTGCAATGATATAAGTGATCTATCTGTAAGTGGATTCACTCCTCTTGCAGTACATTGTTTGTATACACTGCTGTCCATTCAGCTGTATCACCACTCATAATGTATTCTAATGTTGGTCAGTATTCATCTCATCAAATTTTTATTGTGAATTCTAAAGCATTGAAATACACTATATTTATTATTAAAAAGTAGAATAAAATACGAAATGGAAATTTCATCTTCAAAATACAAAACTTCTAATTTCGTCTTTAACAGCATCATCTTAACACTAAACATAAATTACATTGTCAAAGTTCTATGGGAACTTTGATCATTTTACGGTTTCGATTTTTATAGGTAATATTCTCCTAGTTCCCAATTGTACTGGAATAGATCAATGAACATATGAACATTCATTATAGAAATCATTTTTATATGTAAATGTGTTCTGAGTTTAGGTTTGTCTTAGATATCACATGACGACGGATGTTTTCATTTCATGTTCAAACATTTTTTCTACATTATTCACTTCAACTAAACTCGGTCACCAGAAACAAAGCAACAAAAATTAATTCTCAATATAGACTATAATCATAATATACATTAATCACTTTACTCATAGGTGAAAACATAATATTGACCTTGGCATTGTGTTTGAGGCATTTTCCAGATTTGCTGGCTGCACACGGCACTGAAGGGTTCATGTTTTGTGGGGAGAGTATATCCAGTATGGCAGGTGAAGTTGGCCACAGTGCCGGGGTCACAAAGGTCTGTGTCCGGTAAAGCATACTGTAGCTTGGGCAAAGGATGGCATCTGCCAACTGGAAAAAGACCAAAACTGTGTTATACAATGTGTTCTGTTTGAAGTGTAATTTCATGCTTCATGCCATAATTTATGAGAAAAGAAATATAGGAGACGAGTAAATATACCTCTTCATGTCAGGACCCTGAGCACTCAAATTTGAAAATGGTTTAACATTACACGTTTTTCACTTAAAGCATTCATGAAACCTGACTTTCAGACACATTTTCTTTACAAAACATGAATGTTTATACCCTAAGCAGTGCTTTTATGTAGTATTACCCAAAATATTCCCTGTTAACAACTTTCTGTGGCACTTGAAAGTTGATCAGTTGTCTGCTGAAATCTACACCAGCAATTGAACAATTTGTCAACAAGCTTTGTTTAGCTGGTCTGTGATCTCGTGTAACCACTTAATGAGTTACCAGTTGGGCATCTGTCCAGCTTGGGAAACAGGATGGAGATGTTTTGTACAATTTATTGCCAGGCGTATGCTTCTGAACAACATAAGATTATTTTAATATCATTTGAATCAATGAAATAACTGTATACTCATTATTTGAAAAATATCTTATGCATGTGGAAACCTTTCTGTCAAAAAGGGAAGACATGACTCAAACGCTACATGGAATCCCCCTTAACTTAAAGGCTGAGATATGGAAAAAGTGACATTAAACCCTTTGATCACTGGTTTGGCCTTAAATCACAGGGACTTTGAATAGCAAAACTGTGAAGGCTGATAATTGGTATCAGTGAAATTTATGATTTGACCCTCTTTGATGAAATTATGGGTGATTGTTCTTTTACGCAGTATTCGTCTGGTCTGTTTAGTTGGTGCTCGTTCTTCCTAGTTAGGGTGCCAATTTCCAGTTTTGCTTTCTCCAGGGCGTTCTTCATTTTTTCCATCATCTCCTTTTCTTGTTTCAGTTCTTGTTTATTCATGTTATCCCATTCCTCATTGTCGGTGGGTGTAGCCTTTGGTTCATCAGGGTTGTCAGTGAAGTTGTCAGTGTCTGACATGAATTCAAGTCTCAGGTGTGATGAGGGTAGACACTAATAACATGTCCATATATATGGACAATATAAGGGTATATCAATCAATCAGAGCAATCCCCTCCATAATAGTGACATTATTCGCCCGCTGCACAAACCCATTGCAACAAGATGTCCTTGATAGTCCTAATATAGATTTGGACTGCATAGTCTATGATGAGGGAGGATTGGTGTCGTCCTCTGGTGTAACTTTGGTTACCTCATCAGCCTAGTTTGTAACCTGTGAGGATCTGGTCTTCTTCTGAGTCTTAGTTGCCATCTGAAATTTGGATTTAAGCACAATATTATTTCTATTTTTCTTTCATTGATATTGTAGTAATTGTTATTTAGTTATTGATTTGCTAGATTTTTCAGTTTTTGATCTCACCGGTAATTTTCGGTAATAAAGGTTCAATTACTATGATGTTTTTCAATATCACAAGGATTTCCTTGATATAGTTGTAATTGTTTTTCAATTTGTTTTCTTATTTGGGTTTTTTTCGGCTGCTGTTATGATTCAGTATCAAAAGATTTCGTTGATATTGAAGCAGTTGATGTTTTTGTTTGCTATGAATTCTTTGTTTGAGTTTTCAGCTGCTGTTGACTCAATATCAAAAGATTTTGTTGATATTGAAGCAGTTGATGTTTTTGTTTGCTGTGTTTTTTTTGTTTGAGTTTTATTTCATGCCTTATTATGTTTGCTTTAACTTTTCTTTTCTCTTTGTGCACCTCGGAAAATTAAAAGAACAGTAAATCTCGATATATGCGACACTCACTATGATATTCTTAATAAATCTTACCGGTAATTTTAGTAGATTTTAGTTTAACGGTGGTTCATTTAGCCGTTGATATTTTCCTTTTCAGTGAGAGAGTTTCCTTAATGTTAAACTGCAGAGATACGTGCTATCAGCTTGCTGGTCGCTAACATAGTGAGCGAAAATGGTTGTTTAGTTTGAAAAGCTAACCGTTATGTGAGGAGTTCAATATCTCACCAAAGTTGTCACAAGTAGTTACATACGAGCAGGGAGTTGAGCTCATCGTCTCTCTCCTTGAGATGATGTCGCCTTAAGTAAGATATACATCAGCAAGAATGAGTGACATAGAGCATGTAATAGTCCAGTCAATATATGACAAAAAATGGCCTAACCCGGAACAAATTAGAACAGAAATAAAACTGATAGAAAATGTCTCAGAAGAGCCTAGAGAATAACATAGTAAAAGTCTACCAAAATCCAAGTAGTGGAACAATGCGTAATTTGCATAAATCCAAAATGGCCGACACATGGCAGGGCAAATCTTAGAAATTATATAGCTTGGCTCCTATTTGACATATATAAGTAATCTTAGAGTCTATTTTATGTATTTTGGACATGCAAAATCCATTGGGAAACTTTTCAAATTGGTAATACCCACATTTTGTACTCTTCCTCAAAAATGACCAATAAAAGTAGAATAATCAGTCGAAAATTGGAACTTTGCTTGTATTCTGATTATATCTGTCTGTTTTACACCTTTTCTGTGATATCCTCTACAACACATATTATTCTACAATAACAAGTTCTCAAAAAGGTGAGAGAACAATAATTTCCAACTAGAATTTGTTTTAAAAATTGTGTTTAACGACCCATTAACAATTTAATTTAATTTGCACATCATTGCAAGCTGTGGGTAACTATTAGTGGTGATCATATTGAAGAGGGAGAATCCATTCACACACAGGGAGGCAATCCCTTGCTCTTTTTAAAAAGTGCGGAGGGGTCGTAAACCTGCTGCCTGGCATAGACACTCAGGTACATAACAAATCACCAAAAATCACCTTCTATCACTAAAGAATGTGAAAGTACCATATTTAAAATGTCTATGGTATGACACCACGATCTCAGTCCCATATAGTTTTTTCTGTTATTTGTTTTGTTATTTTTTGGGGTTTTTCTTTTGTTCTGTGCCTCATAATTAGATTAATTAATTTCCTAGGATTGTATGAGCAGCTTTGAATGCTTCAAATTAAAAGCTGAATTTACTACCAACAGCAAATAGTACCATAAAATATGTCTGATTATTACTTCCCTATTGTAGACATTACAATGCTGAACTTAGGTTGACAAGAAGTATTATTTTCATCATCATCCATTTTTGGATGATGACTCCTCTGCATTGTCCACATGCAGTTGAACAGTCCAGCCCATGTTTTCTGCAACTGCATTGTCAAACTTACTGAACAAAGTGTCCATCAGAAAAATCTGGAATGTCTACACCATCACAAACTGCTGCACTATATTCATATTTTGTAACTGCATGAAAACCCATGTTTATGCAGAGTATGATTAAAGCATTCATGAAATGAGGTTTTCAAGCACCTTTTCCTCACAGTGTAATTTAAATATTTATACCCCAAACTTTGCAATCAAATGTCATTACCCATCTGATTTCACCAACATCAGCTACTTTCAAAGTCCACCAGTGTCAGCAGCAGAAAGCCAGAGAATGGCTAGCCCAACCATTACAAAACTCAAAACCAAACAGACAGACACAGAATTTGATCAATTTTAGAACAAAGTGAATAAAAAATGTAATGCATTAGGGGTAACTGGTCCCCAGCTCTCTAGATTAGGGCCTACATATCACCCCAGCACACCACAGGAACATTACAGAAAAATCTATTATGAAGATGCAGATTTCATAATCAATGCTAAAGACGATATATTTGATCATCCGGGCTATAAAGTGTATATTAATTTATAGAATATGTTGCTAAAGGCTGCTGCTGGTAACACATATGACCAGAAGTCTGCAATTATGACAAATCTGTAGGCTTCAGAAATTAATGCACAGAGACTGAAAACTCAAATAGACAAATCAAAAAGCAACATAGTTCTTGAAAAGAATACACCCACATGAAATTCCATAATTAATTTTATGATTACTAATGGTGCATCTGTATACAGTGAAATTCTTGTAATGCCAGCAACAAATGCTACCAGTGAACAATCATTCAGATTTCAAGGTGAAAACATATTCTTGGGCCAGCATGACACAGAACAGGCTAAATGGTCTAATGAAAATTCACGTTCAAAAAGATCACACAGATGATGTTAACCTAATTCATGTTCCCAATGATTTTATATCTGTTCATGAATGTATGAACATATCTGTATTTGGCACTTTTATGGAATCTGACATGTAATCTGTGATTCGATCCTTGATAATTAAGTGCACAAAATAACTAATATCTGAACTGATATTTCAAATTATGATTTTTGTAATTTGTGTCCACAGCCATAGCTTTATTTTACCTAAATGCTATAGTTATTTATATGGACATCTAAAGGTAATGAAGAAAGGTGGTGCCACACACCTAGTTTGACATTAAATTTGGAATTTGTGAGGAATTGGTGCTGCATGCCTGATGTTTGACAGCATTGGCAGCATGTAGGTTATTAACAAATTATATTCTAGCTTTGACAGTTTTGGTCAAGTCTCAAAATGCTGTTCAAAAATAGTGGCAACTTCTGACAGTCCTTTTCTCAAACTGGTATTAATGCATACTCTTCTTTTCTTTCCACCATAAAGATGTTAAGAATATACAATGTATTTCATAGCAGAATGATGCTGGCATCGTATGAAATACATTACAAGAAATGCTACATAAGCTATTTATTTCCTTATCATGGCCTTAAAATAACAGCTTAACACCAACAGCAAGGGCATGACATTATTTCAGTGTGCAAGGAATCTTTAATCATACAAAAAAAACCTGAATATGAGCATGAAATAGGGTGAAACGTCAATGAGAGGCGGCCATTTTGAATTTATGCAAATTAGGTGATGTTCCACTAAGTTGATTTTGGTAGACTTTTTATATGTTCATCTGGGTAACATTCTGAGACAAATAACACCAAAATGGTTTCTGTTCTAATTTGTTCTGGGTCATTTCATATTTTGACTGGACTATAATGGGTTCATAGCAGTGGGAGGAGCGGACGTCCATAAAGCACACTGCAGAGCATTTTCAGTAACATTTAATATTGGCCGATTTCTACTTAAATTGACCAAATCAACCACAAAGAATGCCATTTTTTCAAAAATTATCAAAATGTTATAACCTAATTGACTCTACATTCAATCTATTTTTTATTATATTTTTTTATCATTTCTATACATTATTAATTTTCTAATATTTTTCAGGGAATATTTCTTTTTTGGGTATTATTATGATAAGAGCAACTTATTGGTGATTATTTTCTGAAATTAGATTATTTAATTTATAGTATTAATGTGTTTTTCTGTGCAGTATTCTATATATTTTCATAAACTAACCCCCAATAAGCTGACATTTTTATATTATTTAAAAAAAACTTAGTATTATAGTATTTTCCTCTGTTTTCCCTTATCGATTGACCACAAAACTATAAATTGCTCTCAAATTGTTAATTATGAACAGATTTTGATGAATAAGGACTACAAGCTCGTATTTGAAAGATGTAGATGATAGGATAAAACATGTAGATAATTTCGTGGAAAGAGGCTTTCTATTTTCAAGGTCATTTAAAGGTCACTTCAAGGTCACTAGCAATATTTGATCAAAATAGCCTAAGAAGGTTGACATTCAATCACATATCATTTGTAGATGTACTCTGAGTAGTAAAAAAGTTATATCCCTATGTCTGCCATTTCTAGTGATGGGTTAGTGTTAGTGCTTTTGTTTGTTTGGGGTTTGTTTGGGGTTTTACATCACTTTCAACATTATTTCAGCCATTTTGTGATGAGACCTACTTGTAGCAGATATAGTGCTGCCTCACTGAATTGTCATGTCGCAGGTCCTTGACATGACAACCCACCCGGTCACATATTTACAAGGACAACGGGTTAACCCTTTAGGCATGGGCATCAGCTCATGTGGGAAATTGTATCATGAGTTCAATCCCGGCACAGCCGGGGTTCAAACCCACGACCTTTGGATCACCACAGAGGAACTGGTGCTAATAAGCTGGCTCTTTAACCAGTTGCGCCACGGCCCGTGGCCTTTAGTGTTAGTGCATAGATGTTAGTATGTAGAAAGTGACCATAGCAACAGGGTGTCTGGAAAAGACACAGAGCTACTAGATAGATTCGAAAAGCTCCACATACACAGGCTCGGAGGAGTTATCTACAGCAACAAAGGATAGCCAAGGTACAACCATGCTGAGAGCCCGAAGATATTTTAGGGAATATCTATCTGTGCTCTGAATATCTTTCTGTGCTCTATCTGTGTCCACCCTGAAATAAGAGAACTCCTGCTCTGCGGTCAATCTTCTCAACAACGCCCCACAACAGGCGGTGGGACCAGTGAAAAAATGGCACTGGCCTAGGACATCATTTGTGTATGTCTCTGCGGATTCTGCCTTTTTCTGGCCTCTATCATCAAGAGTTTGTTCCAAATGCCAAGCACTATTTTCACCACCGAAACAGTTCAGGGAGGCATGATAGAAAGCCTCCCAGTCGTCAATTGTAGTTTCAGGTAAGGAGGTGTACCACACATCGACAACGCCTTGCAGCAGCATTTGGCAAGCCGAAACTTTCAATTTGTGGGGCAAGTTTGGTGTAAGTTAAAAACTTGTACATGAATCTATGAGGATCTTCAGAAGATTGCCCACTGAAGGGTGGGGGAAGCAAGGCTTCTGAGCTTTGTCTCTGTTGATATAGCTTAGCCTGCCAGCTTTGAGCTTGCAACATGTTAACAATGTCAGCCTGTGCTCCATTAGCATGTCCTGAATATCATTGTTATCTGCCATATTGGTAGGTGGGACTAAAGGAGGGGTCATATCGAGAGGTAGATCAGAAATGTCAGACAATGATTTGTGCTGATGCGATGTTAATCTATTGTTTATTTATTAATCAAGGCATTTTCATTGATTAGAAATAAAGCCTGATCCTGCCATAATGGTTTTAAAAATACGATGAAACTTATCACATTTAGCATGCCATTCACATACTCACTTGTTCTCAAACAACTCCTCACATTATAGACCACACAGGCACAGCTCTCCATACTTTTTTGGCTGGTGAACTCTTCAGTTTTTGAGATTGTTAAAATTGACCAAAAGAGTTTTTGATCACAGTTTCAAGAATACATGTCCAATCAGCATGTTTGATACATTTAAGGAAAACTCAAAAGATTTCAATTCTGAAAAATGTATTTTTTAGTCTGGTCACATGACCTAATTAGCATATTGATACCTCATTAAAATATGATTTTTTAATTTTACAGAAACTTATATTGTAAAGTCTTCATGAGGAAGAGCATAAAATTTTAGCATGATTTCATAGTTTATATGTGAAAATTGAAACATTATTCCTTCTTTAAATGGCATTCAAATTAGTGGGCGGAGCTTGAATTTGATATGATTTTTAGGCCCCGCCCCCCTTTTTCAAGTACTTTTTATGCACTTAAAAATTGTCTGATTATATTTATAGTATCCGAATATCATATTATTTCTTACTTTACCTGAAAACTAAATATTTTTTTATTTATTCATTATGTAAAATTATGCAAATTAGGTCATGTGATAAATATTTTCAAAATAATTTTGAATCTGGAAAATTTACAGGTTTTTATTGATGTTTTGTGCATGTGGATAGGCCAATTATTTCAGACTTTATGATCAAAAGTGTTTATAAACAGGAAGTAGATCCTGAAAATTGACAATCCTGGGTGGAAGTATTGAGGGTTATTTGTGCAAGTATGGACAGGAACACAAAGATATGGAATGAAGACATGTTTTGTTTTTTATATTAAACTTAGAGTATAACTACATCACCATATAGTCCAAGATGTTTATTTAAGTTGTCTCTCATCACTTTGCCATTGGTGACATAGTGAGCGAAGTCATAAGCACTAGCACAATGTTCCATCCATATATAAATTTCTCTTGCGAAGTCCCCTTTCGAAATTGTCTTTTTATATCACAAAATACCCAATATTAGTTGAAGATAATGTTATGGTGTCCAAATCTGTAATTTGCATGTGAATTGTGTATGTGAACTTGTATGACCTCACTGCTGTTTGTTTGTTTTTTTGGGGTTTTACATCACTTTCAACATTATTTCATCCATTTTGTGATGAGACCTACTTGTAGCAGATATAGTGCTGCCTCACTGAATTGTCATGTCGCAGGTCCTTGACATGACAACCCACCCGGTCACATATTTACAAGGACAACGGGTTAACCCTTTAGGCACGGGCCTCAGCTCATATGGGAAATTGAATCATGAGTTCAATCTCGGCACGGCCGGGTTTGGAACCCACGACCTTCAGATCACCACAGAGGAACTGGTGCTAATAAGCTGGCCGTGACCTCACTGCAGCCCATTCATTAATAAATAGCAAAAATAGTCAACTTTATGGATAAATCTATTGAAATTGCTCAGGTCCCATGTTATCAAATGAATAATTGATTTTATTTACATACAACAGTTTATTAAGTCTGCCACCTGGTGGAATAGGGTAGCATTCAGAAGTACCATTTGCAAGACATTTTGAAACATTGAGAATAATATTTGATGGATATCATAAATGGTTGTTGATGGATACAAACTAGCAATGAATATATGTCAAGAAACATACACATGACTCTCATGCCATGAAACAAAGAACCTCTCTTGGAAGTTCTTACCACTCTGCTAAATATACATCATGTAATTAAATAAAGCACAAATTATAAATATACCAATTATTTGCTAAAATGTTATTCCCTCAGAAGCAAGGTATATATCATCAAGTAAAATGTCATGCATCCAACAAAAATATATACCTACTGATTTTGTCATGGTGATCAAACCACGATATTAATCATCAACCTCCTCATAATCTAATCTATAAAATGTTTTGTATGATAATCAAGTGTATATATTTTCTGCACCTTGATGTCCGCGTGTGTAAAGAATAATGAAATATAAACCTTTGCAAGTAAAGCCAGTGTTGCTCCATTCTCCAGTTACAAGACATGTGATGCTGATGTCCGACCTTCCATCTTCAAGTCTCATTCCCTGTGCACACCCATAATGCACCGAGACATTGTACTTCCTGTCAGAACCTGACCTTGTCGCATTGGCAACATCCGGTGGGGGAGGACAAATGATCTCTGTCAAATATTTATCATCTATTATCAGACACCAAACATCTTAGAGATAGGAACTCTGAATGTGGCTAAGTTGTCTGCATGAATTGAACAAAATTATCGTATGTATCTACCGTGACAGTCTGTTACATAATCGCTCCAGATTCCATGCTCAAGGCAGACCAAGTTTTTGGAAATGTTGCCAGAACCAAAGGAAAATCCTGCCAGGCAGTGGGCATTGACGTGTGTGTTATATACTGCCACTGTGGTATTGGTGGTTCCATTCTCTGGCACGTGCAATTCATCGCACACGTCAGCTAAAATATCAATAATGGATTTGAATTTAAAAGACGGGTCTTTTCAAGTTAATTATATATTTCTGAAATTATTTATTTTTAATATTTTATTAATTGATGTTATGTAGATCATGCAAAATAAAGGTCCATGTGTACTGTTATGTTGATATGTGCAAAATGGAATGCATTGAGTAATTGCTTACCTCTACAAATATCTGATATGTCAATATCCCAGGTTGCATTTTCCTGACAGACTGATGTTTTCTGTTGAGCTCCATTCTTGAAGCCATGCCCAGTATGGCAGAACAGCTGAGCGGAAGTGGAAACATCACTGCTGTACACTCCAGGCCAGGAGAGTTCAAAATAGGGAAGCGCATCACATCGCTTGGCTGTTACAAAAAATAAGGGAGAAATTTGGTCAAGGAAAAGCGTCAAGTACAATACTCAAAAGAAAAAACAGATTCAATTACCGCCAATAGAATGTGTATGTGTGTCTGTGTGTGTGTGTGTATGTGCATTGATTTGTTACACTACTTCCAACATTATTTCAGTGATATCATGATGACGAGGCAGTAAGCTGACCTTGACATCCTGACGACGAGAACGAGGTCCATGTCATATCGTGTTGACACACAATGGTGAAGGTAGCAATGCCTGTAGTGTATAAGGTACCAGCGTGACAGGAATAAGTAATAATACTTCCTGCTGTGGTCTCCATCTTGTCCGGCGCTGCATTGGTCACAACAGGAACTGAAGGACATCGTTTTTCTAAATAAACCAAATACTACTTTTATGATTAGCTGGTCATTGTCGGATTTTGTAATTTTTGTGATCATTTTCTGAGAAAGATTGTATGCACATCTTGAAAAACGAAAGCGTATGGTGAATATTGTTACCTTCACAGTCCAAAATAGGTGGAAACCAAATTCCGGTGGAATAGCAGAACATTGTCCTAACAGTCGTGCCATCTGGGAAGGTGTGATGCAGAATACAGGTGTAAACAGCAATATCTCCCGCCATGCGCCCAGAGGTAGTCATGATAGCATTATGTGTCTGACCTGGTGGCATACACGTATACAAGCGTCCTGGTGCAAACAAAACACATTCACGCAAATAAGATCTTATCATATTAACTGCATTAAACACATTTAAAGGGCGGGGAGGGGGTTAATTCGTTTAAAATATCTTACGTGCAAGAAAATATGCGTTTAATATAACGTATTCCAAAGACACTACAAGACACTACTTCATGAGATGAGCGTACCTGTTTCACTGTATGGAGGTATGGTGAACAGTGTCTCGGTTTTTTTCAATTCCTCTCCCATAAGTGTGTCATATGCTATTAAATATTAATGAGAAATTAATATGTACATCTTTATTTGTCAAGGTGTAAGAACGCATTTATATGACATCAGTTATATGACATCAGTTATATGACAGTGGCCTTAGAATTATGCTGATCAATGGGATTTTGTAATTTTTGTGATTAATTTCTGGAAATTGCTTCTTAAATGACCATTTAAATCCTTTCCCAGAGCAGTCTTGAGCAGATGGTAACTTTGACAAATCAGATCGCATCTTGCATATTGAATCTGGCCCAACTTGTTTACAAATGGCAGCCTCCCTGACATCTCAGTGATAGCTATTAGATTTTTTTTAAATCATAACAAAATGGAAAACCTTATGGAAAATAGATAGAATTGGTCCCCTGAAAATACAACATCTTGCCAGCTTATAGTTAAGAACTGCAACCAGTTGTTTCAGAGGAGAAAATCAAAGTTGATGGACAGAATAACAGAATCACTGCAGAAGCTATGCTACGCAAAGCTAAAAATAAATGAAACGCTGAGCACTTTCGTTTGATACCAGTGGTATCAATCTACTGCAGTCATATTCGGCTTCAGTGACAGTCTGAGGTAAAAACAACAATTTGTGAAAGGTTACTTACAAATACAAGTTTTGTTTGAAAGTTGTGACCATGAACATACACCGCTTTCACAGACACACGTGACATGCTGTTTCCGCAGGGTATTGCCAAATATGAAGCCCTGGCTGCAGGAATATGTAGCCACGGCGTGCTGCATCGTGCTGGTGTGTGTATGTGTGGTGTCAACAATCGACATTGGTTCATCACATTTAGACACTAGAGACAAGAGATAATCATTATAACATATTATGAAAGACTCATCCTTTTCTGATTCATTGAATCATTTATATCAAGAGTATGTTTGTTATTTTCTTCATTTTCTTCTGAGTACTTTTAAGAGTGAATGAGGGTATGACAAGACGTACATTTGCATTGGCGAGATGGTAGCTGTGTCCAGAAGGGTTCCAATGGGTTACTGTCATTAACGTGGCACATCGCCGTCTTGTTGGTTTTGCCTAATGGCATGGAATAGCCAGGGTTACATTTGTAAAGCACTTGGCTCCAGATTTCCCTCCCAGAAATGTTCATAGAACCGTTTTTCAGATCTGGAGGATGTCCGCAATGTAATTCTACAATTTGACGACAGATAAATGTTTTTTACATTCCATTTTTTTTCAAATTTGAATATCAATGAAATTTGCTAAATGTTCTGTATAACATTTTGTTGGGGATGCATTATTAACCACAAGTTGAATCGATCCATAAGGTTACCTATGCAAGGAGGAGGAAGTGGGGACCATTCGCCTGTATCAGTGCACACACTGGTCCAGTTTACAGATGATGCATTGTCACCAGTGTGGTTGAAATAAAAGCCTAAGTCACAGTGAAACTGGATAGAATCCATATAATAGAAACCGCCGCTGTGGCTATGTATAATTGAACCATGTGAAATATTCGTTGGCATCTCACATTCTACAACTACAACACCACATTATGATGAATATCAAAGACAAAGAGTATCACTTTGTGTATCACTGATCAGTTATACCATCAAATTGAAAAAAGGACATCAGATAAAATAATACAAATATAACTATTGTCGCTTTTCATGATTTTGAATTATTTTTTATTGATGTTTATTCTTTAAAAAGTGGGTTATTTTACTTTCACATGTTGATATATCTGGATTTGGAGCTCCGCCACTCAAAATGGTCCAATTTCCAAATATATTGTGATTTTCTAAAAGAGTGCATGTGACCTGAAGGGCGATGGAACCGTCAGGGAATTTATATCCAGGTTGGCAGGTATACTGCAGAGTACTGTTGAAGCTTGTACCAGGATAGGAAGCCTGAACAGCGTTTGTTACAGTAGGGTAATCACTACATTCAACAGCTGCAATGTAAACCAGTGATCATGATAAATATATGTGATATATGCCAGGTTGGTTGAAATATGATGACTATGGGCGATATATATTCATAGCTGATACATGATAACCATTGGTGACATTATAGCATTCTGGATCGTATATGAAAACAAGGGCTATATCTGATAAGTATGGGTGAGATATCATCATTATGGGCAATATATTACAAATCCATCAAGCCGGAATAACATGCCAACGTTTAGCTATCTATAGTAAATGGTATGGGTACTTGAGCATTGTGGTATCTGACGCTATTTCCTGGCTAGTACTTCGCTCATTGATATGTGTGTTATCATCCTTACAAATGAACACCAACCCATTGTCAGATTCATAAGGACAATGGGGTATCATTAATGGGCAAGAAGTTACAGAGGTGAAAAAAAGTTTTCTCTAATGATATAAGCCTCATCTACCTTTTGTGCAGGTAGACAAGGCCAAATCCTCTTCGTTCCAAATTGTCATTATCTTGAGGGAAATTATTAACAATAGAGCATAAGTTAGTGCACCCTTTTTCAGGTCATTCTAAAC
Organism: Amphiduros pacificus; assembly: GCA_949316495.1. Taxonomy (NCBI): domain Eukaryota; kingdom Metazoa; phylum Annelida; class Polychaeta; order Phyllodocida; family Hesionidae; genus Amphiduros; species Amphiduros pacificus. The sequence goes on along the minus strand of OX439002.1, from coordinate 43,733,181 downwards.
GTACCCGTGCAATTTCCAGGTAGATCCCATTCAGAGAAGTTATCGCCAATACCTTCACAGTTGGCAGTGTATGACTGATTTGAGGTTTGTTCAAAGTAATAACCTTGCAAACAGGTATATTCGGCAATGCTGCCAGTGTGGATTGTACTATATGACACTGTTCCATTGGCAATATCTCTGGGTATACTGCAGTTTACAGGAACTAGAAGAAATAGGCATGCCATGAAAAAATTGTTTTCCCATATATATATATATATATATATATATATATATATATAGATATATATATATATATATATATATATATACACGTTATAGGAAATCTTTTTGAGGAAGAGAGTGATTAACATTTTCAAAAATAACTGACATATATTTCAATGTAGATTAAACAGAATACACGTACCGTAGCAGCCCTCGACATCTCGATCCCATAGTTTGGAGGAATTACAATGGATTTGTGATGTATAGTTACCGGATGCGAAGGAATATCCATACTTGCAAACTTGCGTGTAAGACATAGTTGTATAATACGTTCCGTTCATTGTCTCAACATTCAAGGTGTCTGGAGGTGATGGGCACATTTTCCCTAAATAATAAAAATGTCAATGTACTGGAGATATTTGCTTAAAGTGAATTAGTTAAATAATCACAGCCATATTTTGTTTGATCCGTGGCAGTGGAAAAGTACGCACTTTTATGTCATGATAATAGAACCATTAAATTTGTGAAATTCGGGATATTTTACTTAGAGATTTTCCTCTACAAATCGACCAGTGAAATGCAAATAAAATAGTAAAGGTCATACAGACTTGTACAGTTCGCTGGAGTTTCCCATACTCCCATCGCTGGATTTTCCCCATCTGGGATACAGTAACTGGTGAAGATAGTAGATTGAGTGTTGTTATCAGTGATCTCATAGTTTTCATCACACGTAAAGGTGGCATAGCTTGGTTGTGCCGATATATTCAGTAATTGTACACTTCCATATTCGAGGTTTGGTAGGTCTTGGGCAAAACACTGTATCGCTGTATATCAATATCAAAATGAGATATTTAATGCAAGTAGATACATTGGGTTTGCAGAATATAATACTGATTAATGAGAAATGATGTTTCGATAGAATCGTATTGAAAATATTGATGAGGAGACAAGGGAACCAATGTGGAGACAAATGAACCAATGTGGAGACAAATGAACCAATGAGGAGACAAAGGAACCAATGGGGAGACAAAAGGAACCAATCTGGAGACAAAAGAACCAATGAGGAGACAAAGGAACCAATGAGGAGACAAATGGTTTTTACAGTAATATAATTTGCCTGACACCTTAAGCCCAATATGACGAATAATCAAGTCATTACATATTTGTGTCAATATAAATATATTTACATACAAGCACAGTATTACAAAAAGCTTTTTGTTAATTCATAAAACATTCGGGTTTTTTTACAAACTCTTACAGATATGAATCTTATACTTACGGCTGCATTGTTCAGTATGAAAAGACAAATCACAGTCGCAAGGCAAAGTAATAATTGTATGTGTAGTGTTAAATGCAAATCCCTCAAGACAGGAGTACGTCACTGTCCCATAATCCAGGTTGGCAACCTTTTCAGCATGATCAATGTCAGGACTTGACAGGCAAATAACCGTTTTATTTGAATCTAATATGAAAGAGAATGAGATATTATTCATATCGTTTAAATGTAACATCAGAGACATTGTTTCTCTAAATACAACATATTAAAAACTATTCATGAAAAGAACTACAAAATGTATTAAACTATTTACCAAATGCATTTCACTAAACATATATCAGGTGCATACTTGTATCATTCAGAATTGCCATACTAACTAGATTATTGATGATGTTGATTCAGACTTCCACTACGATTTATGCTTCTGTGACACACACACACACATGCACACACACACTCACACACACACACCAAAAAAACCCTGAAAACCCTATCTTTCGAGAAATGTATCCATCACTTACCCTTTTCACAAATATAATTATAATTTGATTCACAGGAAGTATACGCCCATCCTGTTGAGTAGACTATGAAATACAATGCATATGGTAACTTTAAAAGCAGTATGACAATTTCTTTTTTCTTTTTTCAAACATTACTGTACAGTGCTGTACTTAATCTATTGTGACCATTTTAACTTAACTCAATCAAGTTTACTTTGAAACTATCAAAAACTAATGATTGAGATGTGAGATTTTATTTACCAAGTCCACATTTTGGACCTGTTGTGCTAGAAAATATTGTAACAGTCCGTTTGCGTAGTTCCTGTCCATCATTCCAAGTCCAGCCAGTGCCGTTTATATTGTTGTAGGAAAAGAAGGCATACCCTCTGGTTTGACCGTTGAGAATCAGGAATAAAAAAAGTACTTTTATTCAAAATAGTGATACATGTTTTTAAGTTGTGAAAAAGATACATTTGAATGCGCAACAAATATAAGATAACAGGCGTTATAAATGTTATTATTAGTTAATGAGCGATACAGAAAAATATCACAAATCCATTTAACTAACACATTATTGGCTGCCAGAAGTGATACTGCATTGTCCTGTTCTTCTTGGCTGAGGATCTTTGCTAATCTCGCTCCTCCGGAGGTACAAGCCGTAACTGCTTGCAAATAAGACGTTGTTGTCTTTGACATCACCAGACAAACCGCTCCAAAAAGACGAGCTGAAAAATCAGAATTTTTTTTCACATTTGTTCAACGTTATTTAAAATAGTAGTATAGTCCAAAGTTATAGACCACAACGCTGGTTAACCCCGGTGTCAGATATGTAATTATGCCAAGGACAGTATAAAATGGTATAAAATGTATCTTATCAAAATTGAATTAATCTGATAAACTTTGATGTTTACAAGAACAACGCTGCGTGAACGAGGACCAGTCACAGAGGCAAGGAGACGTTATGACCGTGTCTGTCACGTTGAAAGAGTGTCCCGCTTTACAGGTGTATGTCACGGAACCGGAAACTGTGTCAATGATCTTGTCAGCATTACCAATATCAGGAGCTAATGGACAATTTACGGTTACACTGTCATCTGAAAAGGAATATCGCACAGTCACTTGTATAGCCTTTTTGGCTGTGGTGATATCGATCAGGAAGTATTGATATTAATTGATAGATAGATGATTTATTGATTTAAGATTATTATTATGGAATACTAATCTGTCATCACATGCTAAGATATTTATTGACATGGGTAGGGGTTTAGGATGTTTATTTAACGATCAATTGATTAAAATTGGAAAAAGTTAACATCCCAGAACCTGCCACAATGTGTAAAAACGATCAATGTACTAATCTTAGTAAAAACAAATGATGTGGAAAATGATCTGAGTGTTTCAAATGCTGGGGTTTTTAAAACCAGAAAAGACATAAAGCAGGTTGCAAGGATGTTAAAATGCATTTTGAAAATATTTGTGGTACATTTGGCATACGGTAAGATAATTATGAAATTGATATTAATAATACACAGTAGTACCCTTTTCACAAATGTAATATCTCTGAGCATCACACGCTGATAACATCCAATAAGATTGCGAAACTGTTAAACATTAATAAGAAAGATTAAAGTGGAACATTATTTTATTATAAATGAATCAAAAGATATATAACTGAAATAATCATTTACAAATCTTTTCAATATTGCATCAGAGCAGACTCTTTAACATAAACGATATATATCTATTATCTGGTTATTAATGAATATGAAGTTGTTATCAAATACACTGTCATAACAAAGATATAGTTGGACTAAGATGTGCTTACTCAGCAATTAGTTAATCAAATAAGTATACTATCATTATGGTATGTCATATATATATATATATATATATATATATATATATATATATATATATATATATATATATATATATATATATATATATATATATATATATATATATATATATATATATATATATAATGCCTTACCCAAACCACACGCTGTGGAAGTTGAGGGGGAGCTACTCCAAAATGTTGGGGTTTTCACCTCTTCTCCATCAGCCCAGACCCACCCAGTCCCTGCAGCATTATTGTAAGAGAAATACGCATATGGTCTGAAAACAAAGTACAGGGTATTGAAACATATTCTTATATCATCCTTCTTCTTTCCATTTAATAAATGTCACTCAGCATATTCCTACAGAATGGTGCCACCATCCTAGTACTGCTACTGCCATAGACGTGTTCCACCATCTTAGTACCGCTATTCCGCTAGACGTGTCCCACCATTCTAGTACCCCTACTGCCATAGACGTGTCCCACCATCCTAGTACCGCTACTGCCATAGACATGTCCCACCATCCTAGTACCGCTACTGCCATAGACATGTCCCACCATCCTAGTACCGCTACTGCCATAGACATGTCCCACCATCCTAGTACCGCTACTGCCATAGACATGTCCCACCATCCTAGTACCGCTACTGCCATAGACGTGTCCCACCATTCTAGTACCCCTACTGCCATAGACGTGTCCCACCATCCTAGTATCCCTACTGCCATAGACGTGTCCCACCAGCCTAGTACCCCTACTGCCATAGACGTGTCCCACCATCCTAGTACCCCTACTGCCATAGACGTGTCCCACCATCCTAGTATCCCTACTGCCATAGACGTGTCCCACCATCCTAGTACCGCTACTGCCATAGACGTGTCCCACCATTCTAGTACCGCTACTGCCATAGACGTGTCCCACCATCCTAGTACCGCTACTGCCATAGACATGTCCCACCATCCTAGTACCACTACTGCCATAGACGTGTCCCACCATCCTAGTACCGCTACTGCCATAGACGTGTCCCACCATCCTAGTACCGATACTGCCATAGACGTGTCCCACCATCCTAGTACCGCTACTGCCATAGACGTGTCCCACCATCCTAGTACCGCTACTGCCATAGACGTGTCCCACCATCCTAGTACCGCTACTGCCATAGACGTGTCCCACCATCCTAGTACCACTACTGCCATAGACGTGTCCCACCATCCTAGTACCGCTACTGCCATAGACGTGTCCCACCATCCTAGTACCGATACTGCCATAGACGTGTCCCACCATCCTAGTACCGCTACTGCCATAGACGTGTCCCACCATCCTAGTACCGATACTGCCATAGACGTGTCCCACCATCCTAGTACCGCTACTGTCATAGACGTGTCCCACCATCCTAGTACCGCTACTGCCATAGACATGTCCCACCATCCTAGTACCGCTACTGCCATAGACGTGTCCCACCATCCTAGTACCGATAGTAACTGCGAGCATGTGTAAATTCAAAAGCCTTACTCTACTTTTGCTCTCAAATCCGGCCTAAATACATCTATAGCAACAAAGAATCATCAGATAGGTAACATCGGAATTGCTGGCTGGTTTTTGCTTTATTGATTTGAACAGTTGCAAGTTACAATAATGATTAACATGTTTGACTCGACATGGTCTAATGGAATCTATGCCCTACTCTTTTTCTAAGAGTGACTGAGGATTTTTCTAGGGATCCTAACTGAACCTACGGCACATGGATAAAAAAGTAAACAGGAAATGGTTCATCCATGCCAACATTTTGCTGCTTTCCAAACGTATTGAAGCCATCTGTGACGTTGAAAGATCATCATAAAAGGAAATATCATCTTAATAAGTCAGAGGTTTTATGTTCAACATAGAATAACATGAATAACCTAAGAATAAACCTAACAGGAAGTGCAAGACCTCAACTCTTATGATACATTGCGTTGCAAAGGTGTACATTTTACGGGTGGAAAATAGGTATTTCACAGTAAATTAAAGCTTAAAAAATAAAAAAATAAGGTGTTTTACTTTAAATCTATTCTCGAAATAAAACCTTAGAGTATAGCGTATTTCATTACAGTCAATGCTAAAAATAGATGATAAACAAGTTTTAATCTTGTCAAGCAAAAAAGTATATGAATATATATCAGTTACTTGTATGGCTATTTTTATTCTAGGTCCTGATTCAGCTCACCCTTGACAAATTTATATTGTTATATGCTTGGATATTCCGTATATTGTTATATGCTTGGATATTCCGTTTCTTGCTTTGTTTGTTTGTTTGTCTGGGGTTTTACATCACTTTCAACATTATTTCAGTCATTTCATGATGAAACCTACATGTAACAGATAAAGTACTGTCTCACTTGCACTGAATTGTCATGTTGCAAGTCCTTGACATGACAACAGTCACAGATTTAGAAGGTTAACCCTTTGGCATGGGCTTCAGCTCATGTTTGAAATTGTATTATGAATTCAATCTCGGCATGGCCGGGGTTTGAACGAACAACCTTTGGATCACCACAGAGAAACTGGTGCTAATAAGCTGGCACTCCAACCAACTGCGCCACAGCCCGTGGCTTCCTGCTATGATAGATGTTGTATTGTGACAGATTTTTGCAGCCAATGTGGCATGTATTTTTATGAAAATAGATCATGAATAGGATTGGTCCCAAGAGTGATATCTGTTGGACCTCAGACGTAATGGAATTTATGGAGGACTATTCTGTGCCTAACTTAATACGCTGCGGTAAGTGTCCATAATTAGGTATTACTGTGTCCAGTTAGGGGGAATGTCCACCTGGACTCCGAATTCGATGGTCAATAGTATCAGGTATTGCTGAAAGATCAACACATACAGGTGACATGTCATGGCTGACTGACATGGATTTGACCATTGTCTCCAGTTACCTCCACATTTTAAAGATCTTGAACAATATTCTTGAATAATCATGTACTGATCTGATGACTCAATTCCAGAATGAGTATTGTTTGCAGGTATGTGTTAGAAATTGTATTAGATCTATTCTAACTCCATTCTAGTTTGTGTTTAAAATACTAAAATACTAAATACTTTTCAAAACAAGATTCTATGAGTTAAAACTTTGAAATGAAGGCAAAAATCAACCTATCCACACGAGAACCTCTATAATCCTATTACATAAGAGGCTCAAGTGATTTAAATAAAATATAAAATAAAATAAATAAAAGTGATTGATGTAGCCAAGCTACAAAAGTACAAAAAACATGACTGAAATTTGGTCGAATATTGCCTCAAAATTGCAAGAGGGCCTAACACATAATGAATCTGTTTCATTTAATTTTTTTACATTTTATTTTTATCTGAATCTATGACCAACTGCTCTATGGCATTTAGTTTCTATAGTAGTGGAACAAAAATGACTTAAAATATATTAGCAAGAGATCTTTTAATCATTATTTCTCTTTTTTTATAACCACTCATCCTACAAAATCAAGTGGCCTAGCTCTGGCGACGTAAAGTTTGTGAAAAATTTCTGGAAATGCCTGCAAACTGCTTCATAAATGTTCATTTAAAGTATTTATTCAGCTTAACAGGTCGTCAGATGAATGATTGCAAAAATTAAAAATGAAAACCACAGCTGCTTGAGTCAGCTTGAGTCATGCATTATATCCAACATTTAAACTGAAAATCAAAAAAATGAAAATTAGAAATTTGAAAAATGGCCAGGGCTTTGTCACAATGCTGACCTACCAGCATATATAACCCACTTTCCTGCAGAACTGGCGTCAACTGTAACACGTTACCGTCTTTTCCATGAGACCTTAAAGCTTTGCGAATTATCGCAAAAACTGTGATTTAATTTATGTGATTTAATCTCGTTCTGTAGAGAATGCTGACATTGAGATATCTTTTAAAATCAAAATAAACTTACACAGATCTTTCAGCCAAAAGACCCTTTAGGATCTCATTTTCCTCTGAACTTAAAACTTTTGCCAATCTTTTCCCCTCCAGTTGACATGCCTCTTTTGCCTCTGTGTATATAAGTTTCGACTCAGATATGCTATAACACACATCACCCAAAAGACGACCTGTAAAAATATATGAGGCACACATCAATTGGAAAGATCAGATCAAAAAACAAATATTTCTTATATCTCCTTTTACAAAAAAGTATGTTTTTTTGAGAAACCGATGTTCACAGCATATCTTCCTCTTCTCACAGTGTTTGAGTGGTGATATAAAAGGACGATACCGTATCCCGCCATCTTCTCCCACAGATATGGACCATCAATATTTTAGCTGTTTTTTAATGAATAAATGAATCGACAAATTAAGGTCATTTAATGCCATTAAGGTATGAATTGAAATCTTGTAGATGTGGATGAATGATAAAAGCATGGAATAAACAATGACGTTACAACTGCAAATGACCATTAACAAAACAGTGAATCACAAGTTCCACGTGAAGGTGCTGGTTTGAATACCTGAATATGCATTCACAGATAACGTTTTTTTGTAATTCAAACTTTTTTAACAAATTTTACGTGGCTTTTTCTACATTTTCTGTATGTTTGAGGGATCTTTACAGCAATTTGTGCCATTTAATAGAGCATGATTCCCTGCTCCCTTGAAGTCACCGGATATTCCGCAGTGCAAAATGTCCACTTTTAAGCTGTATATATTGTACTCGGGAGTTTTATTTTGTTTTCCACAGAGGTTTTTACAATATTAATAGGATTTTTAAACCATAATATTTTTGGGGTTTTGGCTCTATTAAACCAATTCTTTATGAGTGTATACATAACATTGACCTCCTTGGATATTTCTGGGGTTTTCCATAACCTTCCATTCTGCTGGGGATGGTGGTGGGGGAGGGGGGTTGTATCCCAGTTCTGGGTATATTAAGATTATCCGAAACTGGAGGTCCCTGGGACTTTGGTATAGGATGACCTGATCTAAGAGAGAGGAACATTTGTTGTGTTCTGCTCCTTCCACCTCCCTTTGGTCCATTACTTCTAAATTATTGTCAAAAAAATAGAAGTTACTGAAGTAATCTTAGTCACTTTATAATGACTTTATGAATAACCAACTTTATAATTTTCCTTTTTATAGTGGTTTTGTAAACCATTTTAATATATATAATTCTTCTAGGGGTTCTATTTCTGCTATTATTTTGGCTCATATTTATGAACCTCTGTTATCTCAGTTGCTGGGAAAACCTTTTCTGTTATCTTTGTTAATTTCTGGAATTGCCATTTTGAGGGTTTGTCATTTGGAGCTCTCCTGCATTGACAATTCACACATTTTGGGAGAATACAATCTTCACATTGCTGGGTTGTATATTTCGAGCATGTTATATTCCCTTTACATCAATCAGATCCATGTCCAAAACTATTGACACTTGAGCTGGCGTAGAGGGTTTGGAATAAATACATCAACTCAGATGTTCAAATATTCAACTTTGATAGATGTTGGAAGCTGTGTTGCTTCAAATGTCAGAATAAACATAATATTTGATACTTTTGCATTATCCTTTGTAATAAAAATCTGTTTGTATTGGACAACATCCTGGTCTTTCAACTCATCTACTATCTGGTCTTCATAAACTTCCACTAAATCTGGGCATCTGATTACTCCTTTTTTTTGTTGAGGGTTTGATGAGCAGTTATTAAAACTGGAACAATCATCTTACAAGATTGTCTGGATAGCTTTTATGCTCAACCCCAATCTTACTATTTTTTCAACTATTTTGGGACCCCTGCAATGCCTTGAATCCCCTTTGTAATTGCAAAGAGGGACATTTATGCCAGGGTGCAGAATCTGAACTTTCTGTTATTAGAAATGCTTGCCATTTCTCTATTCTATTCAAATCGTCATCACTTTTAATTCATTCCTTGGACTTTTTTGTTTATTTTGTGCCATGCATGTTTTTAAATTTCATCAATTTGGTCCCCTACCCACAATGGAGCCCAACAAGGAGATGTGATCTGGGCAAATCAGATTACATCTCCTTATTACTTTTTTATTGTTGGAGATTGTGAACCTTTATCTATTAAAACAAGCACTTTGCAATTGACAGACATTTGGTATCTTAATCGATTGTCCATATGGCTTTTCCGCTCTACCTCAATAACTGATTACCCAGTTTCCTTTTACTGTTTTTGCTGTCCCAGTAATGCCTTGCATTCGCAAAGGGGGTCATTTTTGCCCAGGTATGTTTAGCATCTGAGCTTTCTGCAATCGAAAGGAGAGGCCATTTTTTTCAGGCCATTTTTTTTCAGGCCATTTTTTTCAGGCCATTTTTTTCGTTTTTACCAAAAGGAAACCAAAAAGGAGAGGCCATTTTTTTCTTTCTTTTTGATTCGCCATCACTCTCCTCGTCCTTGGTCTTTTTTGTTTTGTGCCATATGTTTTTTGTTCATTTTCATAATTTTTTGGAGCCAAGGGGATTCCGTTCCTAATCAATTATATTCTTCTTTCAGCTCTCATTTATCACAATAAAGATTTATTTTTTTCAAATCAACAAAAGTAGGATTTTTAGCCAGAATATATTAAAGGAGAAATACCAAACCACTTCACTCAGACCTGGGCCTTATCTGACCTGCCCATCAGTGTACATCTGGATCCGAGACAGGCGTGTTAGCAGTGGACTGAAATTACAGCCAAACCAGCCCAGTGCCCAACCTGTCAGGATTCCATATGCTCCATGGCACATCCCACACCAAAGAGGACGTCCCTTTAGACACCTCTTATGGTGCTGGGGGACAGTGGGTTTATTTTTGATCAACGTTAGGAGTTATTGGGCCAGAAAGGCATGTTGTTGTATGTGGTGGGTGGGGACCAAAATGATAATAATAACTGAAGCACATGTGGCACTAAACAAATAAAATGATTTCAAAAAGCTCAAATTCTGAACAAACCCTACAATTGCAAAGGGGGTTCAAGGTATTGCCAGGGTTCCAAAACGTTTTAGATTGAGGTAAGGCGGAAAAGTCATGCAGAAGATCTTCTGAAATGTCGAAATGCCGAATGCCGAATGTTTATCAAAACAGTTCCAGTTTTGATAACAGCTCATAAAACCCTCAACAATAAAAAAAGTAATAAGATGCTCAGACCTAGCAGGAGTTTCTGAAGAGGAAATAGTGGATGAACTGAAAGATCAAGATGATCATTAAACTAGGATGGTGCAAAACTTCCAATCAATATATTTATTCTGACATTTGAAGCAGTGCAGCTTCCAACATATACTAAAGTTAGATATTTAAACGTCAGAGTTGATGTTTATATTCCAAACCCTCTCCACTCTGTGTGAATTGTAGAATATTTGCATAATTGTCCTTCTTTTTTAAAAGAGAAGGAAATTCAACGCACACTACATACATTCCTTTCCACTTCAAAGACTACTTCCTGTGTTTAAGACAAAAGAAACAAAAACAATATCAATTCAAACAAAAATTACTTGTACAATAAATAACAAGAATTATTCCTTTTTTACAAATACTTCAAAATCTTCATCAGCATCCTCTCATACTCTTGCCATTAAATCTGTAATAACCCAACAATAACCCCTACTACATATCCATTAATACAAGCATGAATGGCAATAAATCTGACAAAAAAAGAAATCAAAGATCAAGGGAAGAGTAAAATATACATTATCCAAAATAGTGCTATATCCACTAATGACACACTATGCTGTAAGGACAATCACAATGGCAAAATATTAGTTATCAATCAATGGTCTTTTTATGATTCAACATAAATCACAAAGGTCTAGAAGTTGATATCGATGAAGACATGTTAAAAGCATATTAATTACACTTACTGCTGCAGCGGGCAGTGAATAAAGACCAATCGCACAGACATGGAACTGTAGTGACTGTGTGAGTGGCGTTAAATGCAAATCCGTCATCACAAGTGTATGTCACATACATTTGTTCCTTGTCTACAACCTTTATTGCATTGTCAATATCAGGTGATGATAGACAATCTGTGGTGCTATTAGAGTCTGAAAATATTCATAATCGCATTAAAAGCAATTTACGTAAATGAAGATGGGCGGCCCCCTTTTTATGTATACGTAGGTAAATTTATAACATATTTTTTTTTTTTAAAGCGTCACAATAAACAAAGTATGTCAAATCAGAATTGGTCTATATTACCAGAACAAAAAAGTGAGAAAGCTTTATATAATTATTACATTAAGTTATCTAATATACCATACAAAGGGTGAATATGTAGAAAATTACCTTTTTCACAAAAGAATTCAATTTCACTTGCACAATAAGCATATCTCCAACCATATGAAGAAACTGTAATGGAGAGAATTTTATAAATTCATTTGATAAAATACGATTATTGCGAGAATAGTGACCTATTTGTTTTTGACCTCTAATTAATAGCCTTTGATAGAGTGATAGTTTAAGCTTTTTTAGGAACATATTCCACACTTTCAGCTCGTGATCAATAGTCAAATAACTTATTGGGATTAAATAACTTATATTGTCAACTGCAACTAATGTTTTAAATATGAAGATTAACATAATGTAGTATGTGACATTGAAGATGTCTTTTGTACATACTACCTGTACTTTAACCTGTATAAATCCTTTCTACTCAATAACATAAGAGGGTTCTTAATAACAGTACATATTATAACAACTAACCAACTCCGCACGAGACACTTGTTGATCCTGGATTACTATACCAGAATGCTGAAGTTGTCATTTTCTGCCCATCAGCCCAGGTCCATCCAGTGCCTGCCGCATTATTGTATGAAAAATAAGCCTGTGATCTGAAGACAAAACAAAACAGCTCTATATCAGTATTAAAGCATTCATGATATGAGGTGTTCAATCACTTTTTCCTTACATAATATAAATGTTTCTGCCTAAAACTTTGCGATCAAAAGTTATTTCCATCATATTTCAACCACATAAATTTCTGTGCCATTTGAAAGTGGATGTGTGTTCTGATGATTGTATTCATGTGGCCACCTGGTGGTCAAAAGAGAACAGGCAGTACTTGGCACTTTCAGCAAAACACAAAAACCATGGTCAGTGTAGCTTGCTTGTGTCATGGTTTTGTAGCCACATAACATGTAAGCATACCCCAGACCTCTGTAAAATTGTCTGTGGCCTCTGTCGTTTCATGAATGCTTTACGAGGAATATTTAAGTCAGTAATTGGATTTAAAGATGGAGATTTTTACATAAGGTAAACATGAAATGTTTCCTCCTTTCCTTTACCGACATGCTTGACAAAAATGATCATTATATTTATGTCAATCAATGTTTCACCTATTCAATTTAACAAATGGAGTAATGTTTTTATATTGCATTATTCTGTTGGACTGAATATTGTAATATATTAAATGAAACTTTAGAAGATTGATTGGATTTAGAGCAAAACTGGAACAAATCTGTTGTTTCCCCTTTTATCCAGGTTGCAAAAAGACTTACACGCTTTCTGTAGAGATAAGATCTTTAATATATATGTCTTCTTCTGAACTTAATACTTTTGCCAGTCTTGTTCCTCTCAAATGACACGTCTGATTTGCCACTAAATAGGTTGCCTTTGTCTGAGAAAAAATGTAGCAGACATCACCGAAGAGACGACCTTCAATCAGATATTGATATAATTAATTCGTGTAGGCAAATGCAAAAGTTGCATATACTCTGTTTTATCAATAATAAGTTTTAGGATACTTTATAGTCAGTTTAAATTATGATATGTCTTTCCCTTTAGCCAATATACCTGACCATCACTAGAAATGGGAGACATAGGGATATAACTTTTTTACTACTCAGAATACATCTACAAATGATATGTGATCGAATGTCGACCTTCTTAGGCAATTTTGATCAAATATTGCCAGTGACCTTGAAGTGATCTTTCATTGACCTTGAAAATAGAAAGCCTATTTCCACGAAATTATCTACATGTTTTATTTTTTTTTTGGGTCAACTGCAAAATGTATGAGTATGATTCTCATTGATTCTTATTCATTATCTAAAGCTACAAAATGTAAACTTCAAATTATGAAATTATATAGCTCTTTGTAAATATCTGCTTTGCAACAACACGAGTTTTTCCTTTTGTTAATAGCTGTCTTAATTTGGAAAAATATGATTGAAAATGACAGTTTTCCGCACTGAATCATGTTTGTGCCATTGACAGCTCCCAGGTTTTCCCACTCAAAACAGGTGGTGCCCCCTATAATGAGTGATAATAGGTAATTTGCAGAACGCAAGAATAATAATAAAAAAATAAAACAAATCTTTCATTCAGGTGGGGTAGTTGAAACCATATCTGTTCATCTTTCAAAACATTTGATTTGTCATGTGAACAATTTTGTTTTAGCACAAATAGATGCAAAGTTGCATTTGTGTCCATGTTGTTTTGAATATGTAACCTTCAATATCACTCGATCAGATCTCTTGTTTGTGCATGTTCCAATTGTCAGATTAACACCAAATTTCATCCCACTTAAAATTCCTTGTTCTATCAATAAGGAAGCAACTCCAAGCAATTTGAACCGAAATTTCATGCATCGATGGACAATGATGATGTTATCGTGTTGGACTTTTAGTTTTGTCAGTGATGACTTTATCACTCACGTTATGAACTGCTTTTATAATTAGGATACATTATGATATCATATCAAATAAATTAGATTGAGAAATATAAGTAATTTCACACTTACTGCTGCATCGAGCAGTAAATAATGACCAGTCACACAGACACGGAGTTGTAGTAAATGTGTGAGTCCCATTAAATGCGAATCCCTCATTACAAGTGTATGTCACATACATTTGTTCCATATTGACCATCTTGACAGCATTTGCAATATCAGGTGATGATAAACAATCCTTGGTTTTATTGGAGTCTAAAACATTAAATGAAAATCGTATATGTTATGTTTTTCGGTAACAATTTCTCGAAATAGTGAATGGAGCTTTGTCCACACACAAAGAAAATAAAAAATTTAATAACAACCAGGTTAATCTTCCATGATCCCCTTAATGGTACTTTAGAGAACAAAAGCTGACTAGTAATTTTACCATGCAAAACACAGAAGGTTCACATTATTTACAACATATAACAACAATTCTGAGCATATCAAATATTGTATATCAAGTAAGATATTGTTTAACGATGTTCCTATTCCAGCTCAGTTTCTTAAACTAAAATGTGAAACAAAAGGGAAGGGCTTAAATAATTACCTTTTTCACAAAAGAAATGTATTTGAGTTGTACACGAAGTGTCCTGCCAACCATTAGCGTTAACTATCATAAAGAGAATTGTATATTGTGAAACATTTTCATCACAACAATAATGATCTCTTTTCAATTGAATTACAATTGACAGCTTTGATAAAGTAATAGTTGAAGCTTCTTGTTCAATAAATGTATTTATTCAGTCTTGCAAACTTTTTATCTCTACAGATAGTTGTCATCACTGTTTTAAATGCATTTGGTTGATTTAACATGATACGTTAAGAGTGATGTTTGGGATTCATTTTGTTAATAGACTTATTATTATTTTACAACAGAGAAGGGTTTGTGATGGTTTACAAAACAATGACTAACTGTATCCGCATGTGACACTTATTGGTCCTGGGTCAGACCCCCAGAATGTTTCAGTTGTCAAGATTTCCCCATCCGCCCAGGCCCATCCACCGCCTGCAGCATTATTGTACGAGAAATAAGCATAAGATCTGAAAACAAAATATAACAGTTCTTGGTGAGTATTATCTTGGAGAATATTAATATAATAATATAATACTCCAAGGTATTATGATTTGAAGATAATTATTTGAGGATATGATACACATGAAACAGGAAATTTATTCCTATTATACTTTTATATTTCAAATGTTCATTCTATGTTTTACACCTCAAATATAATGTTAAAAATTGTAACTTTTATTTGCATCTTTTTTTTTTCGTCCATACATTTTGTGCACATTTGCTGAACAGTTTCTGTTCTTTCTTTATCATTTAAACATTTTTCTCTGTTGTCAAGCATAGTGAATTATCATTCGTCCAAGAGCTAAAAAATATTTTCTCGACACTCTCCATGTTACAAAAAATAAAAAGTCATTATCGATAGATTGCAATTCTAAACTCATCTTGTGTTGCTAACCAAAACAATAACAATTACTTCTGGGATCCACCAAGAAGTATCCAACTGCAATGTTGAATTTGATCACGGCAATTAAATCCATCATGCCCCAATATTCCTGAATACTAACCTTATACAGGCACCGCTGCTATGATATTAACATAATTTTCCAAACTTTACTGAACTCTTAATTTTTACAACCTCTTATATAAATAGCACAATCAATCCTAGGAAAGAAATGTTAAAACTACTAGCAAATTGGACCATTTTTATTGTTTCACCTCTCCAAGCTTGCAATCAGAAACTTTACTTAACTTATATAACTTACACAGATTCTGCAGATAGAAGATTTTTAATATATTCATTTTCCTCTGAACTCAATATTTTGGCCAATCTTGTTCCCATTAGATGACATGTTTGATTTGCCTCTGAAAAGGATGCTGTTGTCTGAGAAAAAATGTAGCAGACATCACCGAAGAGACGACCTTCAATTTAATATTGACATAATTATTTCACACAGACAGAAAAAAGGTTGATTTTACTCTGTAACAACTCTGTTTTACAATCACTCAGTTTTAAGGTGATTAACACAGAAGATCACAATATTCATAGTCATAAAGAATTTTTTATTGCAAAACTAAATTTTAATTTCACATGATATTTCTAGCAATTTTTTGCTTGGATATCTCTAATATGTTTATAAAGGTTTTTGACATTTTCTCTCTTCATGGATTGAAGCAGCTTTTCCCAAGCCAGATATGGACTTCCATTAGAAAGACTTTTTGAATGACTTCAAGGTGGTTGTATGGGATATACTTTGTAGAATCTCCGCTTCAGAGATTAATCTGTTAATGGCAGCGTGGAGTGCAATATAAAAAAACATTTGATACTAACAAGTTCAGGTCAAGTGTGGAATCATTAGACATATGTTTTTTTTATGTCAGCACTTAAAATATGTATTGATCTGTAATATTAATGTTTATAAAATCTATGGATATTGTTTTTTAAATCCTACCGTTGCCTCTGGCCAACACCGACAAAAATTTGAATATTTTTGCGGTAAATCAATATTGAACTAATACATGATCTAGCCACCCAATATATGACAAATGTAACCTCAGCGTAAAACAAGTTGTGAAATTGTATTGGATGTCGTTATCGTAACCATTTTTTAAAAGTGCTTTATAATAAGAATTCATTCATCTAACACTAAGTAACTTCTACCTAAAAAAAGGTAAATAATTAATGATGGTTACTTGTAAAATAATGGTCCTTCATAAAACTAATCTGATCCTAATAATGCTAAATCAATGAATAATAAATGAGCGATTTAGTGTTTATATTTTATTTATATCCAAAGACATCGGTAAAATGGACTAGATCCTTGTGCACCAAAACAGAACTTATTTATTGTGTCACCATCTTTTCAGCCATAATGTCTCTAAACAAGGAAAAATAGTGATCCACAGGTAACACGGATTGGAAAACAAACAAAACAGAAAGTAAAAAGCTTACTGAGTGATTATTTACTTATCTATTTTTTGTAAAAAGATGATTTAAACTTCAAAATAACATAATTCGATATGGCTTGATTGAAAAATTCTAATTTTGCAGTGAACACACTTTGTATATGCAGTTTACCTTCTTCATACTTGCCACAACTGGTACTGCTCTACAGGAACTTTTAGTACTGGCAAAGCAATTTGTTTTGCCCTCCATTAAAATACTTTTAAAAAAGAGTTACGGTTGATGACATTACAAATTTTGCAGAATAAAATCTTCGCTCACCTTGAATGAAGTTGGTCTTAAGTGATAGTGTTAGGACATACAATAAGGCTCCGATGTAATCCATCTTACCAGGAGTCCCTTATTTCAAGCCATATCCTGTACTATAGTGTGATCCTTTTTTCCCAACTCCTTACAATAGTTAGCATCATAAAAGGGTTACTGTACACAGCATTTAATAATGCAAGTAGCAAAGAATGCCAAACCTATAATCGCGGTTATTAAATGCATGGTTACACAGTTTTATTGTTTAAGCCACAAAGCAAATTCCGGATTGTGCATGTTTGTATCATGTATCTTTTCTCTTAAAATCTGGTTCGATTTTAACGATTTGAATTGTGGTGGAATATGTTTATTATGGATTAGAGAAAAATTACATTCATACATCAAGTGCCTGTAAATTACACATCAAGTGGCCATTCATGCATCAAGTGCCTACGCATTCATACATCAAGTGCCCATCTATTCATACATCAAGTACCCATGTATTCATGCATCAAGTGCCCATGTATTCATACATCAAGTGCCCATGTATTCATGCATCAAGTGCCCATGTATTCATGCATCAAGTGCCTACGCATTCATACATCAAGTGCCCATGTATTCATGCATCAAGTGTCTACGCATTCATTCATCAATACTCCAAAGCACAAAGACAATTTAAAAGAAATCCCCTGCAATGAATATAGCTAAAAAAACATGAAGCTGATATCATATAGAACATCCGCTATTTTTAAATACAAAATGCAACATAGATTGAGACTCAAACGAACCGGGTTAGAGTCGAAGAATCCAACCGGCAACGTAAGCGATTCGCTTACGATCTTGAGCGGACCGAGGAAGAATCCCTCGGCGTCCCAAGAAACAGAAAAAGCAAGACCATCCCTACGAAACAGGAGGCCAAGTTTCGTAATAGGATCACAAAGGAAGCCAAACGTAGGATCCCCAACAACAAGGGGTCCACCAATAAAAAGAACGCCAAAAAGCCCACAATCGGTGACCTCATCAACTTGTTCAGTTGAAAAAGGTCACTTTGGGCAAACACAAAGGGACATAATACAAACACAGAAATGGACAGTGTCCCCAAAGAACAATAAACTCAACAAGAACAATAGTAACAATACAAATGAACAATCGGAGGAAGACACCTTCGATACTATGGACAATTTCAATGAATGTCTCCCCGCAATGAATCCCAATGTAACTAGAAAAAATAAAATAGTTCAAAACCAAACAATATCGATTTCGTTCTTTGATAAAAGTGTCAATATCAACCTTGAAAACAAGGATGAACGCTCAGTCATCAACCTGTCAAGCCATGACTTGACAGACGATGAGAGAAACACCCTCTTAAAGGGACTCAAGTTCTGCCCAACCCCAGGTGAACCTAAGAACCATGAAATTCAGTCTGACTTGAGATCCTTTTTCAGGAGGATGAGACTCAAATCTTTTTGGCACGATTCTGACCCGGAACCCCCAGTAAATCGAGACACAACCCCCAATTCCCAACCGAGCATCACCACTCATTTTGCTCCTACAAACAATCCCAACATTACCAACACTGCCCCACCAGTCTCGGATCCCTAGTCTAAGTTTAAACCAAAAAGCACATGGGAACCAAAATCCACCTCTCGAGACCCTGTGCTCGAAACCTTCTTCAAATGTATACAAAGGGACATTGAACAATTTGTCCCAAGGGCCCCCCGTACCCAAAACCTCAACAAAGAGGAAAAAAACGCCTTAGAATCCCTAAGTAGCAATCAAATGATCACTATAAAAAAGGCAGACAAAGGCTCTGCCATAGTGGTCATGGACACTGAAGACTACAAAAAAGAAGCAGAAAGACAACTGAACGACATGAACTTTTATGTCAGAACGGCACACGACCTCACAGAACACCACCAATCTTGTGTTAGGGACATACTGAATAAAATGTATGATCAGGACGAAATAGACAATGACGTTTATATGTCGTTGTGTCCCCATGAGGCAAGAACAGCCAAATTTTATTTCCTACCAAAAATACACAAGAAAAAGGTCGTAGGAAGACCCATTATCAGTGGAAATGGGTCTCCCACAGAACAAATCTCTGCTTTCGTTGACGAGCACATCAAACCCTTTGTAAAAGAAACCACCTCTTATGTAAGAGACACCACAGATTTCATTAGGAAGATCTCCTCTTTCCATAGCACTAATGAAATCATTGTAGCCACAATGGATGTGACTAGCCTGTATACAAACATCCCTCATAACGAAGGACTCAACGCAGTATACAGGTGTTTGGTAAAAAATTACACAGGTAGGGCTTCAATCAAAAGCCTAATGAACCTCCTAGAGGCAGTACTAAAAATGAATAACTTCACTTTTAATGGTGAACATTACCTACAAACAGGAGGTACAGCAATGGGCACAAAAGTAGCACCTTCATATGCCAACCTTTTTATGGCACACTTAGAGGAAAAACTCCTAAAGAACGCCCCGTCTAAACCAGCCCTGTACCTCAGGTATATAGACGACATCTTTATGGTATTCGACCAAGGAGAAGGGAAACTCCTAGACTTCATTAAATACTGCAACTCCGCGCATGAGAAAATCAAGTTCACCTCAAAACATTCTAAGATCGAGGTGGAGTTTCTTGACACTCTGGTAAAGGTCGACGGCGCAAACGGCACCATTTATACCGACCTTTATACCAAAGACACGGACACGCACAACTACCTACACTATACCTCCTCACATCCCAAACACTGCAAAACAGGCGGGCCCTATGGGGAATTTCTGAGGATCAGAAGGAACTGTACACATATTGAAGATTATGATTTACATTCTGAACTAAGAAAAGAAGACTATCAAAGAAGGGGATATCCAACCGATATCTTAGAATCCTCGAGAATGAGGGCAAGAAACACAAACCGGGATGATCTGCTGAAACCAAAAGACAAACCAACGGAACAGCAATCCAAGACACCACTAGTAGTCACCTACAACGAGGCCAACCCCAACTTCCACAGAATATTAGGGAAGTATTGGCCCCTACTGAAACTGTCCGTCAACAAGGATGCTTTCCCAGAGAAACCCCTGGTAGCAATCAGACGTCCAAAAAACATCTCAGACAAGCTAGTCCGGGCTGCTTGCAACACCACAACCAAAACACCTAAACCAACTGCACCACCTTGCAGAAGACCATGGAGGTGCCAATTTTGCCTATCATGTAGAACGCACAAAACAGTGCCAGCTCCATCACTGGACGGGAATACAAAGCTCCAGACAAATACAACTGTAATACAAGAAACCTAGTCTACCTAATCACTTGCAAACAGTGCAAGAAACCATATGTAGGAGAAACTTACAGAACTTTCAAAGAACGAATCAATGAACATTTAGGCTACATACGGAGAAAAGAATGTGACCAAGCAACAGGCCACCACTTCAACCTACCAGGTCACAGTATAGGTGACATGGAATTCCAGGTAATATACATTCTATACAAAAAACCAACTCCACACGACCAGACACGGATTGCCAGAGAACTGGAATGGATAGACAAGTTGAGGACATTCATACCAAACGGGTTGAATGAGAAGGGGAGATAAAAAGATTATTTTCCTACCCTTTGCAGACATACTATTGATAAAATAGATTACAATCTAGTCTAAAATCTATCCCCTAAACGGCTAACAATACACGATCAAACACTGAACCATACCATTAATTATAATAGGTTCTAAACTACCGTAAACCCGGAGAAAATTGTTGTTTTCTGAAAATAACAGAAAATCATTACAATATACTATTTCGGGCGCGTAGTAGTATTCCCACTCAGCGCTAAGGCAAATCAAGCAATCAATCCCTTAAAAAGCTGACCGCATTCGATTTTTCTCATGCCGAGACAACATCGGGAGCCCAAAATAGACATATCCCGAGCGACGGCGCAAAGTCAGAACACCGCCGTCGCCCCAGCAACCGTAGCAATACACAATGAGTCCATAGCAACCACTCAGCACATAATGGCGGAACAGACCACGCACAAGCTGTGCGTTACGTGCGGCAGAGCGTACTCTACACGCAGAGCGATGCTACGCCACGCAAGATCCGCCCACTCCCTCCAACCAGTGAGGCACAAGTGTCATACATGTCTTACAACGTTTTCAAGACGGGACAACCTCCGGCGACATTTAAAAAGAGACCAAATATGCTCTCTGATGTCGGAGAATGACATCTCATTGTTACCATCAGCTGAGGCCACCACAGGCCACCATCATAGTCAGTCTACAAAGGCCTCCACCTCAGAGACCACAGACTACACACAGAGAGATAGTAAGAACCCCCCTTACGTTTACAAATTCACTAGAAACAAATAACAAGGACAGAACCTTGGATTGAAAGGTTAGTAACATTCCTAGAATGTTACCAACGTTCTAGAAATATGTTTAAACATCCACTTCATTTTTTAGATTTACCGATTGAAGACGAGGGAACAGGGTACCTTGAGAGGATAGAGGATAACTCACCTCTACCTTCTAGGGAACCACCATCTCCCCAAGAGAAAACTCCCATGGCCCTCCAAGACCACATAAATTTTGTGGACCTTTGGGAAGACCTAGAATGGGACACACAAAACCCCCCCACAGCTTACATGAAGATTCTGGAACAACTTCTCCAGATACCAGTCGACGACTAAGCCGTCTGAACAGCTGTCAACCACCAAAAACCATCTCAACAACACAAACTATGAACCATATGTAAAAATAAGAAACGAGAATCAAAAATCACAGAAACGAAAATAAATGTTTCTCAACAAAAAATAGTTTCTTGTTCTCGCTCCATCCCGCCAAAATAGACGGGAAAGTATTTAATTATACAACAAAGGTACAATACAGATACGCAAATAAGAAATGGCCAGAAAGCCGGCTAAGAACCCAACAAAATCAAGGTATATTTCCTATGTTTAATATTACTGAAAAGAACCCCGTCGCTCACAAAAGAAAGACACGGGAACAGAAATTCGTTAAAAAAATGGACATTCCTACCCCGCGCCGGGGCTGTACGCAGCGTAAAATAAACGAAATAGTCTGGCAGCTTCAAGGGAGAGGGGCCGTAAATTTAAAAAGAATTATTTAACAAATCAAAATGATTCGTTTTGGTGCAAAAAACCGAAACACAACCCAAAAAACAACAGCGTAATCGACCAAAACGTGGTTTTAAAGATATTATATCGCTCATATAACACTGTACGCAACTCCCTTCGTGGGGGGTCCCTCACAGCACCTCCACAATGAGGTAACGTGACCCACAAACACCTCCGCTCCAGAGGCGCCATGAGAGGAGGTGCAGCACCTCCAGAGGTGCCTGCATCTCCTCAAGCTCCATATATAAACAAATCATAGGATAACGCAGTCAGTCCCCATCCAACTGAAGAGATCAAAGTGATCGAAACCGTTGTTGGTCTTGGTAGGGACTGCGATCGTTGTCGCAGATCATCTTAGGATCCTTGCCTTTATACTATAGATTGAGACTCAAAATATGTGTGCCAATATGTTACAAAATATGTATGCCATTTAAGAAAATATATTTGAAGGATGACCGGCAAAGTCCAGAGGTAAGCTTAAATTAAAAGGTTCAAAGGAATTTGTACATATTTTGTTTTATTGCTGATGCCCCACAGGCATAATGTTACACAGGGTGGAGGTCTTACAGTTCTGTAAAATTTACTCTTATTTTGAAATCATTTATGTTCCGACTTATCAAGAGGATACTTTCTTAAAGTAAATTAGAACAACTAAAATGAGTCAATGTCCCATACGATTTAAAATGTTATTAACGCAGCAAATTGAACATGACTTTATTATTAGCCGTAGCACAGACCGCAAGCTTATTCGCATCAATTTCTCTGTGATGATCCAAAGGTCGTTGGTTTAATTCTCTGCCATGTTAAGATTGCACCCATGTTACAATTTCTAATGTGATGAGCAGAGGCCCGTGCCAAAAGTAAATTACTCTCTTTTTCTACAGAATAACGTTTGGAATGAAATTATGAGGCTAATTTGTACGCAAATAAAAGTTCAGGTTACTCCGGTGCTTGTCCTGAACCAATAAAATATTCAAATTATCATGAATGAAAAACACTACCTAGCGTTTCGTTTTGAACTACCATTTCTATAAAAAAATATACTTAAAATAATGAACGACTACTGAAACAGAAAAGTTCAACATGATTATCATTTCACAATAAAGCACCTTTTTGGACTTGGTCTACCCAATAAGAGAAAACATTCATGCTTTAAAAGCAGTTATGGTCACTTGTTCATTACTTGTAAAATCGCATCGTTTCAATCAACGATTATATTGCGTAATGATCACGTAACCTTACCTTATCCTATACTTTGATCTCCTGGTATCTGTTAAACACACATCTCCCTTTGACCTCTGTGGTAATCTATGCGTATCACAACTCATTCATGTCTATCTAAGTCATGATTATTATTTGTGCACCGGGGGTGCCTATTTTATTAAAAGCCTATGCAACACTATAAGAATACTTAATTAAAAGAAAATAATGTTATATTTTGTGCTTTTACACAATGTTTTTTAATAATTAAATTGCTGATATGCGATAAACTTGAAATGGGCACAAATATTGATAAAAAATTAATTTACAATTAATAATAAGCAAAAACCAATGACCCCTCCCTTCTTCCCTCTTGCAAGTTCATTGACCCCCCTCACTTCCCGTATGCACAGCGGCAGAACTCATAAAGGGACATTTCTGTAGATATTGCGAAGATGAGTGAGGAGGTTATTTACAGGGAGGCTACAGCAGGAGATTATGAGGGAGTGTTGGACATCGACAGGGATGGCTTCCGGGGTTTAGACTACTTGCCTGCCCTGTATGAGAGCTACATGCAGGACCCACGAAGACACTGCTATGTTGCGGTCAAAGGATCTGAAGTGGTCGGTACATAACCAATAGTTAGAATCATAATATACAATGCAACTCTCATCTCTTATGAAATCATTTTAAACATTTAAATAAAAGGGGACTTAAAAACCCTACCATGATATGGATACGGGACCGATTATACAGATAGATATTCATTTTACAATCACATTTTAATTACTCCTGCGTGGCCATAAAAAAATAGAACAAAATTCTAAAACTCACAAATAGTTTGTCTTTACAATATACTAGTATCGAAACACAAATATGTGTCATCATCTCAGATTTTCAGAAACGAATATCAAAGTTGAGAATCTTTATCTGAAATACATAAAAATACATGGGACCACCTTGCTTATAAGCTCCATGGCAACATATTGCATCTCTAAGGAGATATGGGGCAATCTTTACCTTCTTTCAGCAATCTTGGTTCCGGGGCTTTCACAGACCGGAGTCCCCAATCACATCAAATATTTCCCTCCAATTAAACAAACGTTATTATGCTCTCCAAACATATTAATATTCACCTTTTTGGTGCCCCACACTTTGTTTCGATCCAACCCAGGCCTCTACCATGACAGGAGAGGAATACCACGTCTTGGTTAGGATAGTGCAGAAAACAAACATTTTCTATCAAATATTTTGGCATTCGTTAGTTGAATTCATGTAAGATATAGCCATGTTCTGAAAAGAAGAAAAAAGATTCGGTCTTAACTAATATCCAATTTATCCAAATCAAGACTATTTGGCAACAGATTATTTTTAAACAATAGCGATGTTTCTACCAAATTAAATGCCTTATCAGGAATCAGTGGCAAAGGCTCGGTGTATCTTTTTTAATTACGCACAAAGTGAAGCATAGATATATTGCATGTTATATGTTTTTAAAATCATTAACATGCAAAATCATTAACATTAACTAATTACCATGAAATAAGACTTAAAAATATACCTATTTAAAACAATATTTATCAGATTAGGAGTGCTTTATCGGATTATAATACTGATAAGTACCAGATAAACACAATATCAAGCCTACATGGATATTTGCTATTGCTGCACAACAAACGCTTTTATGTTATTACTATTCTTGTCAATAGAAAATGAGAAATGTTCATTAAAATGACTCCTGTAATTTACATGTCGAGCATGATGGTTGAGATGGGGTTTAATCAGTGCAGTCCCTGTTTATCAAGTATATGACAAATATTTTTTCTTCCTGAACTACGAGCACTGAATTTATGATATTGTTTTCAGCGTAATACACCATGCCTTGTATTTTCCACTGTCAAATATAAGAGTTCTGAATTGACGATATTTCTATCATTTCCACATTTGAGTTCACTATATGATATGATTAATATATTTTGGTCATTTATTTTTTTAGATTGGGTTTTGCATGGTGCATATAGTAGATGGCGGTGGTTGTATGATTGGCCAAGGAGCCAGAGTGTCGCCTCAATACAGATCCCAGGGAATATGGCAGGTGTTGAGACAGCTTCCATTGGCAAAGAATAAACCAAGATACCCTAATGCAAACCACTTTATTGTACTTAGTAAAAATAAGCCAATAGTCCTTCGCCAGAGAAAGCAGAAGATTTTCATGTTTGATTTGATAATGGAGAGGGTATGTATAGAATGCAGATATATCTTATCATACATACAATACTCATACATCAAACCGTCAGTTTTCATTTGTGAATACTTAAGTGTTTTCTTCATCATTACCAATTATACTATCTAAGATAAGTCATTCTGAGTTGAGCTTTACAATCACGCAAGAGGAAATGCACTTATTAGATGGGGAACTACACCCACCCCTGTGTTTCTTTACTGATGTCATTCCCTGTGCAATCAGAATAGGAGAATGTATAATTTATAGCATTTTGTCATTGTGGTGATATATCCTTTTTTATATTTCAGTCAATAACAGAATTTCAGCTGGAATACATGGATCAAGCGAAGTGGACAAATCAATGCATGATAAATAAAATAAATCATTTATTTCCAAGTGATAAACAAATTAAGAACCTTTCTAAAATTGACTTAACGACGATTCTGGACAGCAAGGAAAATCAATGGAGGTTATTTAAGAATGGTAAGATTATGCTGGCAAGAGAGGTACTGGAGCCTATGAGTGAAAACTGGGACATTATAACAGAGGAGCTATGCCGCACAGCGCCGTGTTTCAGCACCTATAACCCGTCTGAGCCCCAGCCCTTTGTAGAGTCATTGTCATTCGGAGAAGCTCTGCCAGTTGCCTCTGGCTTGATGTACAGGATTGAGTATTATGGAACCGTTGTTGAGGATCTGCTTGCTCATATATGTCAGCACCTAGAGAAGATATGGATACAGTATCGTCAAGGAAGCCTGCATGTCCTCCTATATACACCTGCAGAAATTAATCATGACCAAATTCAAGAATACATAAGGGACTATTTAGGATTATGTATTAAGAATTTATCAAAAGTATATGCTTTTAAGCTAGATATTAAGAGTGTAGATATATCTTCATCCTTTACAAAACCAAAACTTTAATGAACTTGAATGGATGCAAGTTATATGAAAACTCGGTATGAATATGAAAGCCGATAGGTTATAAACAACATATGAGTGTATGCGTTCCAACATTTATAATATGTATTGTACAAAAACATTTTATCTCTAATTTGAAATTCGAAAAGAAATATCTCTGATTAAGTGGTTGCTGAGCCTTTGAAGGTAGATGGGTATCGAAGAGTTGTTTGAAATTGTCAAACCAGGTCACATTCTATCAAAGTGTAGTTTAAATATGACCTACAACCTTTGAACATGGTGAGAGATATTGGTCGATATAACCAAATAATAACAATTACATACAACTGTAATTCAGTACTAGTATATATTTTTTTATTTCATATGTAGAAAGTACAAATCGAAGAGATAATTTTTACATAGAATAATTAGTATCTGTGTATTTGTCTAAAATGGCTAAAAACATTTCTGTTCAACAGAAATTATCTGGTATGTATAAGTATTGATTATCATAATGATGTATAGTTACTTAATTATCAAATAACTTTTACTTATAAACTAATCAAATAATTTATGAAATAAAAAGAAACATTTTCTTGATTTTTAAGTATTTTTAAAACTACATGAAACATTAATTCTCAATCCATTTCTATAACTGGATAACATTCGCTCGTTATTGTAGTTCCACAATAACAAAACAAACCGTATTTCCGGACCTCAAATGTTTTGGTGATGGATTTCACATCATATAGAAATAATATCAACACTTCTGTCACCAAGCAAAGTAATATATGTTTGTGTTCTCCAATCACCAATCGGCAAAGCCCAGATGACTGATCTGGAGGGGTTTGTGGAACATGCAGGGTCACCAAAGAAAAATTCGGTTAGGTCGATATTCGGGTGTTTAAACTGGTTTGACTCAGTTTTTGCAGCTGGGGACTGATATTAAATATATACTTTTTCTTTAATGTCATATAAAGAATAATCACGCTTTTTTTGGGAGATTTTAGATATAATCAAACACAAAATTTGAATTACCACCGAGAGCTGGGTATTTAAAAAATCTCATGCAATATTTACAAAATCTCATGAATGGTACCAAAATCAGACCTTTCCAAAACACATATCCACGCTTTGCCGATTGATGATTGGAAAACACTAATATATTATCAACATGTAAATGGTAAAATACAAACTTTGCCGTGTGGGCGATAATTGAGAAAATGCCATTTACCACACGGACGCATTTTTATCAGGAAAGCATAACTCTATTTCAGCAAGAAAGAAGTGATTTCCTGATAAACATGCGATTTAAAACATACAGACCAAAGCATAAACTTTTGTCAAGACATCGTATCACGATCTGAAGCGAACCAGAACCAGCTGATTTCAATCACCTGCCGAAAAGTCTGGGTTCTGTCTCACAGCCCTCATCTGACTCGATCATCAGTAGAAATGACAGACATAGGCATATAATGGCTTTAAAGTGTGGTTCACATCCACAAATGATACGATTGAATGTGAACCTTTGTAGGCTATTTTTATAAAGCATAACATTGCTGGTGACCTTGATATTGCTGGTGACCTTGAAGTGACCTTTGAATGACTTTGAAAATGAAACTTCTATTTCCATGGATTTTATTATGATATAAGTATTCAATTATCTGCATCTTTCAAAAACGAGCTTATAGAGTCTTTATTCATCACATTTCATTCAAAATTATCAATACTAGAGCAATTTTTAATTTTGAACCAGTCTGCAAGGGAAATTAGAGGAAATTTTGATATGCTGAGCTATTTTGAAATCATGTCTATAATAACAACTTATTGTTGGTTAATTTATGAAAGTACATATTATAATGCACAGAAAAAAGATTAATACAGGAAATAAAATGAAAATAAAGTCTGTCAATTTTGAGATTTATTAACAAGCTAAATTTGGTTAGAAATAGCTTGAATCTGGTAGGTATACAAAAGATGAAAATTGACGGACTTTGATCCAAATCGATCCATTGCAAACTTTTAAAGTTTCATACATATAAGATATATGTTTATTTCCAGAAAATAACCCCCAATAAGTTGCTCTAGTCATAATGGTACATAAAAAATGTGCTAAATTTGTAAATTAAAAACATTAGATGACAAGAAATGTATTAAATGAAAGCACAAATGGATTGACTCATTGAAAAGCTGATTTCTGTCTGCAAATTTTCATATATTTTATTCTTTTCTTAAAAAAGAGAAAATTATCTCTTGAATATGTATATAAATTGTAGAATGTTTTCTATTTTTGGAGCCACTTGTGCTGGGTGAAAGTGACACCATGTACCCACTGCAATAGCCAGTTTTGTACTACCCATTTCATATTCAATGTCTCCCATTTCTAGTGATGGAAGGCAGATTTTTTCTGATTGGTCGGCTATTTTCACACCTTTCTGCCTTAAACTGATTTGCTAATTTATCCAAACCTAACACACATGGATTCTGACAAATCACTGCCGTGTTCTCAATCGCCCATACCAGACCTTTATTATGCATTGGGGCAGGGGCTGCTGGTGTTTCGGACCGTTCTTCTATTAGAGGATGGCGTATTCCACCATGAGAAAAATTACTTCCCCCAGTTTGACCGTGGCTAGAGGGATGAAGCTTACAAGAAGTCGACCCTTGCCACTCTGTAACAGCCCACAACGCACAAAATATCCCTCGAGAAGCCTAAATGAACCCGGTTACCAAATATATATTGAAAAGGAAAAGCAGATTTAATTTATATGATAAAGTCGAACAGGTACAGTTGAAGAGGTTATGGCCGAAAAGAGGAATGGTCGAAACAGCCACTCACCAGGTCGGGTATGATACTAAGTGCCAAGTTGTGACCACAGTGTCAGGACGCGATTATTTCCTCATTTCTTGCTAGAGTTCATTTATCAAAGTTAAAATCTGTTTTATATTAAAGACAAACACATAAAATGGCATATTTGAAGCAAAAGTTTTGGTTTATGACCACAGAAATTGGCGCAAAATAAAAAAAGATGTCAGAAAACATCGGCAAACATTTGATTTGATTTGAAATAATTCATGAAGTTGGCTGCTTCACTTATGTCTCGTGGGCACTCAGAGTCTACGCAGTATGGCTACACAGCTACAGGGGAGACCCAATGCGCCCTCCAATCTCCAACTGACAACTTTATAACCAACACACTTCTCTTTCCGTGGGGCCTACAGTCATCGGTAAATCCAAAACCTAATAGTGTTCTCCAATCACCAATCGGCAAACCCAGATAGTGGATAGCTAATTGATAATTAGAGAATGCTATAAAAACTGAGCTCATTATAGGTGAACTACCGTAATGTGGAGATCTCTGATAATGTTTTGTCTTTTATCATCACATTATAAACAACAATAATATATGTGATTAAGTTTTAGAGTTTAGTTTTGCCTGGTTCATCCAGTGTGATTACAGTGTTGTTGGTGTTAATATGTTGTATAGGGGGCGCTGCGGCTGCTCCGTGCTCGATATTGGCGCCGCCAGGTGGCAGCACCACGCTCCCAGTTGTGGGATTGTACATGGCATACACAGGACTGCTGAATGCTATCGTCTGACCAGCTGCACCACCAACCTACAATATACCAAAATATTCTCTTGTGATCAAAATGCATTGAAACTGTGAAAATATAGTTTGTATACAACTCATTCTTGGATAATGATTTTTACCAAATTTTGCAGGTATAATTACTGCTGTGTTGATAGTCTTTTCTTGCCATAGACGTAACACAAATCATGGTTTTTTTTGATAACCAGTAGATGGGCGTTTTTCTGAATCATTCTGTGTCAACGGTTCCACCAACTAGGGATTGAACACAATGATAGTGCACATTTTTCAAGGTCCGGAGCCCCGTAAAATTCACTTTTAACCTAATAAAATAAATATTACTTTGCACAGCTCATTTCTTTCTGAAAAGTTTAAAGATGCCTTTGGAATACATAGTATTATGAAGAAATTATATTTCTAAATAATGTTTTGGTTTCATGCCAAACATTGAGAGAAGTATAGTCTCATTTCATCATACCAATGAATTTTACCTGGAACAGTCCCATTTCATTACATAACCTTTCTATAGCATGCGTTTTCATTGATATTGCATGATTTAAACGATATAAAATATGATTGTCATGGCAAAAAAACTAACATGTGGTCACACTTCCTGAAATATTTACCAATTTGAATACAGCTTCATATCAATTAATACATAATATTTCAAAACCCTTAAACTTCATTGAGTAAAAATTTATTTCTACATAAGCTATGACGAGAATAAGGTGCCAGTTCATTCGAGATCACGGTTGGATATGTGACAAAATACAATTTGTTATGTAGATATTAGTATTGTCTGTTTAATATTCTACACTCAAAATACTCAAATTTCAAATTTTATAATACGTCTAACACTATGACCATGTATTGGATATGTTGCTATGGTAACTGCATTTCAACATTTTT